>VUYV01000449.1:146580-158016 GCA_008711295.1 Anarhynchus alexandrinus
TGCCCAGGGCAGGGGGTGGAACGAGATAATCTTCAAGGTCCCTTCCAACCTAAACCACTCTATGATTCTATGATGTGAGGGGCAGCTGGGGTGGGAGACACGGGTTGGGGCTGCACAGCCCCATTGGCAGTGAGACCCCGGGGTTGGGATCTGTGGGGGTGGCCTGGATGGAGCACAGGCTGTGGGCATTGCCTGGGACAGGGAAAAGGCATCTGCAAAGGTGTGAGAGCACGGCAGGCACACGTGTGTGTGTGTGCAAAGGGGGTGTAGAGGGGGCACAGCCCAGGCAAGAGGGTGAACCCAACTTCAGCTCCCCCACACCAGCACTAAACACCACATTAACCCGCTTTAAGAGCTAATTAAGAAGGTTTTTCTGGAGCGTACTTAATTGGTGTGTTGAAGTCTTGCAGAGCAGATGAACCAGAGCATGGGGATGGGGATGGGGATGGGGATGGGGATGGTGGCAGCATCTGCAGTGGCTTTTGCATAGGTTGTACAGGGTTTCCTCAAGCTTTGGGGTATTGGGCTGCAGGTCTACACACCCAGAAGCGTCCCCAAAGCCCAGGGATGAGATTTAGGACCAGCTGCTCCAAGAAAACCACCCTAGCTCCTGCACAGAGCAGAGGATCCGCACGTGTGAGCCCAACACGTGTCCACCTGTGCCCACCCCGATGGTGGCATCCCTCCATCCCTCCACCACCACGGCCCCACATCCGCCGGGGCACGGACTCGGGGAGGACGAGGAGCTCAAGCTGCGCTGCCTGCGAAGGCGGAGGAGCCTCGAAAGCCCCCCGGTGAGGGGGACGAGAGGAGGAGCTGCTGGGGAGGGGAAGCCCAGGGAGAGCAGCCAAGCACGTGCATTCGTTACTGAAATAATCAGTTTTTTCCCCAAGGAGCCCCAGCGCATAGGTTGGCCCCTGCTTTCAGCTGCTCTCCGCGGGATAACCTTACCCACCCCCACACCCCCCTGAATCAATATTTCTAGTTAATATCCACTTCATAACACGGCAGGAGGAAAACTTATAAAAATGCTAATATTTAATCACTGAATCACACTGAGGCTTTCCCTTCCAGGAAGGAAAACTGTCTCCTGGGTAATTAAAAACATCTCTGGGCGTGAGGCTGGTTTGGGCCCAGCACCGCGCAGACAAGCTGCCGTCGGGGAAAGCGGAGGCCGGGGCACCCCTTGCTGCCGCGGGGGTCAACTTTGAGTTTCTTTTAGCGAAGACTGAGGGATGACACGGCTCTTTCCAGGGAATGCCCCGTTCGCCCGTAGCGCGCTCCTTTCTGATTGAACTGTCACCCAAGGAGAGCCAGAAAATCATTTGGTTGGGCTTTCTGCTGCCTGCAGTGTCCCACCTGGGTAACGCAAACCCTGGAGGTACCTCCTCTATCCCAAACCACCCTCCCAGTTCCATGCCATGAATCACTTCACCCATGGATGCACGAGGTTCTCAGGCATATAGGCACAGCACTGTATGTATCTCATGCCAAGTGATGACAGGTGAGGGTGGAGGAGACCCACGAACCTCTGTGGTTGCCCCCAGTGCTGGTTCCCTCCTTGCTTTCCATGGGGTGGGATGGGAGCTGCAGTGGGATGCAGCCCGGTCCCTCCTCACCCAACAGAGGGGACCTGGAAAGGGAATGGGTCCAGTCCTCTGCTGGGATGGAGCCACCAGGAGTAGGGCCACCGAGATGCTGCGAGGGCTGGAGCCCCTCTGCTGGGAGGACAGGCTGGGAGAGTTGGGGGGGTTCAGCCTGGAGAAGAGAAGGCTCCGCGGAGACCTCCGAGCCCCTTCCAGTGCCTAAAGGGGCTCCAGGAGAGCTGGGGAGGGACTCTGGATCAGGGAGGGGAGCCATGGGATGACGGGGAACGGTTTGACACTCAGAGGGCAGATTTAGGGGAGATATTTGGAAGAAATTCTTGATTGTGCGGGTGGTGAGCCCCTGGCGCAGGTTGCCCCGAGAAGCTGTGGCTGCCCCATCCCTGGAGGTGTTCAAGGCCAGGTTGGACGGGGCTTGGAGCAACCTGGGCTGGTGGGAGGTGTCCCTGCCCAGGGCAGGATGGCCTTTAAGGTCCCTTCCCACCTAAACCATTCTGTGATTCTAGGACCCCACACCTCCTAGGTGATGGGACAGGCACCAGATGCCAGAGGCACAGCCAGCATCTCACCCTTGGTGTGGGCTCAAGGGGAGGCTGCAGAGCACCCTCATGTAGATATGGGACCAAAGTAACAAGGGGACATACCCACGTCAGGGGGTGAATCAGCTGTTGGGAGCAGTCTCTGGGAGAAGACATTCCAATCTGCCACCTGAGATATTTCTCCAAAGAGCATGACTTAAGAGAAGCTGACACGGTGGGACCCTCCCTGCTCCGTCCTCTCCCAAGCCAGCACGCATCACGCCGATGTTCCATCACAGCGGAATCATTATCCACCGGTGCCCAGTGGTGCTCCAGGGGGTATCCGTGAGTGATCTCCCTTATTTACACACACTAATCCAGAGGGGAAGCCTCGCCAAGAAGCTCTTTACAACTCCATCTGTGATCAATTAGCTGACAAGCTCTCTAATTGCACCGGGGCACAAGTCCTCTCCTTCCCAAACGCAATTAGGCTGGTCTAAGAGTGAAAACGCTGCTACGGGCAAGAGACCCTCTACGAGCTCCGTCCCTGCTGGGGGGACAGGAGCGGACACCCCCGAAATGGGCAGGCTGAAGATAAATCACTATTTTTCTGCTCTTACCCGGCAGGCAGCCTGAGGAAGAAGGATTTGCAGAAAACCCCAAATCCACCCCTAGCTGAGTTTCAGCTGCAGAGCAAAGAGGCGGAGAAGCGGAGAGCTGCAACGGCAACAGATTTGGGGCTTTGGAGGCCTTTTCAGCCAACCTGGAGCAGGCACAGGGCGGCTGCTGGGGAGCGATGGGCGCCTTACGGGTCACTGAACTTCAAAACCAGCCCCAAATCTCCTATGAGCAACTGGGAGGGCGATAAAGGGAAGGGATCTTGTTGGTTAACATCACCCCCCGACCTCCCAGGGCAGGAGCATCCTCTGGGCGTTCGGTGAGTCAAATCCGACGCCGTGGGGGGGGGACGAGTCCCTGATGCTCAGGGGTGGGAGCAGATTTTGGTCACCCTGCAGAGCCCACCTCTTCCCTCCACTTCCAGACTGGGACCTGGATAACTTGGTTTGTCCTACGGGTGCAGAACTGGGGGGCTCTCCTGTCCGTGCCTCAGTTTCTCCTACTTGCAAACAGCGCAGCCACGGCTCACGGGGGCTGCCGGCAGTGCGGGGACCGCTGGGAGAAGAGGAGCAGCGTTCTTCCGTAGCCATCCCACACGGCTGTCAGTCTCAGCCCTTTCTCGGGAACGCTTTTACCAAGGCTGTGATTGATTCATCTCCCACCCGAGCTGAAGTCGAGCAGCGCTGCAGAGCGCTGCCCACCTGCAGGAGCGCGCACGGCAGCCTGTCACACCCGAGTCGAACTCTTTCTTTAACTTCTTTTCCTGCAATAATGGATGCTTTTGGCTGGATGAGCAAACACCCACTTGGGGAGCTCTGCCCGACCCCCCCCTGGGCTGTGCTGCCGGTGGGTGAGAGAGGGAGGAGGAGGTTGGACGGTAGCTTGACTAGTGAAGAGCATCCCTCTCTGCAACGCTCAGGAGCTCCAGGAAAACCAGGGTGGTGAGGAGCATCAGCACAACACTCAACCTGTCCGGTGCTGTGAGAAGCAGTGAGGGATATCAGGCTGCTGAAAGTCAACACACTCCATGCTGAAGGGGTCTAAAGTTCCATCTAGAGGCACTGGAGAAAGGCAGGAGACTCTTCCCTCTAGACACTATGGCACCAAAACCCAACCATCCACACCAGGATGTTCACAGAATAGTTTGGATTGGAAGGAACCATTAAAGGTCATCCAGTGCCACCCCCTGCCCTGGGCAGGGACACCTCCCACCAGCCCAGGTTGCTCCAAGCCCTGTCCAGCCTGGCCTTGAACACCTCCAGGGATGGGGCAGACACAGCTTCTCAGGGCAACCAGCGCCAGTGTCCCACCACCCTCAGAGTAAAGAATTTCTTCCTCAGATCTCATCTCAGTCTCCCCTCTGTCAGTGTCCAACCGTTCCCCCTCATCCCATGGCTCCCCTCCCTGATCCAGAGTCCCTCCCCAGCTCTCCTGGAGCCCCTTTAGGTACTGGAAGGGGCTCGGAGGTCTCCGCGGAGCCTTCTCTTCTCCAGGCTGAACCCCCCCAACTCTCCCAGCCTGTCCTCCCAGCAGAGGGGCTCCAGCCCTCGCAGCAGCTCCGGGGCCTCCTCTGGCCCCGCTCCACCAGGTCCATGTCTCTGCTGTGCTGAGGCCCCCGAGCTGGAGGCAGCACTGCAGGGGGGTCTCCCCAGAGCAGAGCAGAGGGGCAGAATCACCCAGGTCTGGCACTGAGGGTCCAGACCAACATGCCTGGCTCCATCCCATCCCATCCCATCCCATCCCATCCCATCCCATCCCATCCCATCCCATCCCATCCCATCCCATCCCAGGGTAGGGGTTAGCCCAGGGCTGGGCACTCCTGGAGCAGCTTGGATGGACGCTGGTTGGAGGGAAGAGCCATGACCAGCATGGGTGGGGATCAGAGCAGTGATGGTGCAGCATCATTTTAATCAGAGCGCAAAACCAGAGCCAGCGATCTCAAGAGTCGGTCAGAGGGGATGAGAGAGCCAACAGGATAAATAACGGAGTTCCACAGCAGCACTGAACTCGCCGTGCCATGATTCTGCTCCCCATCACTCCCAAATTCTCTCGGGACAAGGGGACAGCAAAGCACTGCCTGTGCCACAGAGACACTGAAGACGGGAGGAGCTCTGCCCCATCTGTGCGCTGAGCACCCGATGTGCTGGGACGCTTCACGGCCACCTCCAGCGTGGGACCCGGTGGGGAGCAGACGCTGTTCCCACCTCCGGGATGCGCTTACGCACCCATTAGTCCAACCACACCACGGCCGTGCCCTGAACACCCCAGGGGCAGGCAAACCTTCTCGCAGAAGACAACACAACACAGTGCTGTGCATCCCCAGAGACCGGTGTCAGGAGCCACCGGCTGAAACCCACCGCTGGGACCCACCAGGGCAGGACAAGGTCCAGCCCAGGCGCCTGTGGGACCTGGTCCTGGCTCCTCCAAGGCAAGGAGCAACATGGCATGAGCCAATCCTCATAAGCACCATAAAGCACATCAAGAAAAGACCGTGAGCGTGTGAGAACTCTGATCTCACTATTACTACCGCTGTTGAGCCCCACGGTGTGTCAGAAAGTTCACCTTTCCACAAGGACCGTACTGCGTATGTGTCCTCACGGTGTGATAAATCCAGTCCCCTCATCCAGGACAAGGTCCTGTCCCCCACGCAAGGTCCTGTCCTGGATCCACGTCTCGTATGAGCCCCAGGTGCCCCAGGCTCAGTGCTCTCCCACAACCCGAACCGATGCTCCTACGCGTCAGAGGTACACGGGGAACCTCTCCCTGGACTTCCCTGTCCGCAGGGCAGACACAGAGCTGCCTCCACGGGTTCCCCTTTTGGGATGAGGAATTTGGGGAAGATGTAGACAGGCTCTGGAGCTAAATGTTAACATAAGACGTTAAACTGCTGTTCCTGGCACAGGCGAGGCTTGCTGCAGCTTTGGGCATGCACCGAGTGGCATGAACAGGGAACGAGACCAAACCCCTCTCATCGGCCATCCCGTCCGAGGGATGGGTCGGTCCCAACCCAGCCGCGCGTGGGGTCGCTCCCTGACCCACCTCCACCACCCTTTTAGCAGTAGGATTTTGCTCGCCACAACCTCAGGCTCCAGCCCTGCTGGGTCTGGTCACCAGGAGCCTCTCCTCTAGGATGGAGCTTGCAGAAGACGCCAGCATCGGGTGTCCTGGTCACGAGCTCCACGGCTGCCCGGGATGACCGGGGGAAGAGGCAGTTATGGGTGATACCTGTTACATTCGCAGCGTGACACCAAACCCCCTCTTTGCACGGAAATCGATTGCAGCAAACTACCAGGAAAAATATTTCCCAACCCTGACCCAACTGTCCTCGAAGAGGACACCAAATCTCTTCCGTGGGAAAGAGATGTCCAGGAGGAGCCCAGCTCCTCGCGGCTCAGCACCGGGGAAGGAAATAGCTGTGAAATTTAGTGTCGTCCTCCCTGGACGGCGTGACAGCGATGGCAATCCCGCACCGCGTAGCAGCCAGCTCGCGCCTGGGAGGACGACGGGGATGGGAATTTGGGGAGCCCTGGAGGAACGTCCCAGTGCCCCAAAGGGGCTCTGAGGAGGGAAGCGGCAGGAGCAGGAGAGGGTGGGCGCAGCGGGAGCACAGCGGGCGCAGTGCCGCATCTCAAGGAGCCACTCGGCACGGCTGCCAGCCTCGGCGGTGTGACGGGGACGAGGCAGCACCTCAAAGCGGGTGTCGTTCCCATCACCCATCAGTTGGACATGTTGGGGTCTCACAGAGGCTCTTAGGCAAAGATCTCGAGGCAGGGATGGATCCCTGCCCCGTGGGCTCGGGGCCAGGCATGCTCAGGACTGGAAATATGGGTCCTCACCGGGAAAACCCGTGGTGGCCTCTGGTCCTCCTGCAGATCCCCCCTTCCCCACTGCCGGGGGAGGTGGTGGGGTGTCCCCGGGGGTGGCTTAGGGCTGGGACCGTTCCAGCGCTGGTCCAGGGCTACGACCTGCTCCCAGAGATGTTACTTAACCTGCGTCACCTGGCCCCCTGCACTGATGCTGGGAGGCAGGGACGGGGAAATAAGGGGGTAATTACGCTTTTTTAATGACTCTACGGGCATTAAAGCAGCGCAGGGAAGGCCACTTCAGGCAGGGCTGGCTGGGAGGCGACGAAAATACCTGCTCCCCCCTTCTCTCCCGCGGCGCGTCCGCAGAGCGGAGGGATCGCTGTCCCCCTCAAACCACCCCACAGCCACCTCTGCCTCGCCGGTGGGCTCCCACCCGTGGGAGGATGGATCCGGCACCACGCAGCCGGCTCACGCCGAGCCTGCCCCAAGCCCTTGGGGGTGGAGGGGTGGGGGGTGCTCGGAAAAGGTTTGGCGGCTGCTACGGTTGTGCACCCCTGGGGAGTTTTCGCTCCTTTTGTGGCTTCCCTCGGGAAGCGTCGGAGCTGGTGTGGGGCCGAGCAGAAGGACCAACGCTGCCGCAGCATCCTTAGAAGAAGCCCAAGCGGACGGCGGGTCCCGACGCGAGGTAAGTTGTCCCCTCTGCCCCTTCCAGCGACACTTTCTTGGTGGCACAGCTTCGCCACCAAGCCCTTCACCCTACGGCAGGAGCCCAGTTTCCCCCAGTTGGGGCACAGTCCCTCTCCTGGGGGGGGTTGGGAGGGGGTGTCACCCTGAGACTTCACCCGGACGAACCCCCCTCCCCAAGAGCTGCCCGTGGGGGGGGATAACGGGGGGGCTGCGCCGTCCCAGGCCGGGTGCAGGCAGCCAGGGGGGACCCCAGGAGAGCGGTTCTGGTACCCCAAACGGGGAGGGGAGGGCGGGCGCGCGGCCCCCCCCCTTCCCAACCCGAGCACGGTGGGGAAACTGAGGCAGGGGGCGGCGGGGCACAGCCCGTCCCGGGACACCCCCCCAACCCTCCCCGTCCCTCGGCACCCCCTACCTCGGAAAGCCGCTTTGGCGATGCGGTCGGCTTTGCCGCGGAGGCCGGAGACGGTGCGGAGCTGCAGCAGCAGAGCCATGGTGCGCGGAGCGGCGCGGAGCGGCGCGGAGCGGTGCGCGGTGTGATGTGCGGTGCGATGCCGGAGCGGTGCTATGCGCGGAGCGGTNCTCTCTCCTCCCATTCCTCCCTCCCCTCTCCTCCCCTCCCTTCCTCTCCTGTTCCTCTTCCCCTCCCCTCCTATTCCTCCCCTTCACTTCCCTGGAAAAGGGGGGTGGTTGGGGGGGAGGATCTGCAGGGAAATTCCTGATATCTCATCTCAATCTCCCCTCTGTCAGTGTCAAACCGTTCCCCCTCGTCCCATGGCTCCCCTCCCTGACCCAGAGTCCCTCCCCAGCTCTCCTGGAGCCCCTTTAGGCACTGGAAGGGGCTCGGAGGTCTCCGCGGAGCCTTCTCTTCTCCAGGCTGAACCCCCCCAACTCTCCCAGCCTGTCCTCCCAGCAGAGGGGCTCCAGCCCTCGCAGCAGCTCCGGGGCCTCCTCTGGCCCCGCTCCACCAGGTCCATGTCTCTGCTGTGCTGAGGCCCCCGAGCTGGAGGCAGCACTGCAGGGGGGTCTCCCCAGAGCACAGCAGAGCGCAGCAGAGGGGCACAATCCCCCCCTCGCCCTGCTGGCCACGCTGCTGGGGATGCAGCCCGGGATGCCGGGGGCTCGCTGGGCTGCCGGCGCACGTTGCCGGCTCCTGGCCAGCTTTTCACCCCCAGCACCCCTGAGCCCTTCTGGGCAGGGCTGCTCTCCATCCCTCCATCCCCCAAACTTGTCCTTTATTTCAAGGAAGCTGATTAACACATGCATTTGGGAAGAGGAAGAGCACAGACAGAAGGGCCTTTGAGCCTCACACATCTCCCTTTCCTGCTTGGGCACTTCCAGGAAAAAGCCATCTGCGGTGAAGAGCAAACCCAGGAGAGCTTTAACATCATCAGTGAGAGAGAAGCGAGGGTGAAACCCTCATAAATGGATAATAAAACACTGCCAATAAGACATCTGTTTCCCTCTACCACGCCAGGTTCCGTTAGGGACCTGTCCTCCTGCCAGCCGAGGAGATCACTGTGCTCATTCACAAGTGCATGAGAGTGAAGAAACTTGTGGGCATTAAGAGCGGGAGCCGTTTCTCATTAGGTTCTTAATTACCTCCCGGCAGCACGGCCCGGAGGCGAGGGTGCCATGGCGGGGAGGGAGGAGGTGTCAGGGATGGCAGCAGCACGCTGGGTGCCGGTGGCTGCTGAGGGCTCAGGAGAAGTGATAATATCGGGAGGGGAAGGTGCAGCCTCGACCAACTTACGAACGAGCGTTGGAACTATGCAAGAGCTCAGGAAGTGAGACCACGCATGAGGCAGAGATGGGTCCAGTGTGTCTGATACTGCTAAACCAGCTTTTTTCAGTCTCTGGTTGGTCTTCCTCAGCTGAGCCATCCCGGCCGGTGCTGCTTTTTGCCACCCCTTCCACCCTTCTGCCGTCAGTCTTGCTAAAAAGATGGAGTTTGGAGGCAGTGAGGGTTTCTCTGGGGTTTATCCTGGTTGTTTGGAGGAGCTCTCATGGGTTTCACAACGTGGTTTAACTCCGCTTGGCCTTTTTCAGGTGCTCGGCTCTCCCCTGCTGTATAGTCAATGTGCAGCTCTATAAACATCAACCAAAATACTGCTCTGACCCCTATTGTTGAGCAGCTCTGGTGGGACACAACAGCCATGTGAGACTGCTCATCTTTTCTGGTGGTCCAGCAGAAGACGTCCTCACCTTCCTCTCCCCCAGCTCCGCTTCTCCAACTCACTCGATTCAAGAGCAAGAAAACGACACCAGCGCTTCCAGGAGGCACCTTCAGAGCAACCCACGTTGCTTTTAGGCACAAGTACTGCAGAAAACACCTTCTACTTCACGTAGTTAATTTTAAACCTCTTATTCAGTGTCAGAAAGTAGACAAGGAAGGAAAAAAAATCCAGCGTAAGGGGTGTTGGCTGAAGATATTCATTGCAAGAGGCAGTAGGATGGCTCACTTAGAGCTGCAACGTGCGGTAGGTGAGCGATGCTAGATGGCCACTATGAAAACACCAGCCTGAAGGACCTGATGATGATTATGACTTCATTTTTCCTGATTTTATATGAAATCCTAGATGTGATTTAACTGTTTCTACTGGAAAAGCGCAGGTGGAAGGGTCTTGGGGAGCGGTAACCCATAGTTTTACTCCCAGGCTTAAATAAAGAGAGACAGCAAAGCAAGAAAGAAGAAATTAAGACAAGAAGATGATGTGCGTATGAGTCTCTAGTGCGGTGCATGAATCACAGAATCACAGAATGGTCAGGGTTGGAAGTCCAACCCCCTGCCAGAGCAGGGGCACCTCCAGCAGTGGCACAGGACGGCGTCCAGGCGGGTTTGGAATGGCTCCAGAGGGGGAGACTCCCCCACCTCTCTGGGCAGCCTGTGCCACTGCTCTGCCACCCACACAGGAGAGAAGGCCCTCCTCAGGTTCAGATGGAACTTCCTATGGTCACGTTTGTGCCCGTTCCCTCTTGTCCTGTCACTGGGCACCACTGAACAAAGACTGTTCCCTTCCCCCTGGCACCCTCCCTTGAAGGACTGATGAGCATTGATGAGATCCCCCCTCAGTCTTCTCTTCTCCAGACTGAAAAGCCCCAATCCCTCAGCCTTTCCTCATCACAGAGATGCTCCAGTCCCCTCCTCATCTCCGTAGCCCTTTGCTGGACCCTCTCCAGCAGTTCCCTGTCCTTCTTGACCCGGGGAGCCCCGAACTGGACACAGTGCTGCAGATGTGGCCTCCCCAGGGCAGAGCAGCGAGGGAGGATGACCTCCCTCGCCCTGCTGGCCACACTCTGCTTGATGCCCCCCAGGATGCCATTGGCCTTCTTGGCCACCAGGGCACATTGCTGGCTCGTGGGCATCCTGTTGTCCCCCAGGACTCCCAGGTCCCTTTCCCCAGAGCTGCTCTCCAGCAGGTCAGCCCCCAACCTGTACTGATACAGAAATCTGGTTGAGCATCCTCTTAGGAGGCCTCAGCCCAGCAAAGTTTCTCTATTCATATCTAAGAGACCTCTGGAGCTCGATGCTCGTCCTGGATGGTGGAAGCTCTACACTTGCACCCCTGGTGATTTATCTACCCATTCTACCCATAAATTGGATAATGAAGCTGAGCAAGAGCAGCGTAGGAACCCAACTGCAACAAAGTCAAGGCAGCACGAGGGTTGTCAAAGTACGGCATGATAAAAACGTTCTCTCCAGCTGGCGAGCGAGAGAGGCCTGCCTGGGATTCACAGAGCAGGATGGGAAAATGCCCGTTATAAACATTAATTTCAGTTTTTCACAACGTCTCTGCAATTTTCACATCGCTGCATGTGAATAAAATTACACACCCACCTCTGAATCACTGATGATTGCTCTTATTTACTATGGGTTTACACCAAAGACTTCTTCCCGCGACAGAATCAGGCCTTAACCGGTCCCCCCGCGTGCACCTCCCACAGCACCAGTGTCCCATTAACACAAACCCAATTGCACAGGCTGAAGCGATCCTCTTATGACGATGCTACACAACATTAAGTCCAAAATTAATGAAATTTTCTCTTCTTAACTCTTTTTCTCTATTATTTTTTTTCCCCCAGCGCTTCTCTTCCCACGCTTGGAAAAATCGTATCAGCCTCCCCATTTGTCAAACCGCTAAAATCCTGTCTATTAATTGCAGAAAGTTGCCGTGGTTTTCTTTTCCCACTTTTTTGGGGGTGTTG
>VUYV01000449.1:158112-183362 GCA_008711295.1 Anarhynchus alexandrinus
GGAGAAGAGAAGGCTCCGGGGAGACCTCCGAGCCCCTTCCAGTGCCTAAAGGGGCTCCAGGAGAGCTGGGGAGGGACTCTGGATCAGGGAGGGGAGCCATGGGACGAGGGGGAACGGTTTGACACTGAAAGAGGGGAGATTTAGTCTGGATATAAGGAAGAACTTCTTGGCTGTGCGGGTGGTGAGCCCCTGGTGCAGGTTGCTGAAGTCCCAAATCCTGCAGAACAGGAGCAGCGACCAGACCAGCTTTTTCCTGGAGAGGAGCCCTGGCCACCCGGCAGATGGGCATTTCCTGGAGGCACAACAAAAAGGAGCAGATGAAGTCCCAAATCCTGCAGAACAGGAGCAGTGACCAGACCAGCTTTTTCCTGGAGAGGAGCCCTGGCCACCCGGCAGATGGGCATTTCCTGGAGGCACAACAAAAAGGAGCAGAAAAGACCTTTTTCCTTCAATGCAGATGTTCCCCAGACCATGTCCAGTGCTCGTGGTCGCAGGCAGCAGATGCCAGAGCCTCCTCGCCCTGAGGGACAGCAACGTGCATTTCTTCATTTCCCATTGGACTCGCTTTTTTTTGGCCCGGCTCTTCCTTGTGCCAACGCTGCTCCTTTGCCCCGACAGCAAGAACTGAGCTGGAGCCCTGGAGGGTAACAAGGAGACCCTCATGGAGGGCGAATATCCAAACCAAAGCACCTCCCTGGAGCTTCTCCAGCCCTTTCCCTGGGGAGCCGTCAAGTGCTTTACAAATACCACTTACACCGCAGCTCCCTGGAGAGCGGTCACACCAATTTAGCCCCACACTGAAGCCCCCATGGATGAACCGCCCCGTGGGGCAGTGGCTGTGTCCTGCAGGTGCATGGAGAGCATCCAAGAGAGTTACTCGTGCCTATGGAAACTGAGGCCAAGGAATGAGCAGGAGAAGGAGAAGGAGAAGAAGAAGAATGTTCTTGACAGAACAAGAGGGAATGGCTTCAAGCTCCAACAGGGGAGATTTAGGCTGAAGATTAGGAAAGAATTTTTCCCAGAAAGAGTGCTCGGGCATTGGAATAGGCTGCCCAGGGAGGTGGTTGAGTCTCCATCCCTGGAGGTGTTTAAGAGCCGTTTAGATGTGGTGTTGGGGGATATGGTGTAGGGGAGAACTTTGTGGAGTAAGGTGGATGGTTGGACTCGATGATCCCAAGGGTATCTACCAACCTAGACAATTCTGTGATTCTATGATTCTAAGGGCTGGGAGCAGCCATCATCCACCACCATCTTTCACCACCACGCTCACAGGCTCCATCTGAAAGGCTGAGAGCGCTGGGACTCTTCAGCCTGGAGAAGAGAAGGCTGAGGGGAGACCTTATTACTGTGTACAAGTATCTAAAGGGTGGGTTGAAGGAGGATGGAGCCAGACTCTTTCCAGTGGTTCCCAGTGACAGGACGAGGGGCACTGGGCACAAGTTGGAACATAGGAAGTTCCGTTCCAATACAGGGAAGAACTTCTTTCCAGTTGGGGTGGCAGAGCAGTGGCACAGGCTGCCCAGGGGGGTGGGGGAGTCCCCTTCTCTGGAGGTTTTCAAGCCCCGCCTGGATGCAGTCCTGAGTGCTGTGCTCTGGGCAGTCCTGCTTTGGCAGGGGAGTTGGGCTGGATGATCTCTAGAGGTCCCTTCCAACTCTGAAAATGCCGTGATTCTGTGATTCTGTGATTCTGTCTGTCAGATCCCGGCTCTTCCCGACCTTGACTCCACCACCGCAAGTCCCCCCGCCTGCCACCACCCCCCCCGCCATCGACCCTCTTTCCTTTTAAAGAATTTCAGGGGTGCGGCTGCCAGGCGTGAGGCTTTGTGGGGTAAAGCTGCCTCGTAGCATCATCTGTAATCCCGAGTGCCGCCGTGGGCGGCTCTGCACATGTGGTATCGGTCTCNAAAAAAAAAAAAGTGGAGGGGAAAAACGCTGTGGAGGCAGATTTTGTACATAAGCAGAAGCGTGAGCAAGCGAAAGGGTTTGCTGAGAACGGAGCAATGTCAAACCCGCGGCAAGCTGGTAAACACCGCTGTGTAAAGCAGTGCAGTGCTTGCAAGGTGTCCTCATCGGATCTTCTGGACGGAGCGTCCTGCCCTGGGGCAGCCGTGCAGGGGACAGGCGAGAGCTCTGCACCCTTGGTAACAGCCGGTCCTTCTGTCGTAGAATCACGCAATCATTCGGGTTGGAAAAGACCCTTGAGATCATCGAGTCCAACTGTTAACCCAGCACTGCCCAGCCCACCACTAACCCATGTCCCTCAGCACCACGTCTGCCCCTCTGTTAAACACCTCCAGGGATGGAGACTCCACCATGTCCCTGGGCAGCCTGTGCCAGTGCTCCACAACCCTTTCCCTGAGGAAATTTCTCCTGATATCCATCCTAAACCTCCCCTGGCACAACTTGAGGCCATTCCCTGGAGTGATGTCTTCCCTGAGGAGTGATGACAAGACCCTCACTCATTTCCAGAGCAGCTGGAAGTTCTGCCAGGGGTTTCCTGGTGGGGCTGAGCTGGTTTGTGCATGGATGGAGCGTCCCGGGCTCTGTTATGGTCCTCACATCTGCAGAGGAGACACCTGAACTAGGGCTCCCTGGCAGCCCACCCAAAAGCACCATTTCCAAGCAGGCAAAAACGATGGGCACAGGGGAACCCAAACCTTCGCCAGCTCCGAGACAACAGCTACAAGCATCCCGGCAAACACTCCTCCAAAAAGCCACCTGCATGACAAGCCTGAGAAGTTTCTGCCTCTGTGGCCGCTGTTGGAAAGCCACAGGTCTGGTGGTCAAGAGGCTTTGGCTAATCTGCAGCCTCCCCCTGGTCATGGTTATCTTCTTGCTCCAGCAGAGGTGGAGCGTTACATTTCATTATCCTTTTCCCTCTTTCTCACTCCTTCTCCCTTCCCCTTTTTCCCTCCAGATGAGTTCCTCAAGTGCCATCCTCTCCCCTCAGCCTCTCTTTTGGTTGTCTAAACAAACCCAGCTCTTCTCATCTCCTCCTGGTGGACAGGACCTCTCTTCCCTGGTCATCCTTACCTGCAGCTCCTCGGGCCGGGATGAGCACAGTGGTACCTGGGGCTCCGCATCTTCTCCCTGGGCCATGCCGGGGGGCACAAACACCACCGGGGCTTGGCAGCAGGCAGCACCTCCTTGCGGGTCTTGGACCCCCAGGCGTGCTCAGATCCTTTTCCATGGTCTCTAGTGCATTTTGCAGTCCAGCCCGTGAAAGATTTCCATGCGGTGTTCCCACCCTCCCTCCCAGCACGTCCTCAGCAGGTTTATCCACCAGATGGATGCAGCAAGACCCATGTTTGGCTCCCCAAGAACTTTCCTCCTTGAGATGGCCCCTCTCCCTCCACCCCAACCCCTCTCCTCTCCCTCAGCAGCTTCTTCGCCCCCTTCAAGCCTCCCACCATCTCTCCTCTCCTCCAGCTGCCCCAGCAGCCCCTCTCCAACCCCGGCCAGAGGGGGTCGGTCCCCTTCCTTCGCCAGAAAATCAGCAATTTTCAAAGCAAGCAACCGAGTCGGTGTAGCAGGGCTGACTTTTGCTAAATCCGTTTGGCCTTTTGCGGTGTTTTCCGTTCACTTTCTTATTTTCCCCACCGTATCCTCCCGGAGGGGTTGGCAAGCCGTGCGGATGCTGGGTGGCGAGCCCGCAGCCAACCAGACAACCTTCTCGCTGCTTCTGAAATGCCAGAGCTGTTCCTGTTGCGCAGCAGCTGCAGCGACGCAGCGGCTCTCAAAGAGCGGAAATTTTTTGTGCTATTATTATTTCTTAAATTCCGACACGGAGCTTTTCCCACGTTCTCGAATTCAGCGCAATTAGCAAACGGAGCTCTCCTCATCTGCCCGCCCCGCAGAGAGGAGACAGCTGTAAGGACGGGCGGTGGGTTCCTGCATGGGGGCTGCCGTGCCCAGAGCAAACTCCTGGTGATGGATCCCACCCATCCCAGTTTGTCCCCAGTCCCACAGTGGCTGAATCCACATCAAATCATAGAATGGTTGGGGTTGGAAGGGACCTTGAAGATTGTTGAGTTCCACCCCCCTGCCCTGGGCAGGGACACCTCCCACCAGCCCAGGTTGCTCCAAGCCCCGTCCAACCTGGCCTTGAACACCTCCAGGGATGGGGCAGACACAGCTTCTCGGGGCAACCTGCGCCAGGGGCTCACCGCCCTCACAGGAAACAATTTCTTCCTAATATCTCATCTCAGTCTCACCTGTTTGAGTGTCAAACCGTTCCCCCTCGTCCCATGGCTCCCCTCCCTGATCCAGAGCCCCTCCCCAGCTCTCCTGGAGCCCCTTTAGGCACTGGAAGGGGCTCGGAGGTCTCCGCGGAGCCTTCTCTTCTCCAGGCTGAACCCCCCCAACTCTCCCAGCCTGTCCTCCCAGCAGAGGGGCTCCAGCCCTCGCAGCAGCTCCGGGGCCTCCTCTGGCCCTGCTCCACCAGGTCCATGTCCTTCTGATGTTGGGGGCTCCAGAGCTGGGAATTCTCACTGGGAGAATAATAGAGAAGACGGCAGCAGCAGCTCGGGCAGCTTGGCCACCGAGCTGTGGGGATGGTGATGCACAGCTCGACCCGGGAATGACCCATTGACTCCACAGCAGATCCGTCCTCCGGGAAGGCATTGTCCCGTGGCTGCTGGAGATGCTGAAACTTGAGGCTGTGTGACCCAGTGAGACCAACACACACCTCTGCTGCGCAACCCAGCTGGGAGAGAAGGTGGCTGGGAGACCTTCTCCAGAGCTGGCACGGTAATTCCTTGGCGTGAGGAAGGCGCTGAAAGCCCCTGGATTTCTATTTCCTTTCCTTTTTCTTTTCTTCTGATTTGATTTTTTTTTTTTTTTTATAAATTTGAAATATCTCAGAGCTTAGATGCAAATCAAGAACAGCCCCTCCGCTTCCCGGCCCTCCCAGTGCCCTTTACAAGCACGGATCATTTTATAAGGATTATTTTAATAGAATGTGCAGATCTCACTGTGCAATTATAATTATTACTTTTTTTTTTCTTTTTTAACAGTGGTTCTTTACTGGCAGCTGACCCTTCCCAAAGCCTTTCCGGGACAGGTCCCTGGTTGCCCTCCTGGGGCAGGAACAGCCCCCACTATTCCCCTTACACAAGGAGCTGGGGAAAAACCTCAAAAAAGCCTAAAAAATGCAAATGTGGGGATATTTCTGCAGGGCAGGGGGTGTGGGGGCTGTTGGGGAGGGGTGAAGGCAATGGGTGCCGGGGTGGGTGCATTGGGGAGGGCTGGATGGGAGCCGGGGTGGGTGCATTGGGGATGTTCAAGAGTGGGTGCGGGGGGTCTCGGGGTGCTGTGGGGGGTTCAGTAGGGTGTTGCCGGGCTCCCACTGTTGCCCGGTGATGGTGTTTGTGACCCAGCTGGGCCAGACAGGACCAAACAGGACAGATTCCGGGGCAGCTGTGGCACGGGGACCCTCCACAGCCCGGACACGGTGGCAGCAGGTAGGGGCTGAGCATGGACAGACCTGTGCCCTGGGGTCCTACAGACCCTGCCCTACAGACCCTGCACACTTCACGGGTCCTGCACCCTGCCCCCAAACTCCTGCACCCTTCATGGGTCCTACACCCTGCCCCACGGACCCTGCACCCTTCATGGGTCCTACACCCTGCCCCATGGACACTGCACCCTTCATGGGTCCTGCACCCTGCCCCATGGACCCTGCACCCTTTATGGCTCCTGCACCCTGCCCTACAGACCCTGCACACTTCATGGGTCCTACACCCTGCCCTACAGACCCTGCAGCCTTCATGGGTCCTGCAGCCTGCCCCATGGACCCTGCACCCTTTATGGCTCCTGCACCCTGCCCTACAGACCCTGCAGCCTTCATGGGTCCTGCACCCTGCCCCATGGACACTGCACCCTTCATGGGCCCTACACCCTGCCCCAAAACCCCTGCAGCTTTCTTGGGTCCTGCAGCCTGCCCCGTGGACCCTTCATGGGTCCTGCACCCTGCCCCACGGACCCTGCACCCTTCATGGGCCCTACACCCTGCCCCAAAACCACTGCAGCTTTCTTGGGTCCTGCAGCCTGCCCCATGGACCCTGCAGCCCTCATGGGTCCTGCACCCTGCCCCAAAACCCCTGCAGCTTTTATGGGTCCTGCACCCTGCCCCATGGACATTCCACTCTTTATGGGTCCTGCAGCCTGCCCCATGGACCCTGCACTCTTTATGGGTCCTGCACCCTGCCCCAAAACCCCTGCAGCTTTTATGGGTCCTGCACCCTGCCCCAAAACCCCTGCACCCTCCCTGTTATAAGACTGCATTCAGCATGTGTTGTAGGAGCCGGGCACGGCAGGGACTCCATCTCCCGACTGCTCTGCCCTTGCAACCCCACGTCTTCATGTTTCCTCAGGCTCTTTTACACGGGTCAGGGGTTGTCCTTTTTCTCGGTGGCTGCGGAGGGTGGATTTCCTCACCTCCTCACGCGTATCGCGCGAGGGCGGTGAATAATGCATGCAGCCTTCCAGCGAGGCAGACGTCTCCCGTGCACCCGCCTGCTCCTGGGGGGACTTCGGGGGCTTCTCCTCTCCCCGACAGACCCCAACTCTCTCTCGCCCGCGCGAGCCGCGCCGAGTTTCAGCTCGTCCCCCCGCTGCTTCCCCAGCCTTTTCCCATCATCACGTATTTTCCCCCCTCCCTTCTCTTGTTTTCTTTCATGTCTCCTTTTGTTTGTGCAAGCCAAGGTTCCTGCTGCAGCCAGCGCTGGTCCAAACTGCCGGGGGATGCCCTTGCCCCGGGGCAGCCCTTGCCCGGGGTGGGAATTCCGGTCCCTGGCAGATTTCCCCGGACACAGAGCCAGCCCGGGTGCCAGGGCTGCGTGTCCCATGCACCCAGGAGGTGGACCCGCACCCGCGGTCTCCTGGTCGGTGGGGTTACACGCATGGCTGGCATCCATCCCTCTCCCCGCTGCTCTCCCAGAGCACAGAGATGACGGAGTCCATCTCTCCCTTGCAGGCAGAGCTATATTTGTAGGAGATATATATATATATATATATATACACCTCAGGCTGAGAGAGTTGGGGGAGTTCAGCCTGGAGAAGAGAAGGTTCTGCGGAGACCTCCGAGCCCCTTCCAGTGCCTAAAGGGGCTCCAGGAGAGCTGGGGAGGGACTCTGGATCAGGGAGGGGAGCCATGGGACGAGGGGGAGCGGTTTGACACTCAAACAGGGGAGGCTGAGATGAGATATGAGGAAGAAATTGTTTCCTGTGAGGGTGGTGAGCCCCTGGCGCAGGTTGCCCCGAGAAGCTGTGGCTGCCCCATCCCTGGAGGTGTTCAAGGCCAGGTTGGACGGGGCTTGGAGCAACCTGGGCTGGTGGGAGGTGTCCCTGCCCAGGGCAGGGGGGTGGAACTGGATGGTCTTCAAGGTCCCTTCCCACCCAAACCATTCCATGATTCTATGATTATATAAATATATATATATATATAAAATTTTTCCTCTGGTCTTTTGAGAGCATCATTTTCAGCGCTGGTTGCCATCCCACTTCCCATTCGCATCTCATGGCTTAAACCCCAACGTGGGTTTGCTGCCCAATCTCTCGCTTTTCCTCTTCTTCGGCTGCTCTGGCGCACAGCGAACCCGCAGCCACGCTGCCGAGAGAAACACCCCAGCGCGGGGACCTGCGGGGCCTGATGCCCCGGGCGATGGGCTCCGCTCCCCCTGCCCTGGGTGCAGGTTGGGCACCCGCCCGGCTGCGCGGGGGCTCGCACGCTTAGGGCGCATCCCGCATTTTTGGGACCTGTTCACGCAAATATTCCCCGCGCCGTGGAGGGTGGCAAGCGACTTACACAGCAGATATCTTTATCAACTGTTTTGCTTTGGATTCGTGGTCTCTTAGTACCAGTAAAGGTGAACAGCTTTGCAGGGCGATGTCACCGGCCACACGTAGAATAATCAAATGGTTTGGGTTGGAAGTGACATGAGAGACCATCTAGCGGTCCCTGGGGAGGGGGCACAAGGCACAGGGCTCAGCGAGCCCCGCCGTCTCGTCGCCCAGGGGATGCACTAAGTAGTTTGTCATTGATTTTTGCCTTCGGTTATCTCCTTTCTTCACCAGCTCTGTTTCCTCCGCCCTGGCAGCAAGGGGAAAGGGCTGTGTCTCCTTCTTTTTCCCTTAGAGATCCCTTTCCTTCTCCTGGCTTTGGTAGAGCGGTACAGCTCCGCGCTCGGCGCCGAGGTCTCCCGCTCCAGCTGAAGGGCTGGTTTCGGGGTAGAGGCAGAGCATCCCAGGCGGCAGCAAAATCAACTCCCATACGCCTCGGGGTGAGGTTGCTTGGCCAAACGAAGCAGTTTCCACCGCCTCCCGTGAAACGCGGCAGTGCCTTTGCAGGAAAGCCGATCGCTCACGGCCGTTGCAAGAAGCTGGAGGGAGAGTAACGCCACATTCCCGCCCTGTGGGAACACCCGGGGAGTCCTGCGAGCTCTCCGGGGTGGCCGAAGGGGTCAACGCGGTTTCGTTTTTTACCGTTCGTTATTAGCGATAAGTGGATTTGCAGCTCTGAGCGTGCAAAGAGCTAAGGGAGCTTCCAAATGACGTCTCTGTGAGGCGGATGAAGTGGTAGAACGGAGTCTGGGCAGCTCACCCCTGCCCCCAGGGCCAACCGGCACCGTGTCCCGATGAATTCCCTGCCCCAGCCCGGGTTTTGGAAAGGGGACATCTGTGGGGTGGGGCTATTCCCTGATTGAAGGAGGTTCCTGGTTGCTTTATGGGACGCAGCATCATGGGGCCTCTGGGACCATCCCAGCAGAAGAATGGTCCCTTGAGATGCTCTGCAGCATCTCCCCATCCCCCCTGAGCCCTCTGAAAGCCGCCCGGTAGGAATGCGTTGAGTTTGGTACCATCCTCAGCCTGAAGCCCCGCGGTCCACGGGAGGTGAGGCCACCAGGAGCCCGCTGGCCAAAACACGTGCCAACCTCTCTTGCATGCCGGGGCTCTGCTGGTTTGGAATAGAGGGGTCCCATTCATCGTCCCTGCGGGTTTTCTGCCAGCAGCTGCCCCCCTCTCCCATTCCTGGGGTGCACGGCCAGTCTCAGCACAGCCAGGGATGTGGCGAACCCCGCTTTGCCGGCAGCAGAGCAGCCTGGGGCACCCCAAAAACGCAGGGAAGGGTGCTTGAAAGGGAAAATGAAAACCGCGCATCTCCTGGGACATGAATCATAGAATCATAGAATCATAGAATGGTTTAGGTTGGAAAGGACCTTGAAGATCATCGAGTTTCAACCCCCCTGCCATAGGCAGGGACACCTCCCACCACACTAGGTTGCCCAAGGCCACCTCCAGCCTGGCCTTGAACACCTCCAGGGATGGGGCCTCAACAACCTCTCTGGGCAACCTGGGACAGTGCCTCACCACCCTCACAGTGAACAACTTCTTCCTAATGTTCAATCTAAACCTGCCCTCTTCCAGTTTGAAGCCATTCCCCCTCATCCTATCACTCCATGCCCCAGTAAAAAGTCCTTCCCCAGCTCTCCTGGAGCCCCTTTAGGGACTGGAAGGCCGCAAGAAGATCTCCCCGGAGCCTTCTCTTCTCCAGGCTGAACAGCCCCAACTCTTTCAGCCTCTCCTCAGAGGAGAGGTGCTCCAGCCCTTGGATCATCCTCGTGGCCCTCCTCTGGACACGCTCCAGCAGTGTGAAGGAGCCGTTCCCTCCGTCACCAGGATCCCCCGAGCAGCCGTGTATCCCCAGATGCAATGCTGCGCATCAAATGTGTCTCTTCGCCAAAGTGGGGTTATTTAAACCCAGACAGGTGGGTGCTGGTGCCCATCGGTTCTTTGCAGAGCCAGGGAGGAGAAAGGAGCTCCCTGCTCCTGGAAAGCCCCAGCGTGGCCCTTGCTGACCACGTTTCCCCTGCAAGTGTTGAAGGCACATGCCAAAACCAGCCTTTTCCTTCAGAAACACCCGTGGGAAGGCCACCATGAGATACCCCCAGGGTGCCCAGATGGTGACGGCATGCCAAGCAGAGGGCCAGGACCCGTACCCGCGCACCCCACTGCGCTCCCGCTTCTGCCTGGACGGCGGCCGATCGCAGGAGCTGAGCAGGTTCTACCAGGTGAGGACACAGCGGGGGGGACGTGGAGGGTGGCCATGGCTGGCTACTGGGGGCTGGAGAGAGAGGACCCATCCTCTGCTCTCTGCACATGGGCAGGGATGTCACCGCAGCCACCAAATCTGACTCCAGACAGGCTGAGTGTCTGGAGCACACGTCTGGTGAGGGGCGGCTGAGGGACCTGGGGGTGTTCAGCCTGGAGAAGAGGAGGCTGAGGGGTGACCACCTTGCTCTCTACAGCTCCTGAAAGGAGGGGGTAGCGAGGGGAGGGTCGGTCTCTGCTCCCCAGGAACAGGCGATGGGACAGGAGGGGACGGCCTCAAGTTGTGCCAGGGGATGTTTAGGATGGATATTAGGAGAAATGTCTTCATGGAAAGGGTTGTGGAGCACTGGCACAGCTGCCCAGGGATGTGGTGGAGTCGCCATCCCTGGAGGTGTTTAACAGAGGGGCAGACGTGGTGCTGAGGGACATGGGTTAGTGGTGGGCTGGGCAGTGCTGGGTTGATGGTTGGACTCGATGATCTTTAAGGTTCCTTCCCACCATAACGATTCTATGATTCCTTGTTGGTGTGTTCACAAAACCGAATCAAGCCCGGGAGGGTTCAACCCCAGACATCACTCAGGCGTCTGCAGGCTGTGCATGCTTAATCCCTGCGGGCAGCCGGAGCTGCTGCGCCGGGGGGTGCGTGGGGGGCAGCCCCCCATCTCAGCCGCTTCCAGAGCCCCTGTCTCTGCGGGCTGACACGCCGGAGGGCAGGGGACGAGGTGGGGGTCTTGAAGGCAGCGGGCGCTGTGGGCAGAGCAGCGGGCAGAGACCCGCCTGCGCGAGCGCCTGAGATAACCCCGCGTTTGGGAAGTGGCGGAGCAGCGTGCTGCCTCGGCAGGGCACGTTTCTTGCTAACACCTCACGGCGCACCACGAATGATGCAAGCCACGCTGCCAAATTAATAAGGCGAGCTCTGGCACCGCTTATTAATTTGCCTGTTAGAGCAGCAGCCCGAGTGCATGAGGCAGGGCAGGGGCACGGCTGTGGCCGGCGGTTCTGCACAGTTCGAGGGGGGAGGTGGTCGCCACGTGCTTGCGTTGGTAAACCCTGCGAAATCCCGGTGCCAACAAGATTTCATAGAATCATAGAATGGTTTAGGTTGGAAAGGACCTTGAAAATCATCGAGTTCCAACCCCCCTGCCATAGGCAGGGACACCTCCCACCACACCAGGCTGCCCAAGGCCACCTCCAGCCTGGCCTTGAACACCTCCAGGGATGGGGCCTCAACAACCTCTCTGGGCAACCTGGGCCAGTGCCTCACCACCCTCACAGTGAAAAACTTCTTCCTAATGTTCAATCTAAACCTGCCCTCTTCCAGTTTGAAGCCATTCCCCCTCGTCCTATCACTCCATGCCCCAGGAAAAAGTCCTTCCCCAGCTCTCCTGGAGCCCCTTTAGGGACTGGAAGGCCACAATAAGGTCTCCCCGGAGCCTTCTCTTCTCCAGGCTGAACAGCCCCAACTCTTTCAGCCTCTAAGATTTGGAGTGCTCTATTTGGAGCACTGAGCTCAGCTGAAATGTCGGGATGCTTGCCTTTATCTGCAGCTGACCCAGCAGCACCGTGAGTTTTACCGGGACAAGAGCGGGACGCTGCGCCCCCTTCCCTACTTCGTGCTGCCTGCCAAGGAAAAGGAGAGATACCCTCATCCGCTCGACCTGTGAGTACCGATGTCCCTCGGATGTGGTGGTCAACATGTGAGTATCGATGTCCCTAGGACGTGGTGGTCAACCTGTTGAGTACTGATGTCCNCTGTGAGTATTGATGTCCCTAGGACATGGTGGCCAACCTGTTGAGTACTGATGTCCCTAGGATCATTGTGGTCGAATTGTTGAGTACCGATGTCCCTAGGACATAGTCGTCAACCTGAGTGCCAATGTCCCTAGGACATTAAGGTCAACCTGCGAGTATCGATGTCCCTAGGACATGGTGGTCAACCTGTGAGTACCAATGCCCCTAGGACTTTGTGGTCGAATTGTTGAGTACCAATGTCCCTAGAACATGGTCATCAACCTGAGTGCCAATGTCCCTAGGACATCAAGGTCAACCTGTGGGTATCGATGTCCTTAGGACATAGTCGTCAACCTGTGAGTGCCGATGCCCCTAGGACATCGTGGTCAACCTGTGGGTACCAATGTCCCTAGAACATGGTGGTCAACCTGTGGGTATCAATGTCCTTAGGACATGGTGGTCAACTTGTGAGTATCAATGTCCCTAGGACATAGTCATCAACCTGTGGGTGCCGATGTCCCTAGGACATCGTGGTCAGCTAGTGGGTACCGATGTCCCTAGAACATGGTGGTCAACCTGTGAGTATCAATGTCCCTAGGATGTGGTGGTCGACCTGTTGAGTATCGATGTCCCTAGGACAAGGTGGCACCCAGTTCCCAGCGTCTGGGCTGGTGGAATGAAACCGGAGAGGTCTCGGGGAGAGTCAGCCCCACACCTGATCCTCCTTCCCCTCTTCACCCAAACCTTCTGTCCTCAGAAAAATGAGAGCAGAAGAAACCAGATTAACTTGAAAGGAAAGAATAGGTGGGCAGCGTGCCAGGCTTTGAGGCTTTTTTTTTTCCAACTTAGAAATTCCAGGGCTTTTTTTTTTTTTTTTAAAGCAAGCACCCTCCTGGCTGTGTGTTTGAGATCCTGCATGTTTATTTATTTCAAAGCCCTCACAAAAACTGGAGCAGCATCCCATGGGGCTCTGTGCCCCATCTCCTCCTCCCCTCATTGCTGTGGGGCACCCCACAGGGTTTGCTGCTGCCTGGGACCTTTCCCACCACCAGCGTGGTGGCTCCAACTGTTTTACGTGAATATTATAGCAAAGTGGCTGCTGAAAAAGGCATGAGCTCAGCAAACCATGGCCAAAGGTCTGGCTGCCTCCCCCCACGTTGCCACCCAAGCCATCACCAACAGGTGAGGTCTTCAAGTCACCATGGCCATGAATTGGTGGGGGAACCCCAGCCCTGTCCCACAGCTATCTCCTGCCTCCCCATAGCCAGGCTGGCTGGGCACGGGCAGCGCTGGGGGTCCTCTCCTCTGAGCTGGGGGATCCAGTCCTCTGCTGACCGGGTGCCTCCAAAATCCACGGTTCTGGAGAGGGGAGGACGTCGTAAAAACCAAAAGGCAAAAATGGCCCATTTGTTAGCGCTCAAATAGTCATTTATGGAAAAAAGACATCCAAGAGTGAAGATCTGGGGTATTCCTCATCCCTCCTGGACTCATCTCCATGTCTGACCAGGCAGAGGGTCAGAAAGAGGGAGCGGTCCCGGGGAGCAGCACGGGGGTGTTGTTCCTCATCCAGCCCTCGGTGCATCTCCCCCTTCTCATGGGTGGGTTCCATGTGCTGCATCCCTCACCGGGCTCAGCGTGCCCAACAGCACAGCTTCACAGTTTCCCTACTAACAACCACGTGAGGGTCACCGAGTCCTCACAGATGTCCTCCCTAAACTGCTGGTGTCAGAACAGCTCAGACTCACAGACGGCTCACCGAAACAACTGTTATCACCCAAAATTTAACCTTTTCATTGCCCCACCTGAGGGTATCCAGCCCCATTAACAGACCCCCGGCAGAGCTGCAAACCAGGACAGATGAGTGCTGTGGTTATGATAGACACAAACCTTTGGTCTTTGCTTCTCCTCCGCCCGTCTTTGCTATGGGTCTGCACGTGGCAGTCCCACAGCAAAGGGGGTATATTCACTTGAACGCTGCAGAGCCCCACGTCTGCAGCCTGGGGTGCGTACGCTGAAGTGCTGATGCTGAAGTGATGTTTGAAGGATCCGTTTAAGCTCCTCGCTCAAACGCTGGGGGCAGCTGAAACCTCAGCGTCGCCCCAACATGCAGAGGGGCCAAGCAGCCCCCAGACACCTCGCTGAGAGGGTCCCGGGGGAAGTTCTCCTACTGGGTGTGCTGGGGGAGATGCTGTAGGTGTTGGAGCATATGAGGGAGCTTGTCAGCATCTCTGGGGGACAGAAGTCGGCACAGCACTGCTGAAAGTTGGATTAAGTGGCTGGGTATTTCTCTTCAGCACTGAAAGCACAGTGGGTATGGTGGGAATGGAAAGAATTAGGCATAAATATTTTTCAGCAAGAAAAAAGGGAAAGTAAAACTTGGTGGGGACATGGAGTAGCTCAGACCACAGCCCACATTCAGGGAGCAGCGAGGCTAAACTCCCCTGGAGACAGTACTGCCTCCAGCTCTGGGGTCCTCATTACAGGAGAGACATGGAGCTGGTGGAGCGGGGCCAGAGGAGGCCCCGGAGATGCTGCGAGGGCTGGAGCCCCTCTGCTGGGAGGACAGGCTGGGAGAGTTGGGGGGGTTCAGCCTGGAGAAGAGAAGGCTCTGCGGAGACCTCAGAGCCTCTTCCAGTGCCTAAAGGGGCTCCAGGAGAGCTGGGGAGGGACTCTGGATCAGGGAGGGGAGCCATGGGACGAGGGGGAACGGTTTGACACTGACAGAGGGGAGATTTAGACTGGATATAAGGAAGAAATTCTTGTCTGTGCAGGTGGTGATCCCCTGGCGCAGGTTGCCCTGAGAAGCTGTGTCTGCCCCATCCCTGGAGGTGTTCAAGGCCAGGTTGGACGGGGCTTGGAGCAACCTGGTCTGGTGGGAGGTGTCCCTGCCCGGGGCCGGGGGTGGCACTGTATGGTCTTTAAGGTCCCTTCCAACCCACACTACTCGATGATTCTATGATTTCAGGTCCCATTTCCAACCCAGGGCATGAGGGAGATCAAATATCCCAAGTGAGCCATTCCCTAGAGAAACCACCCCACTGCAAGGAAAGTTGGAGGAGGGGGAAGGGCTTGGATGATGACCCTGCTCTGGCAGACAAAGGAGAAGGGAGAAGCACCCTGGGGAGTGGGACACCAGGCTCAGCAGCAGCCTGCAAGGCTGCCGTGATCTCACCATCATCATACGGCATCTGAGGACATTGCAGACAGGAAAGTCTCCTCTGAAATAAAGAGGAGTGTATCAGGGGCCATCAGAGAGGAGTGTATCGTTCTCAACCAACGCTGGTTGTAGCTCGCAGCCGAAATTCCCTCTTGCCTTGAGCTCCGAGCACAACACTGGTCTCCTGGGATGATTCCATTGGACCTGATATGGGCTGAAAAAGCCCCTGCAGGGCTGCCAGCCCAGCACTGGGAGCTGAGTGGCGCTGGGAGGCAGCCGGACCAGCCGCCAGCAGAAATACGTGGGTGCCCTCTAGTGCTATATTCCTGTGGCTCAACAGGAGCCTAAAATCCAGAAAAAAATGCCTCCAGTCACCTTCAGAGGGCTTCAGATAAAATATCTTCAAATATTTTGCTTATATCTGGCTGGGTATCCCCGTGTTTTAACTCGTGCCCATCGCTGCTCTTATCAGCACGCAGTTCGAAATTCAAGGTGCATCCAGCCTCCTGCATCTCCACATCCCCTAGATCCTCTCTTCTCTGCTGCCTGCCCTTAGGTAGCTCCAGACAATAGGAAGATCCCCCTTTGCCTTCTCCTCTCAAGGCTGAACAACCCAGCTCTCTGCCTCTCCTGGCACACAGACTCATTGCATCACAGAATGGTTTGGATGGGAAAGGATCTTAAAGACCATCTAGTCCCACCCCCCTGCCCTGGGCAGGGACACCTCCCACCAGCCCAGGTTGCTCCAAGCCCCGTCCAACCTGGCCTTGACCACCTCCAGGGATGGGGCAGCCACAGCTTCTCGGGGCAACCTGCGCCAGGGGCTCACCACCCGCACAGACAAGAATTTTTGCCTAAAATTTAATCTAAATCTCCCCTCTTTCAGTGTCAAACTATTGCCCCTGGTCCCATGGCTCCCCTCCCTGATCCAGAGTCTCTCCCCAGCTCTCCTGGAGCCCCTTTAGGCACTGGAAGGGGCTCGGAGGTCTCCGCGGAGCCTTCTCTTCTCCAGGCTGAACCCCCCCAACTCTCCCAGCCTGTCCTCCCAGCAGAGGGGCTCCAGCCCTCGCAGCAGCTCCGGGGCCTCCTCTGGCCCCGCTCCACCAGGTCCATGTCTCTGCTGTGCTGAGGCCCCCGAGCTGGACACAATACTCCAGGTGGGGTCCACACCATGTGCTCCAGCCCATCTCGGTGGCCCTTGCTACAGTATGTCCGTGTCTTCCTTGCACCAGGGAACCTCAGACCAGCCACAGCACTGGAGACACCAACAAGGGTGGCTAGATGCTGCCTCTGCCCCATGGGTGACTCTCCTGCTCGCACAGCCCAGGAGGCAACTGAACCCTCCTTGCGGTGTGATGGGAAGTCGTGGGGATGCCATGAGCTATGACCAGCCATGGAAGCCCGTGAATCTGCTAGGTTTTGTGTGTGGAGCTCAGAGGAGCTGCTTAAATGAGAGGTTCATTGATGGGCACTGAGCGTTCCATCCTGGCTGTGTGCCGTGGCTATCTCACGCGTTCTTATCAACCCTTGGCAGCCCGTGAGAAACGAGCAGGAGTGGGGGAGGCTGTCCTTCACCCAGGCCACAGCAAGAGGGAGAAATGTGTGGGACGAGGAGCACAGATGGAAGTGGATGGAGTAACGCAGGTGCTGTCGGGGCCGTGAGCGCATCCCCCTTCCAGGAGTTTAGCTGGCAGAGACCAAGGTCGGACCCGGCGCTGATAAGAGCTGTTGTGAGCGAAGCTGGAGGTGATGGCCGGCACCTCCCTTCCTTCGGGGTCTGTTTTTAAGCTGCAGATTTACCACCAGCCCCCGCCTGTGCAGCTGTGCAAGTCTGCACCCAGGCTTGGACCTCCTCCCCCTCAACCCGGACCTGGCTCTGGGCTTGACCTCAGAGCCTCCTCACTGCTGGGTGGCCCTTGGGCTGTGTCTGACCTGGACCACCATCTCCAGACCCAATCCTGACCCTGACTTGCTGCTGTGCACCCCTGTGCCTTGCTGCTGAGGACCTCGCTGCTCCCTCACCCTTCCCCACAGAAGTGATTTGACTTTGACCCCCTCCTGGAGGGTCAGGCAACATGTCCCAAGAGGGGCACAAGCAGCGGTGGCCTTGACAGTAATCTCTACCGTCCCTCTGTGTCCCCTCAAACACCTCCCCATCCACCCCCAAGGTCCTTCCTCACACGGATGTGTGACTGGACCCATCCGGGTGATGCCGATGTGCAGAGCTGCTTCTGCATTGATATTCGTGGCCCGGAGGTCAGCGGCGCTTGCCAACAGGAGACCACCGCTTGGCCTCGCAGCGTCAGCTCTGAACATGGCACAGACAAAAATCTCCTGATCCTGCCTTGTTTTTTTCCTTACCCTTGGCCGTCGGCGCTGCCCGTGCCTGCACAGTCCGTGACGGCAAGGTTTTGGGAGCACGTGGTGGGGCTCAGGAGCAGGCAGAGCCAGCGGGAGCGCGGGAATTGAGGCTCTTGGGGTCACATCAGCCCGGTGCAAGGTCAGGTTGACCGTGTCCTCTTGGGGACAGGGGGAAAACTCTGCAAGCTTGTCCACTTCTGCATCTCTGCTGGGGTGGCCAGTGCCAGGGAGGCCCTGGAGGACACCCCTACGTCCAAGCCCTGCCTGCACCCCTGGAGCCCCTGCCTGCACCTCCCTGCCTGCTGCCTGCACCTCTGTAACCCTCTTTGGTGCTCTGCTCCTCCCCAGCCCACCGCTCAGCGCGAAGACCCGCTGGCATTTGCTGCAAGTGTCACCGATGAACCTCCGGACCTACCAGACCTTCCCCTCGGGGAAGAGGGTCACCTCCCAGGAGAGAGCGACCCGAGACAGCTTTTTCGAGTGCCGAGCCTAAGCCGTGGCATCCACCCTGGTTTTCCAGCTGGGAGAGGAACGACGGGAAAATAAAGGCGAGGGAGCTGCCTGCTGTCTTGGGCTCTGTGTGCCATGGGGACCTGCCCACGTGCGGTGGGGACACTCTTTGTCCGTGGCCTCCAAGGAGAGGGGGCAGCTGCCCACCATGCAGCTTCTCCTGCCATGAGCCAGGGTCACCAAGAACCCCCTCACCTGGGCTGGGATGGGCGCTGAAGCATTGCAATGGTGGGGAAGAGCACATGGCCATCAGTGTAGTCACCAGTGACATCAGATGGGGTGATGAGGGACTCTGGATAAGGGAGGGGAGCCATAGGATGAGGGGGAATGGTTTTATACTGAAAGAGGAGAGATTTAGATGAGATATTAGGAAGAAATTTTTCACTGTGCGGGTGGTGAGCCCCTGGCACAGGTTGCCCAGAGGAGCTGTGGCTGCCCCATCCCTGGAGGTGTTCAAGGCCAGGTTGGATGAGGCTTGGAGCAACCTGGTCCGGTGGGAGGTGTCCCTGCCCAGGGCAGGGGGGTGGACTAGAGGGTGTTCAAGGTCCCTTCCAACTCCAACCATTCAATGATTCTACTATTCTTTGATTCTATGACTCTTTGATTCTATGACCCTGTGGACAACACAAAATTATCCAGGGTAAGGAAGACAAGGCTGCAGGAGGGTCTCTGAGGAAGGTGCTGCTGAATCACCCGCGGGCTCCCAGCCCAGCAGTACCACCTGGCAGCCAGACCATGGCTTTACAGTGGGTGGGTGGTTGGCAGTGGTCAAAAAAGCAAATCAGCCTGCAGGAATAATTAGGAAAGGAGTGGAGAGCAGAGCAGGCAGCACTGGGAGCCAACGGGGGTGTCCCCTCCCTGCTGCCTGTGCATGGCATGGCCGTCTGCCTCCAGGAGATGCTGGAGCAGGAGAGGGGGAGATGCTGCAGCAGGAGAGGGTTCAGAGAAAGGCATTGGAGCAGTTGGAGGTCCACGTGACATCCCTGTGAGAAACGGCTGTGCAAGTCAGAGCCCATCAGCCTGGAAGAGAGAGGACAAGGGGTGGGGGGGGCCGGGGCAGAGGGTCGGTGGGGTCGGTTGTCCACTCTCTCATCCCATACAAGAGCAGAATGGGAGGTGACCACGTGTCAGGTTGAAAGCAAACCCAATTGGGTAATTCTTCTAAACCACGAGGCTCTACTTCCCAGGATGCTGCACACAGCAGACTTTGAGATGGTTTCAAGAAGCTGCCAGCGAAATCGGTGGAAGAAAACTACTGTCAGGATGACTGACTACAAGGACAGCAAGTCTGGGGCAGGTGTGCTGTGCCAGGAGGAAGGGGACCTCCATTCCTCCATCCCATCCTCTGGGAGGGCTGGTGCTCCCTGGAGAGCACGTCAGGATGGGTCAAGCCATGCCAGTGCTGGTAGAGCAGTGTCCCAGTGTGGGCAAGGGGCAGCCCACAGCCTTAGCCCTGCTTAATTTATTTGAGGAGACATATTTTCTCCTGCGGTTTTGGAAGTGGGTGATACGGTAGGGCACGAACGAGGTCTGTCACTGACCCTGGCGACCGGGGCTCTGCCCCTGTGTGCCATCCAACCATGAGAGGTCTGGCACCTTTTGGGCCACCAGTGAGCACCATTGCAAGCTATGCTCCATCCTCCTTCAACCCACCCTTTAGATACTTGTGCGCAGTAATAAGGTCTCCCCTAAGCCTTCTCTTCTCCAGGCTAAAGAGTCCCAGCGCTCTCAGCCTCTCCTCATGAGGGAGATGCTCCAATCCCTCCATCATCTCAGTTGCCCTATGCTGGACCCTCTCCAGCAGTTCCCTGTCTCTCTTGAACTGGGGAGCCCAGAACTGGACACAGTATTCCAGTTGTGGCCTCACCAGTGCAGAGCAGAGGGGGAGGATGACCTCCCTCGACCTACTGGCCACACTCTTCCCTATGCAGCCCAGGATGCCATTGGCCTTCTTGGCCACCAGGGCACATTGCTGGCTCATGGATGATTTACTGTCTACCAGGACCCTCAGATCCTTCTCCTCAGAACTACTTCCCAGCAGGTCCACCCCTAACCTATACTGGTGCCCAGCGTTCTTCCTCCCCAGGTGCAGGACCTTGCACTTGCTTTTGTCGAACCTCATTAGGTTCCTCTCTGCCCAGCTCTCCAGCCTGTCCAGGTCACTCTGGATGGCAGCGCAGCCCACAAACTCGAAACACAAAAGTACCCCAGCAACAAGGGGCTCTTTTTAGTAGCTATTTTGGAAACCCAGAGATGGGTTTTTAGCAGCTTTTTATTGATTTTTTTATTTTTCCCCCCACTCGCTGGCATCTGAAGTGAAATAACCCTTTTAAACTTATCTCCTCATCGCTCCCCAGCCAGCGCGTTTCACCCAGTTAGAGTGAAGCTGGTGGGGGCTCACCACTGCAGCACTTCAAAAGCTCGGGTTTAACACGCCAAGGAAAGTCCTTGTGTTTTTTAGTGCATTTCTAAAATCACTTTAAACTCCAGTCAGGTCATCATTCGCAGCCAGAGAGAGCCTCTGCATGTTTTTTTAGGGCTTGTTCCTTGGCCAAGATCAACGGCGCAGCCTTTACGGGGGAGGGAGGATGTGTACAGCAGCCACAAGGATGAAACCCACTTTGTGCCAGCGGTGCAAAAGGTCAAACACGAAGAGACATCCATTTATTCGGACCATAAGACAAAATTCCTTAATGGAATTTTTGCCATCATTGCCACCAAATTTCGTTTGCCTCCCTGGAAGGGCTTTGTGTGTTGACCTTGAGGTGGCTGCTGAGGGGTCCCGGGGAGGTCCTTGCCTGGGCACTGTATCGTGTGATGGATCCCTGAATTAAAAGAGGTTTGAGCTCTTTAGTGCAGAGGGCCAGGCTGGGTGGAGATCAGCAGCTCACAAGGGTCACCCTTTGCAGGTCCAGGATCTGATCCCGAAATAACTTTTAGGCCCCCAGAGGGATGCTGCAGGAGTGGGAGCTGAGCATCTGCCCGCCCGCCTGGGTGGCAGAGGGGGGCTGTGGGCATCTCAGCCCTCAACCACCTCCCAGGGGATCTCTGGTGGGTTTGTGGGGGCTGCTGGGGTTCATGGAGCACCCCTACCTGCTCTCCCTAGCTCACAGCTCCCACCCCGGGGTGGCCGAGCCCAAATCCTCCTTCTCTGATGGCTCTGGACCGCGGCCAGCTCAGCATCTAACATTTTAGATGCCAAGTGAGGACTTTTTTTTGCCTTTTTATTGCTTTTTCACACTCTTGTGAGCCCCCTCTGCAGCTCCTCACCATCAGCCTGAGCCCCTCAGCATCACCACCCCCCTCCCCGTAGATGCTGGAGGAGCTCCATAACCCTGTCCTTGAAGCTCCCCGGAGCTCCCCCGCACATCAAAGCCAGTGCTGCAAATAAATCTCTCTTATTTTCTTTGCTCCGGCCAAGACTTCCAAGACAAACTCATCCTTCCAGCCGCCCCGGCACGTAGAGAAACCCCATGTCTTTAATTGGTGCACGGCATGGTCCAAGCACCAAGCCCTACAAGGTGGTTCCCCACCTGTGATGGAGAGAGAGAGACTTCACTCTGAGGTTCAAACTAATGATTTATTTGAACGTCACTCGCAGGTCCAATACGCTATTGCAGATTTTGTGGATACAATGGAGGAACGCACTATTGCAATTTAAAAAACAATCCATGGGTACACTATTACAACCTACAAGTGATTCCTGGAATGGACTAACACAAACCACAAGCGTGCTAGATATTAATACCTTAAAAGAGTGCACTAATTACGGTGCTAAAGCATGCCAAACACCATACGTGTGCTTCTTAATCACCTACCCTCTCCCTCGGGAAGGGTCTCCTAATCCCTGGGAAGTTACCTTCTATGGTGTCCTGGAGAAAGGGGGAGAATCTCCTGCGGGCCAGCGGTATCCTTGGAAAAGACTCCCCCTTTTCTACCCAAACCTTACAGTTTTTATTTCCTGGTATGATGGGTGGGCAGGATTATGCCTGAGGGGGTTACGCTATCAGGAGTGTTTATCTCTGGTGGTGTGATGGCCCCTTAGACTGTACTGCTAATTTTGTGATGTCTAGTACACAAAGTTGCTGAATAGTGGTGGAATGGGACTCAGGACATTTTGTTTGTTAAGGGATTTTTCAAGGCTCTGTTCTGGTTTCGGTTCTTTGTATGATGCACCGTTCAGGCAATGCGGGGCTGAGCCCATTCCACAGCTCCACCCGAGTCATAGAACCACCGAATCACAGAATGGTTTGGGTGGGAAGGGACATTTAAAGGCCATCTAGTCCAAACCCGTGCCACGAGCAGGGACACGTTCAACTAGACCAGGTTGCTCTAAGCCCCGTCCAACCTGGCCTTGAACACCTCCAGGGATGGGGCAGCCACAGCTTCTCGGGGCAACCTGCGCCAGGGGCTCGCCACCCTCACGGCCAAGAATTTCTTCCTGATATCTCATCTCAATCTCCCCTCTTCCAGTTTGAAGCCATTCCCCTCATCCCATGGCTCCCCTCCCTGATCCAGAGTCCCTCCCCAGCTCTCCTGGAGCCCCTTTAGGCACTGGAAGGGGCTCGGAGGTCTCCGCAGAGCCTTCTCTTCTCCAGGCTGAACCCCCCCAACTCTCCCAGCCTGTCCTCCCAGCAGAGGGGCTCCAGCCCTCGCAGCAGCTCCGGGGCCTCCTCTGGCCCCGCTCCACCAGGTCCATGTCTCTGCTGTGCTGAGGCCCCCGAGCTGGAGGCAGCACTGCAGGGGGGTCTCCCCAGAGCAGAGCAGAGCAGAGCGCAGCAGAGGGGCACAATCCCCCCCTCGCCCTGCTGGCCACGCTGCTGGGGATGCAGCCCGGGATGCCGGGGGCTCGCTGGGCTGCCAGCGCACGTTGCCGGCTCACGTTGATAGGGATCTGTCAAGTTTCCCCTTTGTGCTCTGAAACCTGTTTAGCCGCGTGATCCCATACACCATGGTGGGGAAACCTCTTCGTCTTCTCCCGGTCCATGAAATGCGGTGGCAGCAGCCAGGCAGCACAGGGGTTACCAAACCACGTCCCCGTGAGATGACTCGTCCGTCACCGCGTCCCCTGGGGAAGAGCTGCCCGGCAGGGAGCGGGCAGGGGAGGTGATCTTACCGCAAATACCCGACGCGGGGTCTATTTTTAGCCCGGGACATGCTTTGTCAGTGCCCAGCGTGTCCGCGGGGGCGGGAGTGCGGCGTGCGGAGGACACGGTGCGGGTTCGGTGCCCGGTGGGGGCGACCCGCAGGCCGGGAAAAGAGCGTTGCCTGAGTACACCCTGCAGGGTTTAAGTACTGGAAAGCGAATGAAAACAGGCAAAAAAGCGTACCACGGTGCAGAAACCTCCCTGAGAACATCAGGGTGGGTTTTCCAAGCTTTCAACCCCTCTGGCAATTGTTGCGTCCAGTGTAACGGAGGCAAGAGCATCTCCAATGGCTTCCCTGGCTCCTTCTCCCTCCGCCTCCCCAGCACCCTCATGAAGGCACCGAGACCACCTCAGCCTTTCCAGGAGATATTTTAAAGACCCAGCCCTGGTGTTCCCGTTTCAGTAGTGCTTTAGTGCGGAGAGAAATTCGATGATTCGATGAAATGAAGATGTTTGCAGCCCGTGAGCACCTAAACCCTCCCAAGGGGGCACACAACCCTTTGCCGCATTTCTAAACGTCTTGAACAGGAAAATATTGAAGGTTGGGGAAGGCGAAAGCCCTGCAGCATCCCCTTGCACAGCCCTCCCCACTGCAGCGGGACCGTTAGGGTGAATTATTGGCTCTTCTAGTCCATGCCCCCTTCCTGGAGCTCTCGCCCCCATGATATCTGCCCTCCATCAGCCCGGGAGGGTGGGTGCTTCTCCCATCCCTCTTCCCGCGCGGCACAGATCCGGCAAACAGCCCCGTTTTTTGGGGTTTCCCCCATCGCAGAGGGGTTTGGGGCTGCAGCAGCAGATGGGGCTGGCTGCGGCAGCGGGCGATGTGCCTGGGTGGCAACCTCGGGGGGCTCGGTGTGGTAAAATCAGCGTAAACTAGGAAAATGACATAGAATCACAGAGTCATAGAATGGTTTAGGTTGGAAAGGACCTTGAAGATCATCGAGTTCCAACCCCCCTGCCATAGGCAGGGACACCTCCCACCACACCAGGCTGCCCAAGGCCACGTCCAGCCTGGCCTTGAACACCTCCAGGGATGGGGCCTCAACAACCTCTCTGGGCAACCTGTGCCAGTGCCTCACCACCCTCACAGTGAAAAACTTCTTCCTAATGTTCAATCTAAACCTGCCCTCTTCCAGTTTGAAGCCATTCCCCCTCGTCCTATCACTCCATGCCCCAGGAAAAAGTCCTTCCCCAGCTCTCCTGGAGCCCCTTTAGGCACTGGAAGGCCGCAATACGGTCTCCCCAGAGCCTTCTCTTCTCCAGGCTGAACAGCCCCAACTCTCTCAGCCTCTCCTCAGAGGAGAGGTGCTCCAGCCCTCGGATCATCCTCGTGGCTCTCCTCTGGCCCCACTCCAGCAGGTCCATGTCCTTCTTCTGTTGGGGACTCCAGAGCTGGATGCAGTACTCCAGGTGGGGTCTCACGAGAGTGGAGCAGAGGGGCAGAATCCCCTCCCTCACCCTGCTGGCCACACTTCTTCTGATGCAGCCCAGGATGCGGTTGGCCTTCTGGGCTGCGATGGCACATTGCCGGCTCATGTTGAGCTTCTCGTCGATCAGCACACCCAATGTAAATGTACACGTAAAATGTAGTTGAAGCAACTGAAGAAACCTGCTGCTGCTCAAGTCCTCTCTACTGCCCCAACCCTATTTAATTATTTACCTAAGATTAAAATAGAGAAATAGTAACTAGTCATGATTTATCTATGATTCAATTAAGGAACTAACCAGCAGACAATGCAGCATTGTTGATAAGCAGCGTATTGCTGTCAAGAGAGTGATGAATTGTGGGCCCGGGCAGCAAACCGAGAAAACCGCTTGGAACTGCCAAGATCAGAGGAGAAGTGGGTAAAAAGTAATTCCAGTGGGGGGAGATTGCGACCACCGACTCATTGACCACCTCCCCAAACAGTACCGCCTACTCAAAAGAGAACGATGGAAGAAGAAGGGTCTGAGCACTGATTTACACGGGAAGCGAAGAAACCTTGACCGATCATTAAAGAGAACAACAATGAAGATGTATTGATTGTTTGAATATGTAATGATCAACGTATAAAAGTAGAGATTTTTGGAACGAAGGTGTGCTCCTGTTGTGGGAGGAGCACCCCATTTCTGCGCATTAATAGAATAACGGAATAAACTGAGAAATACCTCTTCTCTGTGTGTTGTTGGCTTGCGCACCCGGTAAAGAACCCAGATTTGGGACAACAGGCTGAGGACTAACACGGTCCTGATGA
>VUYV01000449.1:194245-216794 GCA_008711295.1 Anarhynchus alexandrinus
AACCTGAGGAGGGCCTTCTCTCCTGTGCGGGTGGCAGAGCAGTGGCACAGGCTGCCCAGAGAGGTGGGGGAGTCTCCCCCTCTGGAGCCATTCCAAACCCGCCTGGACGCCGTCCTGTGCCACTGCTGGAGGTGCCCCTGCTCTGGCAGGGGGTGGCACTGGGGGAGCTCCAGAGGGCCCTTCCAGCCCTCACCAGTCTGCGATTCTGTGATGCGCCTGAGACGAGCATGGGGGAGACATCGCGGTGTGGTTTGCTTTGGTCCATGGCTGGAGCGGGATGAGGGATGGAGAAACACCCCCAGAGAGTGTCTCCAACTCCCCCCCCCCCCTCGAAGCAAGCTGTCCCCAGATGCTCCTCTCTTGCCTCTGAGAGCAAATTTGTGGTATTAAGTGAAACAGCGGTATTAAGTGAAACACATTTCTTCCCCCTTGCATCTGCCCTGCTTTTCTCTAATCAGTGTAATCCCTGCAATTACGCGGTTAGGGCACTCGAAATTGGTGATGGCAATTGCTAGACCCTTTTTGGGACCTCTTGGGGTCCAGGACGGGCTCGTGCTCGGCTGTCCCAGGACGCTGTGGGGCTCTGGGCAGAGGCATTCTCTTTTCCAGTATCTCCCAGTTGCTTGCTGGGGCTGGGGCTTGGTTTGGGAACCACCACATCTTGCCGTGAGCTTGCCGTGAACATCTGTCTCCCACCCCCCGCCCTGCCCATGCCATCTGTCCGGTGGAGGGGAAGTAATTAAATGAGACCGTTCATTAATATGTCCTTGATGCCACAGCACCCTGGGAAAGGAGAAGCCTCTTCCCTAACAGGGACGTGTAATTATATAGCGGCACAATTTTACGTGTACGGCTTGCGTGGCCCCATGGGTATAGGGGCAGTTAAGGGAATGTTGGGGCCATCTTATTACCATCCTTTTATACCTCTCTTATTACCATCCTTTGACTTTTTTTCCTCCCTCCCAGCCACTTCCCCGCCTTCGCCCCGCTCTTATTCGGGGCAGCCCATGTGCATCGTTGCTTTTAGGGACCTGAGTTTTGGCTGCAGGCGATGCGAGGCGCAAACCCCGCGCGAGGCCAGGCAGCAGCGAGCGATTCGGGGACCCCATATCATGTATTTTTTTTTAATTTTTTTTTTAATTTTTTTTTTTTTTTTTGGCAAGCAAGCTCCAGCGCAGCTGTTTGCCCATCGCAGGAGTCGGCTGGCGGGGCCTGGAGGAAGCTCTGCTGGAAAGAACAGAGCTGCCCTGGGGTGGGGAGCGTGAAAGGCAAGCCACAGCTGAAAATGCAAGGTCAAGATCTAACCAGGACGATTGGAGCTGGCAGGGGGGAAAGAAAGCAAAATCCGGGAGCGGTTCTTAAACAAGTAGACGGTCTTCTCGGTTTTTGCCTTTAAAAAACAGCTTTGACAGCCCCTTTCACTGCTCTGCAGATATCCCAGAGCTGGAAAAAAACTACAAAGCAAGGAAAAAAAGACAAGAGAAAAAAAGGAACAACAGGGAAGATGTGAAAAGAGTTGAGTCTTCAGCGTGATTCATTTGTATTTTGAGTCAAAAGAGGAGAGAAAATCCCAATAAACCCTTTCTGGGTTCTGCAGGTGTTTGGGGAAGCCGCGTGGAGGTGAGGTTAGGGGTGGCCAAGTCCCCTCTAGGGTTGCTTTGGCAGAGGGCAACCTTGCGCATGAGTTGAGAGCCAATTCCCAACTCCTCACGGATGTAAAAGCAGGATGTCCTCACCGTGGCCGGGACACAGCAGCTTTGCCTCCTCCACAGCTGCCCTGGGGCTTCGGGAACCAGAAACCCAACCGCAGCATCTTCCCGCATTGCTGCAGTCGGGAAGGGGATTTGTCCTCAGAAGAAGTTTTGCATGGAAGTCCAAAAGATGGTTTTAGGAGAACAGTTGGGGAAGTTCTTTAGGACCAACGTCATGCACATCAAGCAGGACTGCATCCCCCTCTCTGGGAGTGCTGCGTAGCCTTCAGCCCTGGAAATCACATACGATGCTCATACAGTGATAGTCAAATGGTTTGCAGCCTGCCGAACCCTGGAGGAGCTCGGGCCACCGTTAAGGGATTTAAACGTGGTGCCCAGGCCACCAGCAGATGTCTGAGCATGGGTGGTGGGGAGAAGATATGGAGGGTGTAGCGAGGGGGGTTTGATCTCTTCTCCCAAGGAACAGGCGATGGGACAAGAGGGAACGGCCTCAAGTTGCGCCGGGGAGGTTTAGGATGGATATTAGGAGAAATGTCCTCACCCAAAGGGTTGTCAAGCACTGGCACAGGCTGCCCAGGGACTTGGTGGAATCACCATCCCTGGAGGTGTTTAACAGATGGGCAGACGTGGTGCTGAGGGACATGGGTTAGTGGTGGGTTTTGACAGTGCTGGGTTAATGGTTGGACTTGATGATCTTAAAGATCTTTTCCATCCCAAACGATTCTGTGATAAGAGGTTGAGAGCCAAGCACGGAGCAGGCTGTGGGTGTCAGGAACACTGCATCTGGCTGAGGACCGAGTCCTAATGCCTTTCTCCACCCGTTTTGCACACAGACATCCAAGGTGGTCCATGTCCTGATGGGGGGTCAGGAGAGGCACCTCCTGAGCTGCCCCTACAGAGCCCCTCCATGGTTCATCCTTGAAAGCCTTCAAGGAGGTTTCCCAAGTGGATGCAAAGGCTTCATCTGAACGCCCATCCTATTGGAAAGGTCATCCCAGGAAGCTCCGATCTTGTTCCTACCTTCGTCTTCAAACATCTCCAACTTTAGTCTCCAGCTCTTTCAACCTGCCTCTGCCTGCTTGATTAAAGACCCTCCACTCCCAGTCGCTCCCCCCCAGGAGAGGCCATTATACTCTGTGACAAGTTTTCTCCCTCACCTTTATTTTGATGGGTGAAAGAGCCTGAGCGCACCGTGGGGAGGACTTTGCAGACTTCTGTCAACTCCTAATTCTGGGTCTTCATTGTCCCTTGCAGATAGGGACCCTGTTGGGCACAGAGGTGATGCCCACGCCCCCTCCCATCCCCTGGCCATACACCCTCGGGCGGAGGGGGATGCTGCAAGGGGCGAAGAGGAAAAAAAAAACCTGTTGCTATTTCTGCCTTAAACCCTGCGCTGCTTAATGGTCCCCAAAGCGATCCGCCACCGCTCTGCACCGGCGTCTCGGCCGCGCCGCTCTTCTCCCATCCGTCATTGTGTCGGAGGCAAAAGCTCTCAGGAAGGATTTAAGGTTGGCTCTGGGCGCGTCGAGGGGAATACTGAGCAGCGCGGGGCTGGGAGCCATTCATTACCCTTGCTGCAGAAACACGCCTTTTTCCTTCCCACTGGGCAGATAAGTCAGCGCTATTTCTAAAATCTTAACATGTGTAGTTTCTCTGTTAAGGAAATACAGACATTATTCTCAGCGCGTATCGACTGTCGGCATCGTGTCATCTCTTTCAGGGAAAGGAGATACGCGTAACGCGAATTTTCTAACACGGCGTTTAATCCCCAAAGCGTGCAAAATGATTAAAAAAGGGAAACGACAAAGGGAAAATTAAAAAAAAAAAAAAAAGAAGGAAGACGTGGCTGCATGCTACGCATATCTAATCCCCTTTGGATGCGACGTAGCAGACGGATTAACCCCAGCTACCCGCCTTTTCTGGACGCGCTAGGCTCTCCGCCTTGAAGATGCTGCTCTCGGCAGACAGGGGAAAACCTGTTATAAACCCCAGACCCTCCATGGGAAGCTCAAAGTGATTTTCAGGTCGTCCTCCGAGACTCTTGCGTGTCGCTCCGTTGGCAGGACAGATGTTTTCCCGGGCGGGAGGTGTCTCGAACAAGCTGTGCTCGCTTGCTCCTGGACGGATGCTGCCGCCGGCGTCACCTCGCGTGACCTGAGCTTGGTGGTACCCAGGGGCGCCTCCGCGCACCTCCGGGTCCCGCGAGGCCACGGTGGGAGATGCGCTGCTCTTCCCCAAGAGCCGTGCTCCTGCTGCAACATCTCCAGCTGGACCTGGTGCCAGAGGGGGAGCAGATTTTGTCTTTAGCTCCCTGCCTTGTCCCCACACGCTGCGAGGGTTTGAAGGACTGTGGGTACTTCCCCAACCGCATGTACTGCTCATCGCATAACACAACAAAACTCCTTCTTTCTCCTTTTTCTCCATCTTTGACAGCCAGCATACCCTATTAAGAGGCACGAGAAAACCCAAACCAGTCTATGATACCTCTGGCTTCACGAATTTCCCTATTCGCAGAACAACTTGGGGTTTTGACTCCTCAGTTCAGTCCCTAAACCAAATTATCCCTTATTTACCCGGCTCTGTTCAGCATCGCTCTTGTTAGCATCCTCCTTTCAATTATGGCAGCGTCGGAGAGTGGGTTTCCCAGGGCAAGGGATTAGATGAGAGTAAAATAACCCATTTGTTTCCCTCGTGCCTGCCGCCCGCGGGAGGCAACTAATGAACAAGGGCTGCAGATCACACTTATCCTAAATACAAATCAGCATCAGCAGTCGCACGCAGCGGGGTGAAGAGAGTCGTCATTGAGCCAGAGCCACGGGTAAAACCACCCCATTTCACTGGGATCGCTGGGGTTCTGCTGGGTTTGGGGGAGGTTAACGGGCAGGCAGGTGGTTTTGTCTTGAAATAAGAAGCTCTGCTCACGGGGAATGGAGACGTCGGAGCATTTCCCACTCAAAGAGTTGGAGCCTCGTGACACGCAGGGCTGAGGATGGGCACAAAACACCTTTGCAGCCTCCCTGGAGGATGCCGGTGCTGAGGGGGTGAAAGGAAAAGTGATGCTTGGTTCTTTTCTGCAGTTTGGGACAAGCAGGGTTAGGAAGGGTCACCCTGCCACCACCTTTGAGCTTTGTAGAGCCACACCGCACCAAAACCCCATCCCCAGGAGGTCTCTGTGCAATGGGACTCTTCACCTCACGGGGACGGTGCCACCAGGCCGGCACCATCCTTGAGCGCATCCACTGTGGTCCTGCCTTCACCTGCTGCCTGTGGCCCAGCTCTGCCCGACACCACGTCCTGGGGTGACACCATCCTCCCCGACCCTGCTCCGCTCTCCTCCCACTGATGGCCTGGGGTCCATGCTTGCTTTGGGCATTCCCACAGACATCCCAGCCTCAGGTCCTGCTGTTCCCATCACCCTGAGTGCTGCTGGTGCTTCAGAGCTTCTCGGCACTGGGTTGTCTCCTCCAACATCAACCCTTGTGCTTTTCACAGAATCACAGAATCTCCTAGATCAGAAAAGACCTGTAAGATCATCCACTCCAATCACTCACCTAACACTGCCAAGCCCACCACTAAACCGTGTCCCTGAGCACTATATCTACACGACCCTTAAATATCTCCAGGGATGGGACTCCACCACTGCCCTGGGTAACGCGTTCCAATGCCTGATGACCCTTTCTGTAAAGAAATTCTTCCTAATATCCAATCTAAACTTCCGCTGGCACAACTTGAAGCCGTTTCCTTTTGTTCTATCACCTGGTACTTGACAGAACGGGTCGACTCCCACCTTTCTGCAACCTCCTTTCAGGTGGTTGTAGACACCAATAAGGTCTCCCCTCGGCCTCCTTTTCTCCAGGCTGAACACCCCCAGGTCCCTCAGCCGCCCCTCACCAGACGTGTGCTCCAGACCCCTCACAGCTCCGTTGCCCTTCTCTGGACACGCTCCAGCGCCTCAATGTCCTTCTTGTGGTGAGGGGCCCAAAGCTGAACACAGCTGTCAAGATGTGACCTCACCAGTACCGAGTATGGGGGTAAAATCACCTCCTTGGTCCTAAAAAGCCTGGCAGGCTGGCAGCTCGCTCATGCCCAGGACTTTGCTCTCCACCACCTTGGGAGACAACAAAGCCACTTCAACCCTTCTCACCCCATGGGCTTTGGGTGGCTAGGACACTCAGCACCCTTCTAGGACAGGGACAACTCTCCTCCCAGCTCTATCTGCTGCCCCATACCAGTGGTTTGGTCTCCATGGTTTCCCTGCTGGGTGTTACTGTGGTTACCTGATTCCTTTTTTCATGAGGAGAAACAAACTCTGATAGTTCTTGCCTTGTGTCTGCCTCCTCCTCGAGCTCTCTGGGCTCTTGCACAGGCTGGTTAGAAGGGGACAGAGCGAACTTTGCCTGGGACAAGGGTGGCGGTGGGGCATCCCCGAGCCAGTCCAGCCACTGCTCTGGGAGACCACGGGCAGACCTGGAGGCTGTTGGTGGGCTTGAAAGACTATGTTAACCCTCTGCGTCTTGGTTGGGGGAAAAGAGAATGGAAAGTGGATGCTGTGACCGGGATTTTCCTTCCGCAATTAGATCGCGTTGAGTTGTGCCTGGGGTAAGGAGCATCCTTACTCAACAGAAGTAAGGCTGTCCAAGTCAAAAGCCTCCCCAGAGGCACGAGCTGTCACCAGCGTCTCCACCTCCCAGTCCAGGTGCGTCTTTTCTCTGCCCTGTCCCCTCTCATAAACAGTGAGCGAGGCAGGAAGACAGATATGCTTTTAGCAAACCTAAACAGTCTTCACCCCCACCGCATCCATTTCCTCCTCGGGCGGCTGGAGGACAGACTGATGGATGGGCTGGCGTGTCTCTTGACTCGTTTCCAGAAAGTGCTTGGAAAAGACGGAGGAGGAATGCGATCAGCACCTGCCCAAAACCATCCTCCCTGGCTGGCGCCGGTGGCTGGGGCAGGAGTCCCCTCCAGATGCAGGTCCCAAACTGTGTCCTGGCATCAGTGCTGGTGGTGCCTGGCTCCTGTGGCACCCCACGGAGACCTCACCCGGGGAGCAATCCAGCACACCTTGGGCTTGGGCAGCTGAATTGTTCTGGGCACAGTCCCAAAGTCCAGACAAAGGCACAGATCTCCCCTAAAACCCATGTGGATGCCTCTGATACCCATGGACATCTCTTCTCGGTATGGTCCAGACAAGGGCAGAGATCTCCCCTAAAACCCTCTAACCCTGCATGGATGCCTCTGATGCCCACGAACATCTCTTCTCGGTATGGTCCAGACAAGGGCAGAGATCTCCCCTAAAACCCTCTAACCCTGCATGGATGCCTCTGATGCCCACGAACATCTCTTCTCGGTATGGTCCAGACAAGGGCAGAGATCTCCCCTAAAACCCTCTAACCCCGCGTGGATGCCTACAGACATCTCTTCTCGTTACGATCCCTGGCATCCCAGCCTCCCTCGAATAACGGTGTGGCTGCTAAGGGGAACAGCTCCAGCCTGCTTAATGGGATGGAAAGACGCTCCTGCCAGCTTTGTCCCAAGCACCCTCCTGAAAGGCTACGTGTGGAAAGCACCAGTAGCCTGAGTAATACATTGCAAGTGCTATACTTGGAGGAATTAATTTCTCTGGGGAACCGGCTAGATAATTATTGCCCTTTTAGTGCGTTACTTGGACACGTTGGCGCTCTCCGTCCTCTCCGGCCCCAGCTGAGCTTGCCTGCGTTCTCTCAATCATCAAACACATTCGGGCGGTGAAATTTCCAAGAAAATGTAATAAACTGGTCCTTAGAGACTCCATTTCACGTCGTGTCGGAGATGAAAGCTAAGAGGAGCCGGGTCACACGAGAACTCCCTGCACTTACAGACGCTGTCTCCACTTGGAAGATGACTCAGGCTGTCCTCAGCAGAGGACGACGCTAGGCAGAGCTGGATGAGGGGAAAAGGCTCATCAGGACATCTCGTGCAGGTGGGCAGGTCTGGATGTGGCCCCCTACCCCGGCAGTGCAGAGTGACCCTCTGCCACGTGGGCTCCGGGGCAGCAGCAGAGGCAATAGGGACCTGGGTGATGCTCTCCAGGCACCACCATGGGAGTCACTGGTAGAGGAGTCAGCAGGTTTATGGGCAAAATATTCTCAGGGGCTGGAAGAGGTGAGCAATGTCCTTTTTGCCATGCAAGCCTGGTCCTGGGGTGACGTGAGGAAAATATTTAGAAGCAATGAGAACAACTGAGTGTCGGTTGTTCACACAAGAGCACAACCTGAAGCTCTTCACCTCTCCACAACCCAGGAAGGAAAACACCCTCTTGCTTTTCTCCATCTCGAAAGAGGATGGAATGAGGTAATTTCGTACAACTGTTGTTCTCTTTTGTCTTGCTGTTCCTCCATGCGTGAAAGGAAGCGAGGACTCTCCTAATTAAATTGTTGTTGGGCAAACGTATGAGCCACCGAGGAACGTAAAAGAATAGAACAGAATAGATTGCAGCTTCCCTGAGATGTTTTCATTCAGGAGGATGGGACTGTGCAGCGCTGTTATTTTTTTCATCCAGTTTTAGTAAAGAAACGATTAAAGTCCCCTCTTTGTCGAAGCAGGGCTCCAGACGGCAGCAGAGTGAAGACATCTTTTCCGCCTGTTGCACACCGAGTGCAGAAACGGTTGCTGCTTCTCACAGAGAGGAGGCGTGAAAAGAGAGGGAAAAGGGGGGGAAATAGGATATACATTTCTTCAGTGCAACAAACATCTGCTTCAGAGTTCAGTGTGCTCATCCAGCTTGTTCCGAGCAGGGCAGGAGTTGCCAGTTCAGTGTGTTTGACTGGTGCGTCCTGCCGATGTTTGGGAGAGCTGGGACATTCCATCAGGACAGGGAATCCTTTCCCTGCTCCAGCTCCCAGGGGCTTTACCTCCCAGCAAGTGATGCCTTCTTTGGCTGCTGCTGCTTCCATCCCTTTGGGGGGCTTTTGATTAAGAATGGGATAGAGGAATTGGGTCATATACTCAAGGGCCCTGTGATACCCAACACCATCTCGTCTCGTCATCCCATCCCATCCCATCCCATCCCATCCCATCCCATCCCATCCCATCCCATCCCATCACACAGAATCGCAGACTGGTGGGGGTTGGAAGGTCCCTCTGGAGCTCCCCCAGTGCCACCCCCTGCCAGAGCAGGGGCACCTCCAGCAGTGGCACAGGACGGCGTCCAGGCGGGTTTGGAATGGCTCCAGAGGGGGAGACTCCCCCACCTCTCTGGGCAGCCTGTGCCAGTGCTCTGCCACCCGCACAGGAGAGAAGGCCCTCCTCAGGTTGAGATGGAACTTCCTACGGTCAAGTTTGTGCCCGTTCCCTCTTGTCCTGTCACTGGGCACCGCTGGAAAAAGACTGTATCCCATCCCATCTCATCTCCAGAATCTGAAATAATTCAGGCTTAAAAATGCTATTTCTTGACCTCTTGCTCCAGAACCATTCTGCCTGAATGAGGAACACAGTCTCTGTGAAACAATTCAATGAGAGTTGTGAAAGAAGCTGGAAGAGGTCCTTCACCAGCCAGCACCACAGACTGATGCAGGTCTTTTCTTGCCGAAAGAGTAAAAATGTTCAAGACACGAAGGAAATCCCTTTCGAGGCCTTGTGCTTTAAAAATGCAGGTATGGCTTGTGGTGCAGGAAGATCTGAGATGACCTCCCATGGCCAAAGCTGGATGGCTCTCCTTCACTGTGATGAAGAAGAGAAGAACAGCCAATGGTGAGGGGACAAGGTCCACGTGGCCCAGTTCCGTGTTCCCAGCAGATGTCTGAGAACTGGGGCAGAGTGGTGTTTGTCTGGAGCTTTCACCCGCCCTCCACCAAACTGCGTTTGAGGGAGCCAGAGATGGAACGGGCCACTGGATAACACCGTGGTCTTACGTACTTTTCCTGAGCAATCACTACTGGAACTAGAGAGGGCACATTTGGTCAAGATGAGCCTTGGAGTGGGCTGAAAATGGCCATTCTTGAGTTATGAATATCTTCTGATTCACAGGCTTAGTTTACTCGTTTGCAGCCTGTTTCTATTCGCTGTTATGCTGTAGCTTGGACAACTTGTCTCCCCACCCCTGGTGCTCAGCACCACACGGTTATTGGGAGCGTTCCCATCTCAGCCCCTTTATCTCTTGCCGTTGCCTTTCTTTTCCTGCAGTCAGTACTTTGGTCCTGACAAATAACCTGACAGATGGATGTCCCAGTGTTATCCGGAGTGGTTGGACTTTCAACCTGGGGAGAAGATAACAGGCCTCAAACACAAACAAGGAAGTATTTCTGCACATCGCATCTGTCATCAAATGGTGTCAAAGACGTCAAAAAATATACATGCATTCAAAACAGAGCCAGCCTGATTCATAGGGGACAGGTCCTCTGTGGTCGGTCATCGTGCATGCAACATCTGGCTCAGGGGGGTCTGACCAGAGAAATGATCCATCATAGAATCATAGAATCAGAATGGTTTAGGCTGGAAGGGACCTTGAAGATCATTAAGTTCCACCCCCCTGCCGTAGGTAGGGACACCTCCTACTAGACCAGGTTGCTCCAAGCCCCGTCCAGCCTGGCCTTAAATCTCCCCTCTTCCAGTTTGAAGCCGTTCCCCCTCGTCCTATCACTCCATGCCCCAGTAAAAAGTCCCTCCCCAGCTCTCCTGGAGCCCCTTTAGGCACTGGAAGGGGCTCTGAGGTCTCCACGGAGCCTTCTCTTCTCCAGGCTGAACCCCCCCAACTCTCCCAGCCTGTCCTCCCAGCAGAGGGGCTCCAGCCCTCACATTATCTCCAGGGCCTCCTCTGGCCCCGCTCCAGCAGGTCCACGTCTCTCCTATGTTGGGGACTCCAGAGCTGGACGCTGTACTCCAGGTGGGGTCTCACGAGAGTGGAGCAGAGGGGCAGAATCCCCTCCCTCGCCCTGCTGGCCACACTTCTTCTGATGCAGCCCAGGATGCGGTTGGCCTTCTGGGCTGCGATCGCACATTGCTGGCTCATGTTGAGCTTCTCGTCGATCAGCACCCCCAGGTCCTTCTCCTCAGGGCTGCTCTCCAGCCATTCCCCGCCCAGCCTGGAGCTGTACTTGGGATTGCCCCGACCCAGATGTAGGACCTTGCACTTGGCCTTGTTGAACATGTCCTGTCCCGGGCTTCTGCTCCCGGTCATGCTTGGAGGCAGCATCCAGGGCAGGAGGATGGTCCTACAGCTGATCTTGCGTTTGTGATGAGGCGTGTGGTATCAGCCTCCCCAAAACCTCTTGAGCAGTGTCGACAAGACTTGCAGGCTCTGGCTCTCAAAGGGTGCTGGCAAACTGCTAGAATTGCCTCCCTCCCCAAAGGAGGTCGGGAATGGTTCGGATGACCCAAAATGGGTTTTTCAACAGCTCCGCAGAGGCAGGAGAGGCCGGCAGCATCATTCAAGTTGTATAAACATGACCCCCTCTCGCTGCCTGCCAGATATTTTGGTTCCTGTCCTCCCGGGGATTAATCTGTTTGTTTCCATTGTCCACAGCGGAATCAGGTTGTGCAACGTCTCTTGCCTCGTGTTATTATGATTTCAAAACTCCTCCGTTTCAGATCCCTTAATCCACTTGCTACCATAAAATTCAATTACGCGTCTTAGGCAGATGTCCCTCACCATTCCTGTCGGCGTGTTTATTAAACTGCCGTTGCTGCTGAGGGGGAGCGTTTCAGCTCTCTTCCCCGGTCTCCGGGAGACACAACAGCCTCCTCGTTGCTGTTTGAACTCCGAGAGAGGCAGAGCCCAGTGCTCTGCCCAGGGCAGCTCTGAGTTGGGACTCGGAGATGTTCACCCTGGCTCTGCCACCAGCATCCCCGCCGGGTGCTGCGCTGGATGCAGGGTGACCTTATTTCAGGTATGTCTTAGTGCTGCTCATTCTCAGCTGTGTGCCCCGGTGGGGACAAGCCCTTTGCAGGTGTCCTCCTTAATGGAAACCCCCATCTCCATTACCTCTGCAGCGTTCACAGGCATTCACCCGAAGGTTGCTCTGCTGAGGCCACCCTCTTGCCTTGCAAGGTTCAGGACAGCTGCCAGAGGACCTCAAGTGGCAAAGCTGGAAGATTTTTCCACCTTTTTACAGCAGATGCTCCTGCTCTGTGGTGATGGTGTCCCATCACAGTGGCTGGGAAGAGCTGGTGCTTCCCAGGATGCTGCCTCACCCTTCCTGCTTCCCTCCTTCCCAGCCCCACCAGGACAGGTGGTGATAGTATGAAGGGTAACATTTTTAAAATGAAAGAGGGGAGACTTAGATGAGATATTGGGAAGAAATTCTTGGCTATGCAGGTGGTGAGCCCCTGGCGCAGGTTGCCCCGAGAAGCTGTGGCTGCCCCATCCCTGGAGGTGTTCAAGGCCAGGTTGGACGAGGCTTGGAGCAACCTGGGCTGGTGGGAGGTGTCCCTGCCCAGGGCAGGGGGGGTGGGAACTCAATGGTCTTTAAAGGTCCCTTCCACCCCAAACCATTCTGTGATTCTATGTGGTCGCTGTTAGCCCTTGGGGCAACAGCTGTGCTGTGGTTCTAGGAGTGGAAGGACCCCAAGAAGACATCTCCATTGCATCCACCTATGGACAGTGCCAATCTGTCCCATGTGTTTAGGAGCTCTGGATGGTGGAGACAGGGTGAAAGGATATCTTACTACTGTCCTTGCACTGTTGGCTGCATCCAGAGCAGTAACCATCAGTAGCAAACACCATCTGCAGCCAAACAGGTTGGGTAACGGGCAAAGCCCTTATCTGAGCTTGGATAACTTTGGAAAACATTTGCTGTGTGTCAGCCCAGATGCTTTGAGCATGCTGCAGTGTGCAAATAGAAGTGGCAACCAGGTGGGCACCACCACGTCAGTGAGAAGTCTCTGCAGAGGGAAAGAGCCTGCTCTTTCTTCTGTGCTCAGCAGGACAAGGCAGGGATGGGGTGTCCTCAGTGGCACGGGAGGGTGAGGTTAGGTGGCGTGGCATGGGAAGGTTGAGGTTAGGTGACATGGCATGGGAAGGCTGAGGATAGGTGACATGGCACGGGAGGCTGAGGATAGGTGACATGGCATGGGAGGGTTGAGGATAGGTGACATGGCACGGGAGGGTGAAGTTAGGTTACATGGCACGGGAAGGTGAGGTTAGGTGATGTGACATGGGACGGTGAGGTTAAGCACTGGAGGGACAGTCTCAGACAAGTGAAACTCTGGGGTAGATTGGGAAGGGGTGGAGGCTCCATCTCAGCGTGGGATGATTAGCAAACCTCTATCTGGGGTGACATGAGAAGAGCTGATCCCAATTTAGGGCAGGACTGTCCCCTCCCAGCCCCACCAGCCTCAGCCCTGCTGATTCTCCTGCTGCCCTGGCATCGAGCATACGTGCTCCAGGTGAAGGGAGGTTGTCCTGTGTCCTGCAGACTCTACCGTTACACCACGCTGCACTTTTCCAGGGAGACCGGAGTTGGTTTCGGCTGCCTGTTCGCTGCTGCTGCCGTGAAGCATCCTGCTCCACGAGCTGCGGGTGTGGAGCTCAGGACTGAAGCTTAAACCATCCTGCCTATGTAATTGAATTAAGCGCCTTAATAAAGCCAGTTGTTATTTCCTTAATTCCCGACAGACTCCCTAATGCTATTACCTCAACACAACACTGTTTAAATAGCTTATTATCGATTGGTTTGCAAAGCAAACTTGCCGTTTGCTGTGGCACTGGGCGCTCGGGAGACCGGATCGAACACAAGTGGACAACACTGCCCAGCGTGCGAGAATGCAAAGGTGCCGTCGAGGGGAAACTCAAAGTTAAAGTCAGCCGGAGGCGGTGGCTGAGACCCAACCAGGTGGTCCGTGTGGCTGATGGGGCGCAGCCTGGAGCTTCTGCTCCAGGCCAGGACCTTCTACTCTCCATATTGCTTGTGGAAAGGTGCATGTTCAGGTTGGACTGCATCCAGGCTCTGGATCTCAACCGTATCCAATGCCTTAGGGCAGACGGCAGCTGGATGCAGCTCCTCTCTCCACCGTATTGTGGCTGTTTTCAAGCGATGGAGGGGTACAAACACCTGAGTGGCTTCAGGGCTATGCCCAACAGCCTCTGGGTCGTGATGTTTGGTGTGGTATCTCTCCATCTCCTCCTCCTCTTCGTCTGTGGCTGATGTAGTCTTTGGCTGCAGCTTGTCCAGGAGCTAGGAGAGGACGTGTCTTGATACACAGCTCCAAACCAAACCATATGCACAGCTGAGATCAGCGCTGAGTATCCTGGTGACATCTGCAACAAGACCACCACGAGTACCAGAAGTCCCAGACCTTCCTTGAAAGCTCTCATCCCTCTTCAGATGCATGGTGTTCCCAAATGGGACTGGCCCCATGCAGTAAAGGCAGCTGAGACACTCCTAGCGCCGAGACCATTGCTGTCCTTTGCTTTGATGCACAAGGAGGTACCAAATGAGGTGGGTCGAGGGCAGTGAATCAGCCTCCACCAGGTGGCATGGAGTGGAGTAGGACTCTCTGGAGTTTGGGACCCTGTGAAGTGGCTCAATCTTGGACACAAACGCAGCACTGCAACCTCTGTCCTGCTCCAGGACCCTCTCCCCAGCCCTGGAGAAGAGATAAGACTGCCATGACACCAGTCCACACGATGCCACCTCCGTGAGGAGTGGGACACCGCAGCCCACCCGGGGGGTAAATTGCAGCTCACGATCTTGGGGAGGAAAATCCTCCTTGTTTCAGGGGCTGCTCTTTGGCTGATTCCAAAGCCCCTTGCTCCACATGGGACAGCTTCTTCTGGTAGGACAGATGTCCAGGAAATCTGGTGGACCTTCTTCCCTCCTCCACACTACCAGCACATTGCCCTGCATAGTCGTGGACCTTCTCGCTGCTCTCCCTGGCCCCAGACCCCATCTGCAACCTTCTCCTCAGCACGTTTTCCAGCTCCACCATCCATCCAGTCCACACCTACCCAATAGCCATGGCTGCCCATGGCTCCATTGCTCGTCTGGGGACAAAGGAGGATGGCATGAGGTTGGGATGTTCTGTTGATCCCAAAACCTGGGACCTGCTGGTCTAATTAACCTCAACAAGCAGGGCCTGGAGGACACCTGGAGATTGGCCCAACTAGACAAAATATGTCTGTATTCCTCCCTGAGTCAGTGGCCTTTGGAGGAAGGAGGAGAAAAGGGTACTTCTAGGGAATGACTCACCCCAGCCAAGAGAGAGAAACTCCTCCTGGAAGGGCTCAGGGCTGTGCGACAGGAGCACGAGGTGCTTCACCTCCAGGGAGGCACGGAGACTGTCGGACATCTCAGAGTTGTGCCACGCCTGCGGTGCTCCACAGCAATTAATTTACTTATCATCTCGCCCATCTGAGCTGTGTAGTACATGAGGAGAACAGATGTTCCTTTCACTTTCATGTGCTGGTTTTACCCTGGAGAACTGCTCGTCGGGGGAGCTCAGTCCCTTTGCTTTCTGGATGACTTGGTGTTTGCTTGGAGCCATGGAAAATCTGGAGCTACGACACAGAGGTACCTCCAGCACCTCTGTATAAAAGAAACGTCCGCCCAGATTTGCTCAAATCTCCCTTCTGTGACTTTCAGAAGCAGCTCGGATGATTCGCGCTGCTCACCAGAGGTGAGAAGCCATCCACCCTGTGCCTGGGCATCGCGCCCCGCATCCCGTGTGCCGCGGCTGAAGATGCCGCAGAAGAGCGGCACATCCCGGGCAAACACCGCGCTGGTGGCTTCTGCCTTAGGGAGACCCCGAAGCAGAGAAGACCGAATGCCAGCATCTCCCGGGGCTGCCCACGCCGCTTGTGTGACTCCATCTCTTGCAGAAATCAGGATCTTGGGCTGCCCCAGGTGTCGACGCGCTGACGGTGCAGAATTGGGCTCTTACCCAGAAAGCTGGGCTGGCCGCTGGCACAGGAGGGAGTCCAGGAGATGACGTTTCCGTTAACTTGTGATTATTATCAGGAATTGTTTTTGGTGCCCGACCAAGTATTAAGCAGTAATAACACAACCATGGCAATAAGGTAGTAAATGTTGATGGGGGACTGACGTAAAATTGAGCGATTTGAGTAGTCTATAAGAACTCAGTATCCCCCAGAGTAAAGCAAAGATAGCTCAGAAATAGCGTAGCGGTCTCCAGGGGCGGAAAGACCTTATCCAGGGGCAGTTCCTTGGAGCTGCTGTGGGCAGGAGGTGATCTGTACCAATACATCCTGCTCCCCTTTCACTCTCCCAAATGGAAAGGACTGATGATACCATCAGGACGCACAAGCTGCACCAGGAATGCTTGTCCTGGATCAACCTCTGCCTTGGCCAAGGGTGGTGATGGGTGTGTTGGCCACAGTTCACCCATGCCACAGCCATTCTGACGGACAATGGGCTGTAGCAAACAGCTTTGGCTGCAGCAGTAGGGAAGCAAAGTTAACGAGCATCATCTCTTGCCCTCTGCCAAACTAATCCTGTTCTCCATGCAGCAGTTTTCATAGAATCATAGAATGGTTTGGGTTGGAAAGGACCTTGAAGATCATCGAGTTCCAACCCCCCTGCCATACGCAGGGACACCTCCCACCACACCAGGTTGCCCAAGGCCACGTCCAGCCTGGCCTTGAACACCTCCAGGGATGGGGCCTCAACAACCTCTCGGGGCAACCTGTGCCAGTGCCTCACCACCCTCACAGTGAACAACTTCTTCCTAACGTTCAATCTAAACCTGCCCTCTTCCAGTTTGAAGCCATTCCCCCTCGTCCTATCACTCCATGCCCCAGGAAAAAGTCCTTCCCCAGCTCTCCTGTAGACCCCCTTTAGGGACTGGAAGGCCGCAAGAAGATCTCCCCGGAGCCTTCTCTTCTCCAGACTGGAGAAGACTGGAGCCTTCTCTTCTCCAGGCCAAGGGACAGTTTGTCTGGGACCTACCTGGCAGAGGCACCAACGCTCGCATGGTCCCAACTGCAGCAACAGGTTGAGTGAACCTGAAGTCCCCTTCCCTGGTGTCCCACAAAAGCAGCCGATGGCAGTGCCCTCCAGACCAAAGGGGCTGAGTTAAGGTTGTGGCAGCAACCTGGAGTCCAACCAACCCAGGACTTTGAATATTTATATCTCTCCTTTTAACGGCTTTTGGCTCTCATGGCTCTTTCTACCTTCCTGGGCTGTGTTCTGCAACACGGGCATTAATTATTCACCGAACAGGGAGCAGTTACACTATAAATCGACTCAAACAGCTCAGACCAGGTCAGAAATACTATCTTTGCAAAGATCTTATTTACCCCAGGATTTAGATTCTGCAAGAAGAAAAATGGGATTCTTTAGAGGAAAGCAGAGTTTAAAAATAAGGCCTTTGATTGCTTCAAAGGCACAAAAAAGAAAAAAAAAAATCAATTCCTCATCATTCTTGAGAGCAGCCAAGAACCTGACACAGAGCAGAGATGCCAATTAGAGCTACGGAGAAAGGGACCGATGCGCTTTGCCATGAGGCACAGCATGGAAAGATGAAGGACCGGAGAGTCTTTTCCCCGGTGTGGGAAGTCAAGCGGAAAACAGCCAAAGAATGTTTTTTGCCCTAATTTTCTTTCGTTCAAAGCTGTCGACCCCGTCCTCCTCCTGCTGCCAATCGGTGGTTCCCAAAGCCCTTCTCCATCCCCCTTCTGCAGGTGGGAAAGGGATGGGACGGGTGCGGGAAAGGCTGGAGGAGGGCAGGATCAGGGCAAAGCTCCTCGCTCCCCCCCAGCACCCCAAACCTGCAACAAAAAGGGATTTATTTGTCCCTTTCTGCTTTCGGGAGTGCTGGTGTTAAATAACGGTGAAGAAGGACAGCAACCTCAGCTCTTGCCGAGTCCCCTCCTGCCTGCACCAGCTGCACGCAGCGGGCTGGGAGGGAGAGAGGGTGACATCTGAGGCCACCCTGGGACCCAAACCCGGAGGTGGAGGACCCTCAGCTGTGATGCTCAGCGGTGGCATCACTCCCCTGACGCAAATCACTCTCCAAAGCCGTGTGGGGAACCGGGGGGCTTGGACTTTGGCTGCTCTTCCCACGCTGGGTGACCTCCGTTCCATCAGCGAGCGGCTCATAACCAGACCTCGGCTGTGTTTGGTTTCTCACTCTGCCAGCTCACTCGGTTGCCACCTAAAATATTCCTTCCCCTCGCAAAACGTTACCCAGTGACACCGCGGTGGCATTATCCACAGGGTTTATCTGAACGGCCAAAACCTTGCCCTGAGGGACCTGGCTAGTGCATCGCTGCTGGAAGCCGCAGCCACCCCACTGGGCTGGACTTGGCTGTTTAAAAGCATTAATTGCATTTAGGGGACCTGTTGCAGCAATCTCTGCTTTCCATCAAACACCTGGCTGGTCTAATCAGCCTCGGTTCGCACACAACCCCGTCGGTCCCGGCTCTTGGCTTTCTAGCAGATGCTTCAAACCCAACCCTCGCATCCTCGCTGCTCCCGGTTCCAGGGATGCTCAGATGCAGTCAGGATGAGCGTGGCCGGTTCTCATACCTGTGTTTGGCTCCGTGGCTTTATCCAACGGCTCTTGGGCAGACGGGAAAACCAGCCTGGGATATTGCTCTTAAAACCGCCCCCAGGAAGGAGAGATGGGTACGGGAGGGACCAGGGGAGGGATGCAGGAACCCTGCGCCATGTGAGACACAGGCGGTGCAGCACACCATCTCCCAGGGCGCCTGTATTAGGTTTGCACGGTGAGGTTTTGGTACCGGGGGGTACAGGGTGGGCTTCTGTGAGAAGATGCCAGAAGCTTCCCCCATGTCTGATCGAGCCAATGCCAGCCGGCTCCAAGACAGACCCACCACTGGCCAAGGCTGAGCCCATCAGCGATGGTGGTACGACCTCTGGGGTAACATAGTGAAGAAGAGGGGAAAAAAACCCTGTGGAACAGCAGCTGGTGGAGAGGAGTGAGAAAATGTGAGAGCAACAACTCTGCAGACACCAAGGTCAGTGCAGAAGGAGGGGGAGGAGGTGCTCCAGGTGCTGGAGCAGAGGTTCCGCTACAGCCCGTGGTAAGGTGGGCTGTCCCCCTGCAGCCTGTGGAGGTCCACGTTGGAGCAGATATCCCCCTGCAGCCTGTGGAGGTCCACAGTGGAGCAGATATCCACCTGCAGCCCCTGGAGGATGCTACGGGATGCAGGTGGATACTCGAAGGAGGCTGTGACCCCATGAGAAGCCCACGTTGGAGCAGCTCCTGGCAGGACCTGTGGCTCCGTGGACAGAGGAGCCCACGCTGGAGCAGGTTTGCTGGCAGCACTTGTGACCCTGTGGAGGACCCACGCTGGAGCAGTCTGTCCCTGAAGGACTGTACCCATGGAAGGACCCACACTGGGGCAGTTGGTGAAGAACTGCAGCCCATGGGAAGGACTCCCGTTGGAGCAGTCCATGGAGGACTGTCTCCCATGGGAGGGACCCCACGCTGGAGCCGGGAAGAGTGTGAGGAGTCCTCCCCTGAGGAGGAAGGAGCGGCAGAGACACCGTGTGATGGACTGACCACAACCCCCGTTCCCCGTCCCCCTGCGCCGCTCGGGGGGAGGAGGGGGAGAAATGGGGAGCGGAGTTGAGCCCCAGAAGAAGGGAGGGGTGGGGGGAAGGTGTTTTAAGATTTCGTTTCTATTTCTCATTACCCTACTCTGATGTCTAATTGGCAATAAATTAAATTAATTTCCCCGAGTGGAGTCTGTTTTGCCCGTGAGGGCAATGGGTGAGGGATCTCCCTGTCCTGATCTCACCCCATGAGCCTCTTGTTGTATTCCCTCTCCCCTGCCCAGCTGAGGAGGGCAGCGACAGAGCGGCTTTGGTGGGCACCGGGCATCCAGCCAGGGTCAGCCCAGCACAGCACCCCATCTTCTGCCTGTGCTCTCTCCAGGCAGGGATGGGCTGACCCCCTGGGCTGGCCTTTTTTGGGTCAAGGTCTCTGGAAGATGTTTTCTTCATGGACCTTCCTTGCTACCTCTCCCTGCCTCCTCCGCTACACAGGCATCTCCAGGCAGGAGTGGAGGGGGTTGAAGGTGGTCCAAACCCTGCTCTGAGCTTCAAGGCAAGTCTTCACTACAGCAGAAATTAACCGAGGAAGACAAAGACTGTTATTCTGATACTGATGTCATCTGCCTGGATTTGTGCAAAGCGTTTGATTCTGTCCCACATGATATCCTGGTCTCTAAATTGAAGAGACATGGATTTGACAGATGGACCACTCGGTGGATAAAGAACTGGCTGGATAGTTGCACACAAAGAGTTGTGGTCAATGGCTCAATGTCCAAGTGTAGACCAGTGACAGTGGCGTTCCTCAGGGGTCAGTACTGGGACCTGTACTGTTCAATGTCTTTGTCGGCGACGTGGACAGTGGGGTGGAGTGCACCCTCAGCAAGTTTGCCGAGGACACCAAGCTGTGTGGCGAGGTAGACACGCTGGAGGGGAGGGATGCCATCCAGAGGGACCTGGACAGGCTGGAGAGGTGGGCCCAAGCCAACCTCATGCAGTTCAACAAGGCCAAGTGCAAGGTCCTACATCTGGGTCGGGGCAATCCCAAGCACAACTCCAGGCTGGGCGGGGAATGGCTGGAGAGCAGCCCTGAGGAGAAGGACCTGGGGGTGCTGATCGACGAGAAGCTCAACATGAGCCAGCAATGTGCCATCGCAGCCCAGAAGGCCAACCGCATCCTGGGCTGCATCAGAAGAAGTGTGGCCAGCAGGGCGAGGGAGGTGATTCTGCCCCTCTACTCCACTCTCGTGAGACCCCACCTGGAGTACTGCATCCAGCTCTGGAGTCCCCAACAGAAGAAGGACATGGACCTGCTGGAGCAGGGCCAGAGGAGGCCACAAAGATTATCCAAGGGCTGGAGCCCCTCTGCTGGGAGGACAGACTGAGAGAGTTGGGGGGGTTCAGCCTGGAGAAGAGAAGGCTCTGCGGAGACCTCCGAGCCCCTTCCAGTGCCTAAAGGGGCTCCAGGAGAGCTGGGGAGGGACTTTTTACTGGGGCATGGAGTGATAGGATGAGGGGGAATGGCTTCAAACTGGAAGAGGGCAGGTTTAGATTGGATATTAGAAAGAAATTTTTCACTGTGAGGGTGGTGAGTCCCTGGCGCAGGTTGCCCCGAGAAGCTGTGGCTGCCCCATCCCTGGAGGTGTTCAAGGCCAGGCTGGACGTGGCCTTGGGCAGCCTGGTGTGGTGGGAGGTGTCCCTGCCCAGGGCAGGGGGGTGGGACTGGGTGGTCTTTAAAGTCCCTTCCAACCTAAAGCATTCTATGATTCTATGATTCTCTTCCCATTATTTGCCCATCATCCAGCTGTTAGCACTAAGACAATGAGCAGGGAGGTGGCGATCAGGGTCTTTTTTTTATTATTATTATTATTGAATATCTCAGTGTCCCTGAGGAAGACTGCTACCTGGGATCTAGTCTGAAGGGCTGGAGGAGGTCATCAGGAGGGAGGCTGGGCTGCTGTGGCCGATGGATGGCGTTGCTGTGGTTGAACCCCTTTGCACGGGCAGAAACACGGCTTACCCCTCCAATCAGCCGCTCGTACAGCCCGTGGCTCCGGCAAAGCCGGCACCGGCTCTTGATGATAAATGAGGAAGCGCGATCCTACTAAATAGGGTCAATAAGATAATGCGCAGCCAGGGGGACCGGCCGCGCGCAGGCACAGACATACAAATCTAAGCGTTGCGAGGATAAACGCCGGTGCTTGCCACAGTCTTGTTTGGGAAGACGGATTGTTTTCTCTCCCGGGCTGGCTGAGAGAGAGCGGCAGACGGAGTGAAGGGGAACGTTGGTGCCTGGAAGGGCTGGGGGGGTGCTGGGGGGGCGACGGCAGCGCTGGGAAGGGAAGCTCACAGCTCTGAAGCTCGTTTGCAGCGGTGGAGCCGTGCAGGGAGCCGTTTGAATGAGGATCAAACGCTTCAGACATTTCCTTGCATTAATAAAGATGAAAATACTGCTGAGGGCTAGGAACAGAGCCCTGGGTACCCCGTCTCCATCAGCTAACAACCGCTCATCAGGCGGAACAGTCCTGAGGCCGGTGACAGCCTTTCAAGCGGGGCTGAGCCAGCACATGAGCAGAGCTCAGGCAGCAAAGGCGTTCAGAGCACAGCACTGGGCTGAATTTAAGCACAAGGATAAACGCCTTCAGTACCTGAAGGTGGCCTACAGGAGAGCTGGGGAGGGGCTTTTTACAAGGGCATGTCGTGATAGGACAAGGGGGAATGGCTTCAAACTGGAGGAGGGGAGATTTAGATGAGGTATCGGGAAGAAATTTTTCACTCTGAGGGTGGTGGGACACTGGCACAGGTTGCCCCGAGAAGCTGTGGCTGCCCCATCCCTGGAGGTGTTCAAGGCCAGGTTGGACGGGGCTTGGAGCAACCTGGGCTGGTGGGAGGTGTTCCTGCCCAGGGCAGGGGGGTGGGAACGAGATGGTCTTCAAGGTCCCTTCCAACCCAAACCATTCTGTGATTCTATGAATCATATCATAGATGTGATTCTAAAACCAATTGAGTTGGAACTAGATGGTCTTTAAGGTTCTTTCCAACCTAAACCATTCTATGAGTCTATGATTCTATGCTGATGCTTCCCACGGTCCTGTTTGGAAAGATGGATCATTCCCATCTTGGATGGATCATTTGGTGTACAAGTATCTAAAGGGTGGGCTGAAGGAGGATGGAGCCAGACTCTTTCCAGTGGTTCCCAGTGACAGGACGAGGGGCGATGGGCACAAGTTGGAACATAGGAAGTTCCGTTCAAATACAGGGAAGAACTTCTTTCCGGTTGGGGTGGCAGAGCAGTGGCACAGGCTGCCCAGGGGGGTGGGGGAGTCCCCTTCTCTGGAGGTTTTCAAGACCCACCTGGATGCAGTGCTGAGTGCTGTGCTCTGGGCA
>VUYV01000449.1:337449-357140 GCA_008711295.1 Anarhynchus alexandrinus
AGGACCTTGCACTTGGCCTTGTTGAACTGCATGAGGTTGGCTTGGGCCCACCTCTCCAGCCTGTCCAGGTCCCTCTGGATGGCATCCCTCCCCTCCAGCGTGTCTACCTCGCCACACAGCTTGGTGTCATCGGCAAACTTGCTGAGGGTGCACTCCACCCCACTGTCCACATCGCCGACAAAGATATTGAACAGTACAGGTCCCAGTACCGACCCCTGAGGAACGCCACTTGTCACTGGTCTCCACTTGGACATCGAGCCATCGAGGCACGTTTGTGCCTCCACTCTCCCTGTCCTCCATTAGCCTCTATTAGGTTTCATTTCTCCATGCACGGAGATACTCAGGAGCTCCTATTCTCGCTCGATTCAGGAGGTGCTCTCTCTTACAAATACCAGGGTGCCCTTCTCGTTTAACTCTGCCCAAAGACAGCACGCCATCACCTATATTCTGAAACACAAATATCTGCGTATGGAGTCATTGCTACTCCAGCAGCTCCGTGCTGAGATAAACCCCCAAAACCTTCACAAAGGGACCAGCTCTTACGATGACCAAAGCGCGGGACAGAGGGGGAGATGCAGGGGAATGAAGTCAGAATCAACAGGGTCCCAAAGCTGCAGCCGGGTCTGCTGCAATCCACCTCCCCCCTGGGACAGCATTTAAACTGCTAAGTGGCCTCGGAAAAAAGAGTCTCTCCAGCGCCCGGGGAAGCGAGAGGATTGCTGCAATCATTCGGCTCAGTTGCATAATGACAGGGAATTTGTTTCAGTACCTACCAGATATCTTCAGGCCAGCCGTATTTTATTAGGTCTTCATCTGGAGGAATAAAAGTATCGATGAGCAAAGCCCAAGACCTCATCGGCAACAAATCAAAGTACCTGTCGAGCAGGAACCCCCCCGCTGCGGGTCAGCCCCTGCACGGTGACTGAACTGAAAGAGAAGAGGGCTTCAACACCGCACCTGCCTGCTCCAGGCATGGCAGAAACAAGTACGCCAGGACCACCTCCATCATATAATTTTGAATTTTTTAAGTGAAAGTATGTTTCTTCAAGTATCAGTCTAATGGGGGGAGACTTTCAGGGCAAGTTTTCAAAACAGCCACGCTAACACTTTTCCCTTCGAGTGAGACATCCTGGTTTCACATCAACTACTGCTGTGGAAACAGGAGGAGCAGCAGAATCGCAGCCTTCACCGTGAGGGAAAGGACGGGCATGGGAAACCTACGGAGTACGAATGCTCACTGGAGAGGGGAAAAATACAGACTGAACAGGGAAATGGAAGGTTGGTCTGCAATAAATTATCAGATGCAACCTGAAAACCAGTATTTTTCTCTAGACCGATTTTTTTTTTTGGTTAAAAGGAATATATTTTTATTCTCTAGCTTTTATTTTGCCTAGAGGACTTACAAAATTTATCAATCCTAACTAAAAGTAACACAGTGGATTTCAGAGGGGCAAGTCATGTAATAAGTAATTTAGCAAAAGAATTTTGCTTCAGCTAAAATGGATGTGCGCTTGCTACGGCTTCAGTTAAGATGGGTATGTGCTCGCTATGCCTTTGGAAAATGGATAGAGTTAGATAAGATATCACACAAAAGCAACAGCTGAAAGTACTGAAATTGCAAAACAAGGGGTGGTGTGGATAGCTAAGATAACCGCAGAAGTGTAAAGAACAGAGGAGCCACAAGAAGGACATGGTGATAAAGACTTCGAGCCTCCCGATGACGACCACCAGGAAGACCCCTGAGAAAGCACAGCGCCTGCGCCGCTAGAAGGGAGGGGGCGTGTTTGAGGGTAGGTTGCCTTCCGAGAACTCATTGATTATGCAAATTATTTCCCAAGAAGAAACATCAATATGTATAATAAGAAATAAAACCAAGTGTTCGTAAGAAAAGTGAGCCAGGGGAGGAGAAATCCCCTGTGTAGCTCCCAGCGCTGTAATAAATATTCTTTGCTCCACCGAATTTGTCCCTGACTAAAATTCAATACAGCGAGCGGGTTTCTCACAGTCAGAATCACTTGCAAGGGTGGACAAGTTTTCAAAGAATATTTCAAGTTAACACACACAAAGACATCCTTTCAAAATTATCCCAAATCCCCACAAATCTAAATCTTAGCCATTAGGCATCATTACATGAACGTACTTACTTTCATACTTATCTTTTCCCATGTAAATGGTGTAAACGGAAGGGACAACTGTGGGATAGAAAGAGGAAAACAAATCAAAAGGGGTTTGGACAAATTGTGCAAAGAATGACAAACACACCAGTCTTGGTCACAGAAATTAGAATGAAAACTGCTTTATCCATCCATCCCACTTCCCTCCTAGGGAATAAAGGAAGATTGTTTTGCGTTTCCTCCAAAGTTTGTCCTGAATGAGGAGGGCCACGAGGATGCTGCGAGGGCTGGAGCACCTCTCCTATGAGGAGAGGCTGAAAGAGTTGGGGCTGTTCAGCCTGGAGAAGAGAAGGCTCCGGGGAGACCTTATTGTGGCCTTCCAGTGCCTAAAGGGGCTCCAGGAGAGCTGGGGAAGGACTTTTTCCTGGGGCATGGAGTGATAGGACGAGGGGGAATGGCTTCAAACTGGAAGAGGGCAGGTTTAGATTGAAAACAGGAAAAAAAATTCTTGCCCAGAGAGGTTGTTGAGGCCCCATCCCTGGAGGTGTTCAAGGCCAGGCTGGACGTGGCCTTGGGCAACCTGGTGTGGTGGGAGGTGTCCCTGCCTATGGCAGGGGGGTTGGAACTCGATGATCTTCAAGGTCCTTTCCAACCTAAACCATTCTAGGATTCTATGAATGCTTCAGAGGACTTTCCAAAGTGGCGTTTCCACCGCTTTCCATGGAAGATTATCCAGCAAGGAACAGCTTTCTGGGCAAAACACCCTCAACATCCAGGTGGTTCAGAATGTATCTGTGTAATGGTATAAGCTGTTCAATTAAGCACACGTCTGTGAGTCAGAAAGGCTGACATCGTATTTTCAATCTGGGATTAACTCTCTGCGTTGCCTTGAGTGAAACAGCTCACCTCCCTGGCCCTTGCTTCCCCAAAGCACCAGAAGCCCAATATAGAATCACAGAACGGTTTAGGTTGGAAGGGACCTTGAAGATCATCGAGCAGCCTGGGAGGATTAAAATTCAACGGAAAGACTGAAGTTGCATAAACAGCCGTCGGTGACTTGTTTGTCTCATCTGTGCCTTTTTGGGACACTTAAAACAAGGTCCTTCTCTTCTTTAGGGCTCATTTCATCAGGCAGCGAAGAAACTGCCAATTCTGGGAAAACAAACAACTGTCCCTTCAGCGTCTGGATCAAAGGCCAGCACAGCTGGGAGACGGACACCGAGCAGTAAGAGGGTGCTGCAGTCAGGGAAGTCCTGCTGAAGAAACCACTGAGCAACCTGCTTAAAAAAATAGTAACGCTCCGTTCTTGCACACGGCAGCAGAGAAATCCCAATTTCGCAGCAACGCTATCTACCACTGTGTCACTTTTCTACCTTCTATAATTTTTAACGATTATCTTGTGCGTGAGCAAATGCTGCAGCCACAGCTACAAGCCTCAGCGCTGCACTGAAATTTAGCTGTCCTTCACGAGGACCTGCGCACTTCAGCCCAGAGAATTACCGAAAATGGGTTTTCAGCAGATGGCTTCACATCCTAACAGCCAGTGGCTGAAACAACCTGCTGCAGCAACACAGATTTGCATTTTCATCTACTGTTGCAGAACAAACAGAAGTCACTGCAGGATTTCTAAAGTCACTCACTGATAGTGTGTAAATTAAAGACAAATAAATAAACAAACAAATAAAATGCAAGCAACCAAATCTGCCTCCACAAAGCCTTCTTTGAAAACACGGTGTCTAATCTCATGTTTTCAAAGTCACTAAAATAGTAGACACACTTCACTTACGTGCTACCACTCTGGCAGTGAAATGACTTGGATCCCAAACCCAGTCCTCTCTGAGGGCATTTGTATGGGAAATCCTGCATCACTAGCACAAAGCCCAGACAACGCTTTTCAGTTTAGTAATGAGGTAATAAGAAATGGAAATTCAAAAATAGGAAAGGATTATATGCCTGCGGGAGTTAAAATTGGAAAAAAATCCACCTTGGACAGGCAAAACAGTCCAGAGAATGTGAGATCATCATGACTACAGGCACTACCCGTAAGCGTAAAATTAAATGCTCAAAAATAAAGTTGTGTTATTGATGGTTCTGTGAAAACGAAGCCCATCCTGCCAAAACAGGGGGGGAACACTAACATAACCAAAAAGGAGATTACTTAAAACCCATATGATTTAACGCACGTAACAGTGAAACACATTTTAGGCAAACTGCAACAGTCTTCTTACTGCAGTCCTCTCTCTGGCAGCACAATTGATGATAACATGTCAGAAACCCTCTGCAGAGCTTTCATTTAAAAATAACGGAGATTGGTGACATCATTAGCTTGTCTGCTCCTCACCCCCTCCAAGTTACCCTATATGTCTCTCAGGTGCTGTACCAGGCTCTTTTCTCCCCACCAAAAGGCTCACGTCCAGGGAGGTCTCCGAACTTCTCAGCAGCAGCCTGCTGATCCGCAGAAAACGTTTCCATCTGAGTGTCAGGTTAAGTGATCAACACAACCAGTGTGTCTGTTCACTGGGTGTATAAAGGGCCTTGCTTTCCACAACAGAGGAAAAAAAAAGTTTATAAACAAATCCCAAGAACAAATTTATTTAAGAAACATTCACAAGAGTGTTAAATCTTTCCATGTCCAAGAAAAATCAAGCAGCCAGACACTCAAATCCTTCTCATTAAGGAACTTAATGTCTAGAGCCAAGGGAAACAATGCCAAAAATACTAGTTTGTGGTGACAATGGGCAAGGGGTTAAAATCACACAGAAAGTTTCGCAAGGAGGTTATGTGTTGGTGAAATGATTGGGGGCAAACCAAAAAGGAATATTGCTGTAGTATCCTCCGCATCATCAGCCCGTATTGTATCAAACCACAGATTTCTGATGCTTCAGCAGCGGCTAAGCTTTTCACACGGGCAAACGAAAGGGATCTGTCTATATTAAAGGAAAAATAACGAGAGAGTTTATGCACTATACCTTCCCTCAAACTCCTGACAGCAGTACACTTGAGAAGGTTTTTCAGAAGTCACTCCCTGGCACTGCTATCCCTTCAAGGTTGTTAGTAACAAGACTTGCTACAAAAAAGACATTGAGGGGCTGAAGCCCGTCCAGAGAAGGGCAACGGAGCTGGTGAGGGGTCTGGAGCACACGTCTGGTGAGGGGCGGCTGAGGGACCTGGGGGTGTTCAGCCTGGAGAAGAGGAGGCTGAGGGGAGACCTTCTCACTCTCTACAGCCCTGTGAAAGGAGGGGGTAGTGAGGGGGGGTCGGTCTCTGCTCCCCAGGAACAGGTGATGGGACAAGAGGAAATGGCTTCATGTTGCACCAGGGGAGATTTAGATTGGATATTGGGGAACATTTCTTCACTGAAAGGGTTGTGGAGCACTGGCACAGCTGCCCAGGGACATGGTGGAGTCGCCATCCCTGGAAATATTTAAAAGCTGGGCAGACGTGGTGCTGAGGGACATAGTTTAGGGGTGGACTGGTCAGTGTTAGGTTAATGGTTAGACTCGATGATCTTAAAGTTCTTTTCCAGCCTAGACTATTCTATGAGTCAGTAACCGCTAGTAAGAGACTCCTCAGCTCAGGGAACCCCTCAGCTCCTAAAATGACTTTAAGCTGTGGCGATTCCGGCCCAAACCGCGTCCTTTACACTCGGCCCAGCCCAGGCTCGCAAAAAGGCACCGGCAGGACTGACGGGGGTGCTCAGAGGGGCGGGAGGCCGTGCCGGTACCGGTCGGCCCCGCTCGCTGAGGAACCGGGCAGGGGCGCGGCCCAGCGCTCCCCTCACAGCGGCGGGACCCGGCCCGGGGCTCCGCACGGCGGCCGCTCTCCCGCTCCAGCAGCGCCTGCCGACGGCGGGGGGGGAGGGGGGGCGGAAGGGAGCAGGGCGCATGCGCACGCAGCCATTCCGCATGCGCAGTACGGTGAGCGCGCGCCTTCCCTCCCACACACGCATGCGCCAACTCTCCGGGCGGTGAAGCCAGTACGAGCAATGCGCATGCGCAGAATTCCGACGGGCGAAGGGTAGGGCGTGCTGCGCATGCGTCGTCTCTTCGCAACAGTGCTGGCACTCCGCGTTGCGCATGCGCAGTTCTGCAGTGCGCGCTCACACTATCTGCGCATGCGCGGAGCTCCTCCAGCACAGTCGGCGGGGGGTGCTTCTGGCAGGCCGCGGGTGGGGGCCCGGGCGCAGTTTATTTTATAATAATAAATAATTGACGCCTAGATAGGCGTCAATGTCCTCCGGATTGTGCGTCCCGGCTCCTTCTGGGCTGCGGGGTTTTGCTTTTCAGTTGCAAGTAACCGCCGTTTATGGAGGATGCTCCTCACAGCGGGGCTCTGATGGCCCATTTAAAAGCACAAGCACTGCTGGGCACCCCCTGGCCGCCCCCTCAACCTTCGCAAACGCCTCTCAATTCACCCGGTCCCCTCATCGCACAAATTTCCCGCCCCTTGAACTGCTCTTTCCCCCGCTGCACCGCTCACCGACTACAACTCCCATGATCCCCCGCAAACGAGGGCCCGCGGGCAAGCGCTTCCCCTCGCGAGGCACGCCGGGAATCGGAGTCTCTCTGGGAAGAGGGGGTGGGTGTGTGGTGAGTTCTACTATCTGATTGGCTGGAAAACGGGTAGGGCGGGGGCAAAGCGGCGCGCCACGGTTAGGCCAATGGCGACGGGGTACACGTGAGTGACGAGGCGCTGGGCCAATGGCAAGAGGAGGGCTAGGGCGGGCGGGAAGAAGGCGCGCGGGTTGGAAGGCGCGGGAGCGATGGCGGCGGCGCTGAGGTGAGGGAGCGAGCGCAGGCCGGGGCGCTGGGGGTGCGGGCTGGGGTGGTGCTCGGGCGCGGGTCTGGTGCGGTGTCCAGGCGGAGGTCCTGTGCAGGGGGAGCGTGGGGTGCGGGTGTCAGGGCCTGGTGCCGTTCTGAGGCGCCTGTGTGGGCTGAGGGGTGGTGGGGCGTCTCTGGGCCCAGGGCCTGGCGGGGTGTTTGGGGGCGGTGTGTGCGTGTGAGGGCTGTGAGGCCTCGGGCCGGTGTGGTGCTGAGGTGCACCAGTCCCCACGTACCGGTGGGGTGGGGGTGACAGGGGGAGCGGCGTGAGGCCAGGGGTGGGTGCGGGGAGGGGGTGGGAGGACTGTGGGGTGCCCCAAAAGGGTGCAGGGTGCCTGTGGGGTGCTGGGATGGAGGTCTGAGGGAGCCCCCGGCATCCCGGGCTGCATCCCCAGCAGCGTGGCCAGCAGGGCGAGGGGGGGATTGTGCCCCTCTGCTGCGCTCTGCTCTGCTCTGCTCTGGGGAGACCCCCCTGCAGTGCTGCCTCCAGCTCGGGGGCCTCAGCACAGCAGAGACATGGACCTGGTGGAGCGGGGCCAGAGGAGGCCCCGGAGCTGCTGCGAGGGCTGGAGCCCCTCTGCTGGGAGGACAGGCTGGGAGAGTTGGGGGGGTTCAGCCTGGAGAAGAGAAGGCTCCGCGGAGACCTCCGAGCCCCTTCCAGTGCCTAAAGGGGCTCCAGGAGAGCTGGGGAGGGACTCTGGGTCAGGGAGGGGAGCCACGGGATGAGGGGGAAGGGTTTGACACTGACAGAGGGAAAACTGAGATGAGATATGAGGAAGAAATTCTTGACTGTGAGGGCGGTGGGACACTGGCGCAGGTTGCCCCGAGAAGCTGTGGCTGCCCCATCCCTGGAGGTGTTCAAGGCCAGGTTGGACGGGGCTTGGAGCAACGTGGGCTGGTGGGAGGTGTTCCTGCCCAGGGCAGGGGGGTGGCACTGGATGATCTCCAATGTCCCTTCCCACTCAAAGCATTCTGTGATTCTGTGGATACTGAGGTGTGGGACTTCTGGGGTGAGGGGCTGGCTGGCACCTGGGCTAAGAATGTTTTGGGAAGGTGCATGGGTGCACCTTCTCTGCAAGGAGCTGGCTGTGTAAGCCTCAGGTTAATGGTTCAAGCGATAAGGATTGCTGCCCCTACACATGCACCTGGACTCTCATGCCAACAGCGTGTCCTTGTCATACCTTCTCCCTTTCATCTGCACCTGATATGTCATTTCCCTGGTACCTGCAGGCTCATTGTTGCTGCCCTGTGATTCCAAGGCATTGCCTGCCCCTCTCTTGAAGTTCCCCTCTGCTCTGTGCTGAGGTTGTACAGCTCCTGCTGCAGCTAACGCAGCTCCTGGCTCCATCCTCTGCCATGTCCTTGGGGTTCCTGGGCTTGACAACAGCTTGTCGTGTCTGGGCTGTCACTGCTTCCCCAAAACTGCATTAACGCGGGCAGGTTAGGAGGAACTGCCCCCTACTGGCAGATTATTGAATAAGTTATTATTTCTAGCAGTTCATGAGTATTTATTATTAGACTTCTTGGATACAGGGTATTTGTTTATTCTGGGGTTTCGGTTGTGAAATGCTATGTTACAGAAGAGTGAATCTTGTGCGATAATTATCTCAAACTGGAAGAGGTGGAACAAACGGCATTATGTGTTCAAGTGGTTTAAATGGCTTCTGTGTTAATGAAGGCTAAAAAAGTGTGGTTTATGGTATTTGGCAAGAAGGGAGCTGGGAGAGAAACTCTAAAAGTCTGTTGGGTAAAGAGCTGTCTCGGCTGGAAGGTAAATGCCACTGTGAAATCCTCACGGGAATAAACTGGCCATGAATATAGGCAGGAGCAAGAAGGTTTCTAGGAACCGTGTTAGTGGGGTCTGGAATGAACACAAAAAGTAAAATACACTTCTGAATTACCTGACTATGTTTTAGAAAAGGACATTTAGGATGTGTTTGTCCATGGTGACAGAATTGGACTTGACCTGGAAGATCCTTTCTGTGCGCACTTGTTGTATGGCTTACGCTCAGCTGAAACACAGCCCTGTGTTCTAGTCTCTGAACTGCTGCCATTCAGTGTTTCCTTCCCAGTCTTCCACCTTCTCTTCCTTCTTTACTAAGTTATTTTTGTTTTTTGTTTGTTTTCTGCTGGAAATCTTTTTCAAGCTATTAAAAATGTGTTCTTGTAGGTGCTCTGGTGAAGACATGGCAGCTGTTACCCCACGGAAAAGGAGCCGTAGTTCTACTGATACCGATGGGTATGTCAACTTTTCATAATTTTTTTCTAATAAAAACACCTTAATTGCTCCACGTAGATTAAATAGATGTTTCAAATCCTTGAGAGCTTTTAAAGTAAAGTGGAAAAACCATTAAGATCACTCTAAGACACAGTTAGCATCAGCCCACGTTTATTATTCAGTGACTTACAACATTTTATATTGTACTGAGCATCTTGAGAGATCTCATCTAATACGTAGGGAAACCGAACCGAAAAATTATCTTCAATCTGTAGCGTAGCACAGAATTAGAAATTGGAGAAAACCAGTGCACTGGGCTGGTACTTTGCAGGCCCACATTAGTAGGTTGCATTAATTTGCGTTAGGGCACTTGTTTTTTCTTTTATTAAGGTAAGGCATCTTGTTTTGGCAGTCGCCTCTGTAAAGTGCATATCCCTCCCTGTACATGACAGTCACACACAGGCCCACGAGTAAGTCACAAAACCGGTAGAAACCTAAAAAGTGTTTAGAAACTTAAGAAATAAACCCCCTAATGTCTGCATTTCTTTGTGGTAAAGCCTCAGTCTTTCGCATTTGGAAAGACTCGGATATACAGTACAGAAATACTGAGCTCTGCACAAATTATCTGAATAGTCTTCTAGTGTTAACAGAAAAATAGATCTTTTGTTATGTATGCCTAAACTATAGATTTTTCTTTTCCCCCCTAAATCTAGTGGAGGAGAAGCCACTGGCCATGAACAAAGCTCATGGCTGAGCTTTAAATCCAAAAGAATGCATTATTTCTCATTCTTTCGTAACTCTACCGGCTGAACAGATTTTTCTCATGCTTGTCCTGTACTTCCCCCACAAAAATATTTCGGTGGGGAGGGGAGAGACCAGGAGCGATGTTTGATTTCTGAATTGGGAGGACAAATTCCTGAGATAGGGTGTAAATACTCGCTGAGGAAACGCCGCGCTGTGTTGTGCGCCAAATAAGTCACAACCAGGAACGCTGAACATATATCCTCTGTCTAAATGTGTATCTCCTTTTGGACAGTAGGTTCAGAGGCTATTAATGATTTACTAATGAGGGCTGAGATTCTGAAATAGCTGTCAGAGCGAGATTTTGGTGTGAGCCTTTTGGAAACCGGAGTAAAATATTGTGAGATTCCCCCCTGGCTTTATCCGCCTTACATCTGGGGGATGCACAAGCGTTTTCAGAGGCACAACACTGAATTTACACAGTTGGTCTGAAATAAAGCAAGCTTTTTTTTTGTCTCCTTAATCATGAATAGTGCTGACCCTGTCAGCAGCGTTCCAGAAAGCAGAATGTTGTTCCCAGGTGTTTTAACAAGTTCAGGCAGGAAAACGGATTTGCTATTTAAAAAAAAACCAATAAATATGTGGAGAATGGCGAGATAGTCTTAGGCCTTTTAATATTTGTAATATTGTATTTTACTATTTGATATTTGTATTTGTTCCAGGGCATATATCAGTACAGGCAGGTAGGCTGAGTGAAAATTAAGTGTTATTTTAAGTAAAACAATAATTGAATATCGTTCAATAGTACATGTGATGTTTTGCTCTGTTATTTTTACAGTTCCTCCCTAGCCTTTGAGACCCCTGTGAAAAAAAGGATGATCGGCTTTGCTGAAGGTCTGTCTCCGCTCAAGAAATCAAGAAATAGTTGGTTTGCTTCTCAAATAAAAGGGTCCCCGAGCTCCAGCGATGAGATGAGAGGAAGTGAGCCTTTCCCGGTGAAGCCGGCGCTGTCGAGGCGGTTGGATATTTCACCCCTCCAGGCGGCCAGCGTTCCCGCAGCCGCGCAGAGGGAGTCCGCGGGGAAATTATCCCCAAAACCCGCTGCCTCCTACAAGCCCCTTGTGCCTGTGGTGTCTTTTTATAGCAAGGAAAAGCGGTACCTTACTCCTCTTGAGAGGAAACAACTGAGCGAGAGCCACCCTTTGGGGGAGAGGAGCAGGGATGAAAATCTCCCAGCTGCCAGCAGGACCGAGAAGATGAACGTGAACTCGAGCAGGAATACAAGCTCAAAGCCAACCAAGCACACAACCAGCTCCAAGCACGGCAAAACTGTCCCCAAGGCGCTTAAGAAGGCAAAGGGAGATGTTCCACCGGCGAAACCCGGTGTGGAGAAAGAGAACGTGAATTGCCTCATTAAAAAGAAGATGGATTCACCTTTCAGAGTCCTAAGCATGACAGTTAAACCAGCCCTGAAACTCCAGTTGGGAGCAGCGTTCTTTTCCGCCAGGAAGAAATCGCACTCTAAAAAACCTGTTGTCGACACTAAGTCTCTCCAGGGTGTCCCCAAATCTCTGCAAGAAAATGATCAGCCCGGACCACCGACAACTGCGAAGTCGAATTCAGCTGATAGAAACAAAATTCTTGAGGCGGGTGGCGTACTGAGAAGCATTCCCGTGCCGCAGAAGAAGGGGAATGAAAACAGGGAGGACTCTACAAACTCTGCACGTGAAGGAAAAACATCTCCACAGAAAAGCGGGAGCGCCTCCGGTCCCTTTTGTGCTTTCAGGTCTGCAGCCGCAGGGGACAGCGATGCAGAGAACGTGGTGAGTAGAGGTGTCACCGGGGCCCGCAGAGGCGTTCAGGGGACACGCGCGCAGCTGGCTGAGCGAGCTGGAAGGAACACACGCGCCAGTTATTGGGACGTAGGGCGTTCATTTAGATATATCGGTGGATTTTGCCTAAGGAAGACTTCCACAGATTTATTCCTGCCTTACGAAGGCAGCAAACTGTGAGAAACCTCCAGGAAGCTGTTGTCAGCGTCCCCGCCTGGCGCTGCCTCTCGGTTGTGGGGAAATATTCCATCTATGATGGCTGAAAGGAGAGCTTTCTGCAGGAAGTTTTTGCAAAAGACACAACAGACAATATTTATCTTTTAATTTTTTTCCCCTGTGATAAAGGGCAAAGCCGTGAAAGTAGTTTTTAAGCATTTTTCTGTACTTCTTGTTTTAATAACTGTTACAAATGCCAGCTCTGACCTTGCGGAGTTTTGTGGGAGGTCACGAGCCCGCATCCCGGGCATTCTCCCAAGACAATGTGTCTGCCTGCGAGACGTTACCTTCTCAGAGCTTCTTGAGAGTTCTGCTGCTGTGCTCCGTGAAGCCAATTATGTTTTGTTTTTTTTTTTTTCCTCAACCAGTGAAGTAATTGGACAGAGAAAGCCAAATTGTTTCTAGAGTGTCTTAATTTAGAGACTTCTCCCGGGTCACAAGACGTTGCTTGCTGGTACAGCCTGTGCTGTAGTTCCCGCGGCGCTTTGTGCTGCTCTGGGCTTATCTTTTTGGCCAATTATTTTCTGGGCAGGAACTCCGTGTGCGAGTTTTGCGGCCCCCTTCTCCCAGGAAGCGAGGTTAAGCCCCTGGTTCTCCTGCTTTAACAAACCAACACTGAGTTTTCTGAGCTGGTCTGTGTTTGAAGAGCTTTAACCTTTTTGTGTATCACTGAAGAGGTACAAGCGATTTTTACCTGTTTCTACCTTGGCAGTGAATATACTCAGTGATACACAGAATTCTACAGTGATGGAAAAGTGGTGTTTTCGGGGTTTTTTTTTTAAACATACATTTGATTCTTGTGCAAATATGTTTAGGGTTAAACTTCGCAATGAGTCTCGCTTATTGCCAACCAGTTAACGCTGGCCAGACCTCGCTTTTAATGTTACGATTTGCCGGAGAATTGTTTCGCGTGGGATGCGGATTTGGCTTTCTAGCGCGGGGCTGAGGTGCGAAAGGTGAGGGTGGCGGCGGAGCGAGTGCGGCAATAAAACACAAATTCGGAACAGGTTCGCAAACTATTTCATTACACTTAATGCCGTATTTTTGCGGTTGCATTCTGGCATCCCAAACGTGGGAAAGTAGGAAAAGCCACTGGAATAGTACTGTGGTATTTTCTACTGGGCATTGAAAGGAAGCGGTGAGCAAGACGGGAAGCTGTTTTTATAGGGCTAATGTGTTTTATAGTCCTGTGTCCCTTCAATAAAGGATAGTTTATTGCCTCCTTTGTTCACCTGCACTGTTTTAGTATCTCTCGCACATTCCTGGCTTGATTGTCAATATGTTTTTACAGTGCAGCGTTAATAAAACACAAATGTTGGCTTGTGCAATCTAATCTTGCACGTGCAGTAAAAAAAAAACCAACAAAACAAACCCACACTTGAAAGCATTTGCTTCTGCTGCGATGGCAGGTTTTTTGTGTTGCCAAACTATTTCCCAGAGGTTAACCAGCAGCGTGGAGCCTTTGAAAAGGGAACTTAGCGACTTCGTTACTGCAAACTGAACACAGACCAAGTTTGGCCTTGATCTGGATGGGATTTTTGCCCAGAGAGGTTGTTGAGGCCCCATCCCTGGAGGTGTTCAAGGCCAGGCTGGAGGTGGCCTTGGGTAACCTGGTGTGGTGGGAGGTGTCCCTGCCTATGGCAGGGGGGTTGGAACTCGATGATCTTCAAGGTCCTTTCCAACCTAAACCATTCTATGATTCTATGATCTGGTCTCGGATTCAGCTCCAGACGGTTGCTTTACCTGACGACTGTCCAGGGTTCCCGATGAGATGGGAAATAACGCGCTGTCATATGCAAAAGGAGCAGAGTTCAAGGCAAAAATCAGTTTGGTGAACTTTCATTTTTATAGACTATTTCCCAGAGGCTTCTAAAAGCTGTGAAGATGGATGGTTGTAGAGAGAGAATGAAGCAGAGTCCCGGAAACGCTAAGGTGAAGAAATGATACAAACCTCTACAGTTAAGATTTACTTTAAAACAAAAGAAAAAAAAAAAAAGAGCCACATCCTGTGCTAAAACAAAAGCAGGGGCTTACGTAGGTGTTAAGGTGTTGAGAATCAAAATCCCTGCTCGTGGTGGTAAGCTGAATGGGCTCTGACAGCAGTGGGAGGCAGGTAGGTGAGAAACGTCGACGGTACGCCTCGAGGCTGTGCGTAACCTGCAGGAAAGGAGTTTTTCCTCGGTGCCGGGGTGCAATGTTTTCGGCAACGTTTTCAACTTCAGCAGTCCGGTGTTGATAACGGGGAGATGGGTAGTCCACTAAGATTGCGTTTCGTTGTTGGAAAATAACAGCCGTTGGTAACGCTTCATATTGTCAATTAATGCTCATGGTGCACTGAGCACTGGAGCTCTCTGTGATTCTGCAGCTGCTGTCTGAGAACTTAACTGGAGAGTTTTGGTTTTGCCCTAAAAAAATTGTCTTAATTTATAGGATGTTGATGAAACCAGTTCTTCTGCAACCCCCGAGTCAGCTGATTGTATTATTCCCTCAAGCCAATCTCCGTGTAAAGTGAATAAGCGAGGTAAGTTGGATTATACATACTTTGGTCTACGACTTTTGTTGCTGGAGGAAAACGAGGTGGAAGAGACTTTGAAAATCTCTTGGGTTACCAGCAGGATCAGCTCTGCTGAATTCCCGTGTTGTTCTGTAATTTAGTGTTTAAATAAGCTGGCCAGTAAGGATGGAGATTCTGCTGTCTCCCTGATCAATCTCTGTTAAGCAGTTTGTAAACTGGTTTTTGTCCTGATGTCTAACCTGTATTTCCTCTTTGCTGTACTACAGAGCCCATTCCCGGTAAGGTTTGGGAAATGGCTGTATCTGAATCCTATTATTAGGTTTCTCCCCATTCCTTTCTCCTGGACTGTTACCCTGATTCTTTCAGCTTTCCTTTTTAAATCTTGATTTTTATTTTCTTTTTTGTTAGGCATCTGATTTTTTTTCACATATTTCTGTTCTCCAGACTGAGCCGTGTCTTTCCCGGTGTGGTACTCCCAAACAAGTCTCGATCAGTGGCGGTACGGCTCAGATTAGTGGGAAGGGAATAATTCATACGTTTCACACGCGGTGAACACGTACATTTCCACAGGAAACTGTGTGAGATGCCTTTGGTTTGAGGTAGACAGTAACCCAGGTGTTTTACGCACAGCTGCAGTTGATCCGTATCCCTTATTTTACCCCGGCTTGCCGCTGAGCACAGCGGTTCCCCTTATCCTTATTTCAATCTACTTGTTTCTGCCCGTTTTCAATGCAAGAATGCTTTTTAAATTAAACTCTTAAATACCCCTATGTGCTAGCTATTAAATACCCCTACGTGCTAGCTATTGCCTGCAAAGCTTTAAGCGTATATTATTGTTTACTCCTGACGGTCACCAAGGAAACTCCACTCTCTACTTTATGAATTATTAACAATAATTATTTGAATATGATATTTTTCCCCCTCCTCTGTCAACTTTGCCCCTTTTCTGATGGTTAGTTTACAGAGACCGTATTTCCCTACTAAAGCAAGGGAATTTTCAGAAGTTATATATTAATTTTAAGACATTTGTTATTTTTCTTCCTGGGAATAACAAGTGATAATAAAAAGAAAATATGTTGCTTAAATATTATTTTATTAAGGCAAACCGATGTGTTGGCCTCTACCTGCTGTCTCATCTTCCAAGTATGCACTAACATGTGCCAGTATGTTTGCAGAAGTTGAGGTCATGTTATTTTATCCTAATTTCCTGGTTTCTCCGTTTTTTCCCTTTTAAAACCAGGCAGAATTTGCTATTCCAGGCTCAGCAGCGCTGGGTTCGTTCCGTCCTTGCGAGCCTCAAAGTTCTCTTTCCATCTTTCCCCAGCTGTGGAAGCTCAGATCTCCTTTGTGTCTTAATAGCGCTGACGATCTCATCGCAACTAATTCTTTTATTGATGACTGAAATAAAAAGGCACCGAGCGGTTTGTTATCGTTTCTCATCTGGTTTTAGTCTTTCCTCCTCTTTTTGGTAGCTGAAACCTCTGTTTTTTCCCTGTGCTGTTCCAGGATGCTTTCCTGGGACTCCGACCTTCCCAGGTAGAGCTCAGTTTGCAATTTGGCATTTCTGCTTTCAGTCCTTCGTGTCCCTGCCGGGCTTTCCCCTGGTTTTCTAATCCCGTTGTGATTCCTCGCCTTGCCAGGGAGTGAAAAAAAGTCATGATTTAGCCGTGTTTGTCTCTTACTCCGCTTCTTTCTGGCGCATCTGGTCTTAATGTGTTTCTTGAAGAAATTGCCAGCCCTCCTGAGCTTCCTGCCCCCCTCCCTTTAGTCTTGCTTCACACGGGAACTTATTTATCCGCTTTTGGAACCTCATGAAGTTTGTTTTATTGAAGGTCACCGTTTCTCCAGGCTTCCTCCTCCTCATCTTGTTCTGAGGAGTGGCATGCTCGGTGCTGCCAGCCGCTTTCCTTTCTGCTATCTCCGTCTCTGTAGAAAACACTCCTCTTCCTCTGTTTTCCACCTGTTTATAAAGCTGTTGCCATCGCGTTCCCAAAGATTGCCTCACCTTATTTGCCCGCTGGGGCCTTTCCCAAGAAGTGTCCTGGCCCTCTAAGACCCTGCGTTTCTCAGAAGCCATCGGCTTTTTTATTGTTTATTAGTGTCATCTTCGTGACTTCTCACCATCTTTTCCACTACTGAGATTAACAGGAGACGTATTTATTGTGTCCCGTTTCCTAGAAACAACGGGTTCGTCTTCATGGTGTGTTTTGTGCAGGCTGCTGGGGCCGCTCTTCTGCTTAGGAATCACAGAAACATAGTGAAGTACATAAGAGGTGTGCGTCAATTTGTGAATGCAGTCAAAATACGAGAGCAGAAAGCAGCCTACTACCTGAACTTTTTACACTCGGGGGAAAGTATATTCATAGAATCCTAGAATGGTTTAGGTTGGAAAGGACCTTGAAGATCATCGAGTTCCAACCCCCCTGCCATAGGCAGGGACACCTCCCACCACACCAGGTTGCCCAAGGCCACGTCCAGCCTGGCCTTGAACACCTCCAGGGATGGGGCCTCAACAACCTCTCTGGGCAACCTGTGCCAGTGCCTCACCACCCTCACAGTGAAAAACTTCTTCCTAATGTTCAATCTAAACCTGCCCTCTTCCAGTTTGAAGCCGTTCCCCCTCGTCCTATCACTCCATGCCCCAGGAAAAAGTCCTTCCCCAGCTCTCCTGGAGCCCCTTTAGGGACTGGAAGGCCGCAAGAAGATCTCCTCGGAGCCTTCTCTTCTCCAGGCTGAACAGCCCCAACTCTTTCAGCCTCTCCTCATAGGAGAGGTGCTCCAGCCCTCGGATCATCCTCGTGGCTCTCCTCTGGCCATGCTCCAGCAGGTCCATGTCCTTCTTCTGTTGGGGACTCCAGAGCTGGATGCAGTACTCCAGGTGGGGTCTCCCCAGAACAGAGTAGAGGGGCAGAATCCCCTCCCTCGCCCTGCTGGCCACACTTCTGATGCAGCCCAGGATGTGGTTGGCCTTCTGGGCTGTCATCGCACAGTGCTGGCTCCTGTTGAGCTTCTCGTCGATCAGCACCCCCAGGTCCTTCTCCTCAGGGCTGCTCTCCAGCCATTCCCCGCCCAGCCTGGAGTTGTGCTTGGGATTGCCCCGACCCAGATGTAGGACCTTGCACTTGGCCTTGTTGAACTGCATGAGGTTGGCTTGGGCCCACCTCTCCAGCCTGTCCAGGTCCCTCTGGATGGCATCCCTCCCCTCCAGCGTGTCTACCTCGCCACACAGCTTGGTGTCATTGGCAAACTTGCTGAGGGTGCACTCGACCCCACTGTCCATGTCGCTGACAAAAATATTCCTGGCTAATAAGTTCCTTGCTTTTACTTGCCAAAGTCTTCGCTAAATTGCGCTGAAGCCTCATGCTGAGCCCGTCGTTTCCCAGCTTCTCTCGGGTGAAGAAGCTATAGGTTTGGGCTTCCTCAGCCAAAATAATGGCAAATGGAGAAACCTGCACTCGGTTAACGCTTTTGCTCAATAGCCATGGAAACACTAAACTACCGCAGCAGAAATTTCTGCTTTCTGATTCCAGTGTGAGAGGGGAAAGGACCAGATAGCCTGAGCAACGTCACTGACGTGGGTTGAAGGTAATTATGGCTGGATACCGCTCAGGAACATAACTCTTATATCCTGCAGCATCAGAAGCTTCACAGTGCTCTTAGAAACTCTTGTCTGTGGAGTTTAATTTCACTGTTGTGGGTCATTTTGAAGTCTCACTGGTGTTTGAATTCCTGTTTCCCTGTGTCAGTGTGTTCTGCACCTACAAAGGATTCTAAACCACAATAACTTCTCTCGTCTTTTCCAGCATCTCCTTCAAATGCTGTTGTCTACCCCATATTCAGTGCACCCCCCGCCAGCAAGAAAAGGTAGGTTAATCTTTGCTAACTCTCTCCGAGAACGATCAGAAGTGTCCTATCTGCAGAATCGTTTGTGTTTGTTTTTTTTTAAACAAATTAACTAGTTCTAAAAACAATAGCTTAGCTTTCTCCCAGTCCGTGTAAGGTGTGGCAGTCCGGGCTGTTTATTGTGTTGGCTTTTTTTTCTTGTAAAGGGAAGATGAAAGTTGTGTTGGTTTGGGGGGATACTGACCCGTGAATAAGGAAATACACATTTGCTTACTGCCTGTAGTACGTCTTCCTTGTGAATTTGTACACATTATTGGGTTGATTATTTTTTTTAAGTAAAAAGGAAATAATAGTTTTCTCTTAGCTGTTGCTAATGATAAAATCATGAGAACAAGGGGGATTGTTTCATGATAAGACAAGAATGTCGCAGCCTTGCTGCTGTTTGGGCCCCGAAGAGGGGTTTTTATTTATTTATACTACTTCTCTGTGTTCTGTATCTCCGTATCTGGAGTGTCCGTAACGAGCAGTAACTCTCAGTCTTCATCTACTGGCCGTTCTTCAGGGACCCACATCTCTTGACAGCGCTACCTACGGATTTGAGTTGGTACCAGAGTTACCAAACTGAATTGTCTTTACTCAGTTTGGCAAGTGCAGCGGCTCAGCGTAACATTACGTGCGACGAGCAGGGAGGTGTTGCTGTCCCTCGCTAGAATCTGATCGATGGCCCAACTTTCTGTATGTACCTTTTAGTCTGCGCCACAGACAGCAAACATAACGCACGTAGGAGTTTGGCCCACCTACATCACCGGTCGGTACGGCAGCGGTGCCTCTGGCGTGGGCATTCTTGCCGTGTTTGAAGCGATTCTGTGTCGCAAGGAGCCTTTTTGAGCTAAGTTTGCGTACGTCGGCTGCAGCGTGTGGAAATGCGACTCTGTGTGTAACTGGGCCAGTTAAACCGTGGGTCCCTCCTTGGGTAGCGCTGGAAAGGCTGATGGGACAGGTCCGTCGCTCTGCTCAGACCCCTCTGTGGCTCTCGCAGGAGCTGGCAGATTCTGCGTCGCTGTCACGCGCTACCTCCTTTACCAGTTAAGCCTACAGCATTTGTTTTTGAACTGTTGAAATGAGTCACTTTTTGGGGAAGGTCCTGACTTGTTAGAGTTTACAGAGCTAAAGATTTCAGAAGGCTTGTTTACCTGCCTGGAGCTGGTGGTGTAGAATACCTGTGTTCTCTAAATTTCATAGAATCCTAGAATGGTTTAGGTTGGAAAGGACCTTGAAGATCATCGAGTTCCAACCCCCCTGCCATAGGCAGGGACACCTCCCACCACACCAGGCTCCCCAAGGCCACCTCCAGCCTGGCCTTGAACACCTCCAGGGATGGGGCCTCAACAA
>VUYV01000449.1:362794-373488 GCA_008711295.1 Anarhynchus alexandrinus
GCCACACTCTTCCCTGTGCAGCCCAGGATTCCATTGGCCTTTTTGGTGACAAGGGCACATTGCTGGCTCATGGATAATTTACTGTCTACCAGGACCCCCAGATCCTTCTCCTCAGAATTACTTCCCAGCAGGTCCACCCCTAACCTATACTGGTGCCCAGCATTCTTCCTCCCCAGGTGCAGGACCTTGCGCTTGCTCTTGTTGAACCTCGGGGTCCTCGGGGTGGAAACAAGAAATGTGTGTCTTGAGGCTAACCGATAAGTAGATTTCCTCATGTGTAAACCTCAAACCGACCGCGCTGCAACGACCGTCACAGGGCGGTGATTAACGCATTTAGCACTAGATGAGGACAGGGTAGTAGCTGGGAAATACGTTGTTATGGTTTCCCTGGGACTAACGCTTTATTACATTTTAGAATTCAAAAGAGATTTATGGAACATAATACTAAAAAAAGAAAACCACCCAAAGGGAAACCCGGCCAAGCCTGTATGGATGCTATAGGAGTGCGTTTGGCTGGATCCTTTTCCTTTCCCGTGGTTTCCTGGCCCGCTCTACGAGCGGCGCCTGCGCAGCGCCGCAGCCACAGCGGCAAACGTCAGCCGGGGCAGCCCCGGGAGCGGGAATGTGCCACCGGGAGCGGGAATGTGCCACCGAGAGCTGAGCCCGAACCGAGCTCGCTCCGGTAACGAGCGGGTGCCCCTTCCGTAGCTCCACCACTGCTGTCGCCCTTCGGTGCACAGTACTGATTTTGGAGCCGGGAGGAGGCCGAAGAGCGTTACTGAGGCTCTCATGTCATGTAGCCATCGTGCGTACGGGTTTCCAGAAAATACGCCCTCAGCGATGAGTAATTCTTTTAGTAAACCATTTGTTCTCACTTGGTGACACGCAGCCGTTTCCAAGCCCGTTTCCTGAGGGAGCGGGGCTTATGTGATCATTCTCGTCTGCTGATCTGCCCTTTTTAGCACCTTTTGAGTCGTTTGGATGATTTCTGTCAAATTTGAGACCTCACAGATACAGATTTTTGTGAGTGTTTTGAAAGCCGGTCCCCGTGGAAGGGAGGAACCCGGGTGAGCGCCTGCGCTGAGAAGGAAGGCGGCTGGCTGGCGAGCCATGAGCTCCAGCCCTGCCTGCCACGGCTCGGCTGGGTGGCCGGCCGCTGGCCCCACGAGGGACAGGCTGTGGGTGCTGTGACACGCGGGGAAAGCCCAAACTGGGACGTGGGGAAAGGAAAGCGGCCGGTGCGGGGAAATAAGACGAGTCCTTAACAAATTGGGCTTCACTTAAAGATCAGTCTGCTGTTCGCTCGCACGACTGGCGTTTGATTCCTTCTCTTCCCTTCCCCATGTGCTGACAGAGAGAAAAATGAGGTTATTTTTAGGTGACTGATGAAAGGACAATACAGAGTTTTCCTTTGGGTTTTTTTGTGGTGCTCTTTTACTTTGTTTCCTCAGTGAGGACGTTGCTTATCTGTTTCAAGGTTCGTTCCAAGTGATGCGTTTATTGCGGATAATTTAATGCTCTGTAGTTGTGAATGTTCTGCAAATAAGCAAAAGCTTGTCCTCTTCACAAATTCAAGTGAAAACAAATAAAAAAAGGTGTTCAAGGCCAGGCTGGACATGGCCTTGGGCAGCCCGGTCTGGTGGGAGGTGTCCCTGCCTATGGCAGGGGGGTTGGAACTTGATGATCTTCAAGGTCCTTTCCAACCTAAACCATTCTATGATTCTATGAATCTTTTGATTATTGTTACTAGAACCCATTCTCAACCTCATTCCTTAAACCGAACGTGGTTTTGAACAGCTTCAGAGCGCTTAACTGGCTTTGTTTCTCGCTAGGATGCCGGTCAGAAGCATTTTGGTGCCGTAGTTTGCAAGTCGTGCGGCATGATCTACACGGCGGCAAGCCCGGAGGATGAGGCCCAGCACCTCCAGCACCACGAGAGGTTCCTGGAGGCGCTCCGATACGTGGTAAGGCGACGGCTGCGCCGGCAGCTCCGCTGCAGAAGATGTGGGGAAGTGGTGGGGGGGATATCCAGGGACGCAGCAAACGTTTGTCATCCAGAGGGGAGGTTAAAGTGTCAGTTAAGCAGTTCCAGCAACTGTCTGCCCTCATCAGTTTGATGAATGTGACTTTATTCCTGAAAGCTGAAGTGGTTCGGATTACAGCTTCAGCTGCCAGAATCCTCGCTGAATCACTTCCTCTCCCTTGCTAGACCGCTAACGTGTTGTTTGTTTGGGTTTGTGTTTCTTTTTTCCTCCCTCTGTGGCAGGGTTGGAAGAAAGAACGGGTTGTGGCAGAGTTCTGGGATGGGAAAATTGTATTGATTCTTCCAGATGACCCAAAATATGCCGTCAAGAAGGTACATGTTTATTTATTTTGGGGTTTGTATTGTAGATTAGCTTTCTGCTGGCTCGGCTCCCGGCACTCCCTCCGTGTGTGACCGGACATCGCTTCCCAGTTCATAGGAGAGCCGAGCGGGGTTGTGGCAGCAGCGCGGGTCGCTGTGGACACCCACCCCGACACATCCTAACCCCGCTCCCTGCCCTGACCCTCTTGTTCTTACCTGACCAACACAGCCCCATCCTTCCCGTCCCAAGGGGGGGGGTGAGAGGCTGTTGCGCTCTGCGAGAGGCGTAGAGGGATGAAGACACGAATGAGAACCAGTTTTTCAGTGTCCTCTACGCAGTTAGAGCCTGGTCCTGTGTAAGCACAGGATGATTTGAGGGACCGAGTCCTCTCGCTGACGGCTTTCACGCACGTGTTGGTTCCTAACGCACCTCTCTCCGCTTTTGTTCTCTTAGGCGGAAGACGTGCGAGAAATCGTAGATAACGAATTGGGATTTAAGCAAGTTTCTTTGAGCTGCCCCGCCAAGACTAAAATCTACTTGTTTGTGTCCACCAAGAAGATGATTGTCGGGTGCTTAGTGGCTGAATCGATCAAACAGGTGCGCGGTGTTAATTGTGTGGGGAGGGGGCGAAATTGGCTATATAGGGCTAATAACTGGGGCTGTTTGTAAAACGCTGTGCATGGGAAATCCTGGCTTAGCACACAAGGAGGGGAAAACAAAAGTAGGGAAATTAAAAAAAGAAAAAAAACCCCACCCAAATAAAAGTAGGGAAATGAAAAAAAGAAAAAAAACCCCACCCAAATAAAAGTAGGGAAATGAAAAAAACAAAAAAAAACCCACCCAAAAAAACAACAGAGAAAAAGAAATTAAGGAAAAACTCGGGTTTTTGTCACGGTGTGGTGTGGCTGGCGGGAGTTAGTTGAGTTTGTAGGGCTGATCCTGCAGTGAGCTTCCATCTGCCCCCAGTTTGGGTGCTGGTTTCTGCGGTGGGCTGCCTTGTAGGAGAGCAGAAGGCAATGTGGGGAGGGCAGGAAGACCTGGGGCTCTGCGTCCCGTCGGGAAGGAACGGTTTGACGCCTCTGCTCATCCCTGCAGGCTTTCCGGGTGCTGTCTGAGCCGGGAGCCGCGCTGTCGCCTGGCCAGGACCCCCTGCAGCAGCACCGGGCTTGGCGCTGCTCCACGGAGCCGGAACCCGCCGTCTGCGGCATCAGCAGGATTTGGGTGTTCGGCCCCACGCGCAGGAAGGGCATCGCCCGTCGCATGGTGGACGTGGTCAGGTAGGGAGAGACGAGAGGGCAGAGGGCAGCCGGGATCCCAGCTGGGGTTTGTCCTTGGCAGGGGGAAAACGATGATCGCAGCCAAAAGTGTTTAGAAGGAACTTATGGAAAGGGATAAATTTGTATCAAGAGCGTGGCCAGCAGGGCAAGGGAGGTCATCCTCCCCCTCTGCTCTGCCCTGGGGAGGCCACATCTGCAGCACTGTGTCCAGTTCGGGGCTCCCCGGGTCAAGAAGGACAGGGAAGTGCTGGAGAGGGTCCAGCAAAGGGCTACGGAGATGATGAGGGCACTGGAGCATCTCTGTGATGAGGAAAGGCTGAGGGACTTGGGGCTTTTCAGTCTGGAGAAGAGAAGACTGAGGGGGGATCTCATCAATGCTCATCAGTCCTTCAAGGGAGGGTGCCAGGGGGATGGGAACAGTCTGTGTTCAGTGGTGCCCAGTGACAGGACAAGAGGGAACGGGCACAAACGTGACCATAGGAAGTTCCATCTCAGCCTGAGGAGGGCCTTCTCTCCTGTGCGGGTGGCAGAGCAGTGGCACAGGCTGCCCAGAGAGGTGGGGGAGTCTCCCCCTCTGGAGCCATTCCAAACCCGCCTGGACGCCGTCCTGTGCCACTGCTGGAGGTGCCCCTGCTCTGGCAGGGGGTGGCACTGGGGGAGCTCCAGAGGGCCCTTCCAGCCCTCACCAGTCTGTGATTCTGGGATTCTGTATCATTAAATGAGTCTGAAGTCCCCACTTCATAGGGGAAGGATATCAAGAAGACAGATATTCTATGTATATCTAACATTTAAGTAATATTTTCATTTTAAATCTGACACAAGTGTGGCCCAAGCTGTTAACTGTTGCGTATAACCGGAACACAGAGCTCCAGACTGGATTTTCCAAGAGAAATCGTGCTTGTTGGGAAAAAATATTGTTTGGTTGGGTGTTTTTTTTTTAACGGACAAGTTGATGGGCCCAAACACTTGGGTTTTCCCAGGCAGAAAATTCCGAGCATGAAAAGCTTGAACCACACTGGGAGGAAGACTTAAAAATTTCCCCTCGTCTGTTTATCTGGACTGCTTTGAGGAGGAGCTTGGCAGTTCATGAACCTGTAGTAGCACGTGTCTTCTTTGGGTCATATCTGCTCGCTATATATATATCAATTGCAGATGTATAAAGAATATGAGTATGAGGGGGAATGGCTTTAAAATAAAGAGGGGAGATTTAGAGTAGATATGAGGAAGAAATTCTTTACGCTGAGGGCGGTGAGCCCCTGGCGCAGGTTGCCCCGAGAAGCTGTGGCTGCCCCATCCCTGGAGGTGTTCAAGGCCAGGTTGGACAGGGCTCGGAGCAACCTGGGCTGGTGGGAGGTGTCCCTGCCCAGGGCAGGGGGTGGAACTGGATGGTCTTTAAGGTCCTTTCCAACCCAAACCACTCTGTGATTCTATATGTATATATTTTTATATCTTTCTAATCACGCATCACTGTACCTGGAGCTCAGTATTCTGAAAATTCCCCAGGCAGTGTTGTCTCCAGTTTCTCCTGTGGTTAACATTCCATGTGTCCGTAGACGTGCTGCCTCCGTGCCGCCTTCCAGACCTGCAGTCCGTGCGAGCCGGCTGGAGCTGGGTCACCTGTGGGTGCCCACGAGGGTCCTGGCACTGTTGTGGTGGTCTTCACTCGGAAACTCATAGAATGGTTTGGGTTGGAAGGGACCTTGAAGATTATCTATTCCACCCCCTGCCCTGGGCAGGGACACCTCCCACCAGCCCAGGTTGCTCCAAGCCCCGTCCAACCTGGCCTTGAACACCTCCAGGGATGGGGCAGCCACAGCTTCTCGGGGCAACTGCTCCAAGACATTTAACCGAAACCTCTAGGTTTCTATGTAAAATTTTTTTGGGGGGTTTTCTACCTGTATTTAGTCTTACATTATGCTTTTTGTTAATTTTAAAATCCCTCCTGGTCCCTGATTACGCCAGAATCGGAAACCGGCATCTCGCAGCGATCCTCTGCTTTGAAAGCCAAGCGACGGAAGAATTAACAGCAGCGTGGCTGAGGGGGGGAACGCCGCCGGCGGTGGAAGCGGCCGGCTGGCTGCAGCGCCCCGATAGCTCTGATAACTCTGCTCTCTCTTTCAGGAGCACCTTCATGTACGGCTGCTACCTGAGCACCGACGACATCGCCTTCTCCGACCCGACGCCGGACGGCAAGCTGTTCGCGACGAAATACTGCCAAACCCCTCGCTTCCTCGTTTACAATTTTATTTATAGCCACTGATTCGACTTGGTTATCACAAGCTGAGGTTTGTTTAAAAGCGTCTAAAATGATTTGATGTTTTAGATTAACACTTGAGCGTCGTTACCCGTCGAAACGCTGTTCTCCTGCTGAGCGCTACCGCTTCCTCCCCCCTCCCCGTGAGCGAGCCGGGGGGAGAGCGCGTCACTTTGTGTACAGAGTTGTGTTGTCTTTTCGTGCGTGCTGTGGAACTTTGCTTGGATTTCGGGTAGGTTTGTTTCTTCTGAATCGAAATTTTATCGCGAGTAACTTAATTTCTTTAAAAGGTTTAATTAATATAAAGATGGCTGTTTTCTCCCTGAGGTGGGGGTATGGAACTCGGAGCTCTCCGCCCTGTGTGCGCTGTAAAACGCAGGGGGTTGCTAAACTTAGGCAACAAGCAGTTGCCAAATTTATGCACAGAGTATGAGATGCCTTAAAACGACTGCCGCGCGGCAGGATTTCCCCCATCCCCCGCCGTGGGTGAAGCCTGGAGCCCTGACGGTGTTGTGCTGCAGGGGAAGCTGTCACGGGGAGGGGGGGGGACCGCTCAATAAAAGGTGTCAAACGCTGCTGCTCGAGCTTGTTTCTGTGCGCGCAAGCGACGGAACGCGTCCAAAGCTCTCCGAATGCGAGAAGGTAGCAGTGGCTGCGTGGGGGGAACGGGGCAAGGATGTGTTGCAATCTCTTTGTCTCCAGCCAGCTGAGGGCAAAGAATTCCCCCAACCACCGGGGTTTTCTTTAATAAGTGCTCAAGAGACTGTTGTTTATTTTTTCTTGATCCTGTAGTGTTTTAACACGGTACGATTCTGCATAACAACCTGGAAATCTTTTCCTTGAGACACGCAGCCACTCCCTAGGAGGGGAAAAAAGCACCACTTTCACACTGAGATGAAAAAAAAACAAAAAATCATATTTATTTTTAACATCTCGGTCCCCAAAACTGTTGTTAAGTCAACACAAAGAGAGAGGGAAGGGAAGCTTTGACGTGACAACTAAAAGCACAACTATTGCACAGAGCAGGTAGCTTATTTAAGACCTAGGTGTAGGGCAGGAGGGGATTGCTGCTCTCGAAACGATGGAGAGCAATCTCCTTAAACCAGGGGTTGGTGCTTAACGAGTCGAGGCTCTGGTTTTCAGATGTTTTTACTCCTGGGCCAGACTTGCCTCCAAAGCTTCCACGATGCACGCGGCCGAGGGACGCTTCTTGGGGTCCTCGCTGGTGCAAACAGAGAAGAGGTCGATCATGTGCTGGTAGGACGAGTCTAGTTCATCCATGTTGAGGGCCGGGCGGGTTCCCAGGGCTGCGTAATAAGCCTCCTCGTCAAAGCAGTCTTCATCGAAAGACTCATCTGAAACGGGGGAAAAGGTGGTGGGAAGAGGGTTGGAAACTGCTCTGTTCCCTTCCAGCGTGTGGGGCTTTGCCTCCTGGCGGCCCCTCATCCATCATGGAACGGTTTGGGTGGGAAGTGACCTTTAAAGGCTATCTGGTCCAACCCCCTGCCATGACCAGGGACATCTTCAACTAGACCAGGTTGCTCCAAGCCCCGTCCAACCTGGCCTTGACCACCTCCAGGGATGGGGCAGCCACAGCTTCTCTGGGCAACCTGGGACAGGGGCTCACCACCCTCACAATCAAGAATTTCTTCCAAATATCTCCCCTAAACCTCCCCTCTTCCAGTTTGAAGCCATTCCCCTCATCCCATGGCTCCCCTCCCTGATCCAGAGTCCCTCCCCAGCTCTCCTGGAGCCCCTTTAGGCACCGGAAGGGGCTCGGAGGTCTCCGCGGAGCCTTCTCTTCTCCAGGCTGAACCCCCCCAACTCTCCCAGCCTGTCCTCCCAGCAGAGGGGCTCCAGCCCTCGCAGCAGCTCCGGGGCCTCCTCTGGCCCCGCTCCACCAGGTCCATGTCTCTGCTGTGCTGAGGCCCCCGAGCTGGAGGCAGCACTGCAGGGGGGTCTCCCCAGAGCAGAGCAGAGCAGAGCGCAGCAGAGGGGCACAATCCCCCCCTCGCCCTGCTGGCCACGCTGCTGGGGATGCAGCCCGGGATGCCGGGGGCTCGCTGGGCTGCCGGCGCACGTTGCCGGCTCATGTCCCATTTTTTGGTCCAGCAGTGCCCTCCCCCCCAAGTCCTGCCTTGCAGGGGTGTGGTGGGACATGACCTTCATGTCAGCTTTGCTGTTCCTTTGTTAGCACTAATTACTGCCTGGGCTACATCATTACTTTAACTTAAATTGCTTAGTTTGAAGCTGTATCTAACGCCGCTCTCCCAGCAGAATAACTCTGAGTCAGCCCTGCCCAGCTGGCTGGGAAGAAGCTCTGCAGCCAAGAGAGGCCGAGAGCAGGAGAGGGAAGAAAAATCCCCCCCGGCTGCCTGGAGACGGAGGTAGAAAACACAGACCAGCCCGCGGGTCCGTGCCAGCCCGCAGCCTGGAGAAAGATTTTCCCTGTAGGATTTTTAGCTTTACATCGCTCCAGGGCACAGATCTGCCCGCAGGCGGCTCGAGCGTCCCCTGCCCCATCCCATCCGCTCCCCCTGACTTGTCTGCTCGGTGTAACTCCAAACAAGGGGTGGGCAAGAAGGCCAATGGCATCCTGGCCTGTATCAGGAACAGTGTGGCCAGCAGGACTGGGGCAGTGATGGTCCCCGTAGTCGGCACTGGTGAGGCCCCACCGCGAGTGCTGTGTTCAGTTTTGGGCCCCTCACCACAAGAAGGACATTGAGGGGCTTGAGCGTGTCCAGAGAAGGGCAACATAGCTGGTGAGGGGTTTGGAAGTCTCATGAGGATCAGCCGAGGGAACTGGGGTTCTTCAGCCTGGAGAAAAGGAGGCTGAGGGAGACCTTATTGCTCTCTACAACTACCTGAAAGGAGGTTGGAGAGAGGTGGGGGTCGGTCTCTTCTCCCAAGTAACAAGTGATAGGATGAGAGGAAACAGCCTCAAGTTGCCGTAGGAAAGGTTTAGATTGGATAGTAGGAAAAATNGAGAATAGGTTGTCAAGCACTGGCACAGCTGCCCAGGGACTGGTGGAGTCACCATCCCTGGAGGTGTTTAAAAGCTGGGCAGACGTGGTGCTGAGGGACATGGGTTAGCGGTGGGCTGGGCAGTGCTGGGTTAACAGTTTATTGTGCACCATTTTGAGCACAATCTCATTTTAAGCTTTTCTGGCCGCATCATTCCGGTGGTATCTCAGCAGCATCCACCACGCAGCTACCGCCCGGCAGATGGCTCCTACGCTGCCGTGACAGCAAAGGAGGTGGGACGGAGCCGGAGGACGGCCGAACACACCGCAGGGCTCTCGGGGGAGCAGCAGGCAGACTCAGGGACATCTTTCGAGCCTACGGAACCGCGGTGCCGAGCGGCAGAATTTCAAGGAGCTCAGCTGGAGCGCTTACGAAGAGCGCTGGGTCGCAATGATTAGTTACCATCCTTTATCAACTTCTCATTTGGAGTTTAAAAGCTAAACGAAGCTGAAAGCAACCCAACCCCTTGCGCAGACACCGAACGCCACCGACTAGGTGGCCACTGCTGAGCGGCCCCGGCGTGGTGCTGAGCACCTCGGCGCTGCAGCAAACTCCGTGGTGATGTCCCTGTGCAGAGCGGTGGGGCTGGGAGAGGCAGCAGGCACGGAGAGACACTGGCAAACCCTTTGCATGGCACCCAAGGGCCACCCAGCTTTTTGGGGGTACTGGCACGCCGGCAAAATTGATCCTATTAAGAGAGGGAAGCATTTCCAGGAGCAGAAGTTGCTCACCGGGCAAGGTAGAGAGACAAACCTTCGTCATCAAGGTCATCGTCCAGGTTGAGGTGGGGCACGGAGAGGGTCATCATTTCCCAGAGGGTCAACCCGAAAGCGAAGATGTCGGCCTTGTCGGTGATCACGCCATCATCCTGCAGAGCCTCCTTGGGCTTCCAGGGCTCGGTGCCGACGTAGCACATCTCCGGGTCGCTCACTGGAAGGGAAGAACACGGCTGGGGCGGCTGCCGGGACCCGCAGACACAGCAAGACACCCTCTGTCCCTTAACCCTCCTGTAAGGCGCCCTGCAATGAAGGGGGGAGAAATCGCCCGCGTTTTCCCCAGGTGTTTCCCTTCCTCAGCTTGTTTGTCCCCCGAGGAGGCAGGACCAGGGTGACAGCACCCACGGGGCACCTTCCCTGGACAACACCAGGGGACAAAGCCAACCCGACCCCGGTGCTCCCCAGGCTCCGTCAGCCCCCACGGCGCGGTGCCTCCTGCCGGCGCGCAGTCCCGCTTTCTTTACTCCAGCCCAAACCACGTTCTCACCGCTTTGTTGAATTTAACGCCTCCTTCATCTTAATGCCCTTCGGGAGAGCTGAGGCCACCGGCTCTCAGCCTGATGAAGGCAACACCAGCTCCGACTCGATCCCTTGTATCCCTCTCCCAACTACAGGCACCGCTCCCAAGAGGAGGATGCCACATGTCCCCCCGCTCTCCTTCAAAAACCCCCGAGCTCTCAGCAAATCTCAGCTGTTGGAGAAATGCTTCTCCTGTGGGGGCTGATCACCAAAGCCCGGCCTGTAACGAGAGGCAAATGCCAAAATCCCACAACGCTTCGGTACTGGGACCAGTGGTGTTCAGCATCTTTGCCAGCAACATGGACAGTGGGGTGGAGTGCACCCTCAGCAAGTTTGCCGAGGACACCAAGCTGTGTGGCGAGGTAGACACGCTGGAAGGGAGGGATGCCATCCAGAGGGACCTGGACAGGCTGGAGAGGTGGGCCCAAGCCAACCTCATGCAGTTCAACAAGGCCAAGTGCAAGGTCCTACATCTGGGTCGGGGCAATCCCAAGCACAA
>VUYV01000449.1:458650-488076 GCA_008711295.1 Anarhynchus alexandrinus
CAACTCTTTGAGTGCGACCGTCCAGCCAGTTCTTTATCCATCGAATGGTCCATTTGTCAAATCCATGTCTCTCCAATTTAGAGACCAGGATATCGTGTGGGACAGTGTCAAATGCCTTGCACAAGTCCAAGTAGATGACATCAGTCGATCGACTGATGGTGTCGATCGACTTGACTGGTGTTTTTATAGCATGGCCTCAAAGATAGAAGTATTGCACAGAGTTTTAAGACCGAATTTGTAGCCTGGGCTGGACATACCCAGCCACGCCGCCAGGAGCTCCTTGCAGTGCAGGGGATTGTTATTAGCTCTCAAGCTTAGAACCAAATCCATCATGCTCTCATCATCTGGGGTTCCCGTTTACTTTCCCTCACCTTCTAGCAGGGCAAACCACGGATGCCCCAAGGGTGAAGCAGAAGCTGAGCATTAAACACACTTCTGCTGCACCCAATGCTGAATAATAACTACTGGTTATGAGAGGTCCCTCCTCGGTGACCATTAGATAAACGATGGGCTTCCCCCGGCTCGCTGTCTCACTGGGAGCCACTGCTTTCCCAGGCATGGGAGGATGGTGGGGGCATCAAGGGTAGGGGAGATGTGCAGTTGGGGGATACTGCTGACGTTGATCCTATCCCCAGGACAGCCCAGGCTGAGGATTTGATCTTTTCTATTTTATTCTCTGCCAATGGGGGCAAGTTTCTTTTCTCAGAAGGCACAGGATGAATTCACTTTCTTCTTTCTTTGAGGGAACGGGAGACGGGAAGAGAGTAAATTTCTTCCTTATTCTGTCTGAAACCGAGTAAAACGCAGAGCAGAAAGGACGGGGTTGCGGCCACCGCTGTGGTTTATAATGCAGAACCAGTTTTGCAGGTAAAGGAAGTCTGTGGGCTGTTGGCCATGGGAAGATCAGAAGCAAGTGAGGGAGAGATGAGCAAGTTGGTGAGACACTTCAGTCAATTAGAAGCTTCACCTAAGTAAATGAATAATGGTGAGATATTTTCAGTTTCCTGGACAAAGTTGTGCTGTCTTAGGCTTCCTGGGGATGGAGAAAGACCTGAGTGCTCCCCAGACGAGGTTGCCTGCAGGTGTGTTTCCAAGATTAGTATCGTGGGGGTATTTCAGAAGAGACCAGGCAAGGTTAGATGACAGTAAACATTTCACCACATGTGTGTATCACTGGGGGAATGAAGATGAGATGTACTGGGATACGGAGGGGTCTTTAGAGTTGTTTTATGAAGGATGAGAGTTGGGTCACCTTGTCCTGCCAAGGAAGGACTTTTTACTGGGGCATGGAGTGATAGGACGAGGGGGAATGGCTTCAAACTGGAAGAGGGCAGGTTTAGATTGAACATGAGGAAGAAGTTTTTCACTGTGAGGGTGGTGAGTCACTGGCACAGGTTGCCCAGAGAGGTTGTTGAGGCCCCATCCCTGGAGGTGTTGAAGGCCAGGCTGGACGTGGCCTTGGGCAGCCTGGTGTGGTGGGAGGCGTCCCTGCCTATGGCAGGGGGGTTGGAACTCGATGATCTCCAAGGTCCTTTCCAACCCAAACCATTCTGTGATTCTATGAAGAACAGCTAATTTTCCTTACAGCAGGAAACTGTCAGAGAGCCAAATCTGCTTTATGTACCCCTCTGGAGCAATCCAAGTAGGCAATTCAGTTTTATTTTTCTCTCTAGAAACAATCCTCCACTGAACCAAGGGCCAGGCTGGACGTGGCCTTGGGCAGCCTGGTGTGGTGGGAGGCGTCCCTGCCTATGGCAGGGGGGTTGGAACTCGATGATCTTCAAGGTCCTTTCCAACCTAAACCATTCTATGATTCTATGATTCTATGAACCCTCTGAGCACGGCTGAACCTTGGAGCTAGATTTGTACTATTTGCAAAGTTCCCCTTATTTCTACTCAGTGTGGTTTGGTGGGGAAGATACTTAGAGCCAAGAGGGTCTTTTCTCAGGGAGCAATCCAAATGAGTCGCTGCAGCCCCGGGGGACTAGTATGGGATGCTCTAGCTCCTTGGACACCACCAGGATGTCTCCATCAGGATCTGAGGACTCGATCCTCCATAGAAATGGCTGTGGTTTTATGCTGCTGCAGCCTTCTTCCCTCTCTTCCCTCCGCTACAGGCAGGGCTGTGATCCCTCTCCAAACCTTGCCGTGGTTTAGGCATGTCCCTGGTGTTCCCCGGTGCTGGCATGCACTCACGGCTTCTCATACTCACCGTTTTTAAGAGCCTCTTGTTCCTCCTGCGGCACTCTTGGTCACTTTTGGGGTGTTTCAGCTGCATTTTCACCCTCTGCACCTTTTCACGTTGAAAAGACATCCTCATTAGCACAGCCTCATCCAGTGTGAGTAGAAAGACTGAGAGGAAATATCCTTGAGATCTCTTATCACCGATGTTGGGGGAAATCAGTCTCCAAAGCCTGAATTAAAGGTGTATGGGAGTGAAAGTTTAATCGCCCAAGTTTGGACATTTGAGCTCATTACCCTCATAACCCCTGGAGGTAAGGTCTAGGTGGTGGCTCCCCTGACATGGGATAGACCTCTACTTCAGTTCAAGGCAGCTGCCTAAACTCTGCTGCCCATTCTCACCAGAGCTCCACGGGGCATCCCAGGAGCCAGGGGTGGCCAGCACAGCTCTTCACACCCAAAATGTCGAAATCCCTCCGCTTTGAAAGCCCTTTCCCTGCCAGCTTTCCCTGATCAGCCTTGACATAGACTTCAATTCAGGTCTCCAAAAGCCCTCAGGACAACCTTTGCCCAAAGGGGGAGACTCTAGCAACCCTTGGGTCGGCCCCAAAGTGCCCTTAGCCAGGCAAATTGCTCCTGGCTGTGGTTTTTGTTGGACATTTAAGGAAAGAGCAGAAAGAGTAGAACAGGATTGGCACGATGAACGCTCTACCACAAGGATAGGCCCCTGAAATGGATGGTATATCGGGGTGAAGAAACTTTCTTGCAGGCATCCCATCCCCACTGTCCCTGCGGCGATCCGTCCGCTTTGCCTGGCAGCATCAGTTGGTGACGTGGGGACTGTCACACTCACATCCAGACCCAAGGTGGCTGTGGGGAGGAGGGCCAGTGATGTGGTTTGGGAACAGAAAATGCAGTGCTTTTTGGAGGTGACCCGTCTCCCGGACACTTTCCTGCTTGGGTTTGGCTAACTGGCCCAGCAGTCCATTTTCAGAATTAGCTAATCAAGTAATTAATGTGTCTTCCCAAAGCAAACATGAGTCACCTCCAGATTCTGGGTTTTCAACTTTTTCACATTCTGAGTGTGCCACCTACTGATGGGAAAGGAAGGCAGTAACGAGTCCATGAACTCTCTGCTTTAGGGTGCCAAAGGAGACACGCAGAGTGTATTCATCAATGACCTGGATGAAGCGATGGAGTGTACCATCAGCAAGTTTGCTGATGACACAAAACTGGGAGGAGTGGCTGACACGCCGGAAGGCTGTGCCGACATCCAGTGTGACCTGGACAGGCTGTAGAGTTGGGTGGAGAGGAACATCATGAAGTTCACCAAGGGCAAGTGTAGGGTACTGCATCTGGGCAGGAATAACCTCATGCACCAGTACAGGTTGGGGGCTGACCTGCTGGAGAGCAGCTCTGGGGAAAGGGACCTGGGAGTCCTGGGGGACAACAGGATGCCCACGAGCCAGCAATGTGCCCTCGGGGCCAAGAAGGCCAATGGCATCCTGGGGGGCATCAAGCAGATTGTGGCCAGCAGGGCGAGGGAGGTCATCCTCCCCCTCTGCTCTGCCCTGGGGAGGCCACATCTGGAGCACTGTGTCCAGTTCGGGGCTCCCCGGGTCAAGAAGGACAGGGAACTGCTGGAGAGGGTCCAGCAAAGGGCTATGGAGATGAGGAGGGGACTGGAGCATCTCTCTGCTGAGGAGAGGCTGAGGGACTTGGGGCTTTTCAGTCTGGAGAAGAGAAGACTGAGGGGGGATCTCATCAATGCTCATCAGTCCTTCAAGGGAGGGTGCCAGGGGGATGGGAACAGTCTTTGTTCAGTGGTGCCCAGTGACAGGACAAGAGGGAACGGGCACAAACTTGACCATAGGAAGTTCCACCTCAACCTGAGGAGGGCCTTCTCTCCTGTGCGGGTGGCAGAGCAGTGGCACAGGCTGCCCAGAGAGGTGGGGGAGTCTCCCACTCTGGAGCCATTCCAAACCCGCCTGGACGCCGTCCTGTGCCACTGCTGGAGGTGCCCCTGCTCTGGCAGGGGGTGGCACTGGGGGAGCTCCAGAGGGCCCTTCCAGCCCTCACCAGTCTGCGATTGTGTGATTCTGCTGGTGGACCCTGCAAACAGAAAAGCAGCAGCACCAGCAACGTCCCTCAGCCGGGGCAGAGACCCTGGGTCCCCAGGCACCGGGCTGGGCTCCAGTGGCCAGGTTGGGGCTGCTGGAGGAGGTGGCCATGTTCAAGTGGCCACATTCATTAAATACCCTGGAGGTTTTTAAAAGACGCGTAGATGTGGCACTTAGGGACCTGTTTTAGTGGTGGACTTGGCAGTCTTAGGCTTACAGTTGGACTCAATGATCTTAAAGTTCAGAAGATGGTGGCTCCAGGAAAAGAAAATATTGCAAGATCCTCCTGAAGGGGAGAGAAGAGCATAGTCACGTTCTTAGAATCATAGAACCATAGAATCATGGAATGGTTTGGGTGGGAAGAGACCTTCAAAGGCCATCTAGTCCAACCCCCTGCCATGAGCAGGGACATCTTCAACCAAATCAGGTTTCTCAGAGCCCCGTCCAACAATGTTCTTCATTGCCTTGATTTGAACAGGACATCCCTGCTATCTCCTCTGGGGTCACAGCAGGACTTCTATGAAGTTTTCTGTTTCTGGCATCTTTGCAGGACACCAGACTGCATCAGGACATCAGGCAAAATTTTCTATAAGAATACCAGGTCCAACAATTTGCATCAGAGGTGCTGAGAGACTTAAAAACCTTTTCCTTGGAAAGAAAACTTCCCAAAAGCTACTGTCAATAAATACAGTGTTAATTAATTAATCAGGTTAAAATCAGGGAGCCTGTTATTTAGAGAAACTGCAGTCATTCAAATACCCAGTACATAGGAAGAAGAGGCATTATCACAAAATAAGTCCGTTTCAAAAGAAATGGAAATTTATGTAAGTTTATACCACCTCTTCGCTTCGGATTTGCAGAGGTGTTGGAAACTCCTCTCGCACAGCAGAAATGAAACTGCAGCAAAACCCGAGGCCATATAAAACCCTCCTCCCGGGAAGGGGTTCTGCCCCTCTACTCCACTCTCGTGAGACCCCACCTGGAGTACTGCATCCAGCTCTGGAGTCCCCAACAGAAGAAGGACATGGACCTGCTGGAGCGGGGCCAGAGGAGAGCCACGAGGATGATGCGAGGGCTGGAGCACCTCTCCTATGAGGAGAGGCTGAAGGAGTTGGGGCTGTTCAGCCTGGAGAAGAGAAGGCTCCGGGGAGACCTTATTGCGGCCTTCCAGTCCCTAAAGGGGCTCCAGGAGAGCTGGGGAAGGACTTTTTACTGGGGCATGGAGTGATAGGACGAGGGGGAATGGCTTCAAACTGGAAGAGGGCAGGTTTAGATTGAACATTAGGAAGAAGTGTTTCACTGTGAGGGTGGTGAGGCACTGGCACAGGTTGCCCAGAGAGGTTGTTGAGGCCCCATCCCTGGAGGTGTTCAAGGCCAGGCTGGACGTGGCCTTGGGCAACGTGGTGTGGTGGGAGGTGTCCCTGCCTATGGCAGGGGGGTTGGAACTCGATGATCTTCAAGGTCCCTTGGTCTCCATGCCCAGCCCTGACCCCCCACAGTGGGGCTGTACCAGGGCCACCGAGCCCCTTCCCCAGGGCCAGGCACCTCCATCGGATGCACGCCCAGCCTGAAAGAACAAACTCGGACAAGGTCTGCTCAAAGAAAGGTCTTTATTAAGATGTTGGCTTGGACAGGAGGCACCTGGGGCTGTAGAGGTCTTGGGGGCACAGGGACATGCTCCCCCCCGAGCTGCTGGTTTCCAGGAGAGATTTCCAGGCACCACAAAGCCTTGTTAGCATCGAGGTCAGAGCACGTCCCTGCCCGTGGGGCCAGCCCTTGCTGCCTGCTGTCACCACAGAGGAGGGCAGATGAGGGCTGGGGGTGCAGCACCTTGGGACCACGGAGAACCATGAGCTTTGGGTGGGGTGTCCCAAGAACTGGGGGTGATGGTTGATTTTTCCTCCATCCCCTGCATTGCCCCTGTCAGTAAAACACCTTTTCCAGGTAGGAGTTCAGGAACATCCCCGTAGGGTCCAGCTTCTCCCGGACGGAGCAGAATTTGGGGAAGGCTGGGTACATCTTCTCAAAGTCCTTCCGGGTGCAGCTGTGGGCCTGCAGGAGACAAAGTGTCCAGGGGGGCTGCCCATCGCTGGGGAATGTGTCGCTGGCCCTGGACCCCTACCACCACGTGCTGTGGGAACCCCCTTCAGAAGTGGTGGGACCTCCATCCCCTTATCTACGTGCCCAGGGTAGGTAGCAAACAGGGGAACACCATCTCCTCGAGGCACCCATCTCCCTCTGGGACCAGCCTGATGTGGGGGCCCTTCTCTGACCCCCACTTGACTGCAAACCCCCCCTCCCATGAGGAGCTGTGATGGAGAAGGGGAAGGGACCTTCTTCCACCAACCCTTGCCTCCCGGAGGAGCGGGGACATTGGTACCTTTGCCCAGTGTGGTCTCCCACCGTGCTTCTTCATGATGCCCTCGTAGGTCAGCCAGTAGTTGAGGCGGGGGACGTTCTTCCCGTAGGGCCTGGGGGAGGTCAGGCAGGGAGCGCGTTAGCAGGGGCTGTGGGGGAATTTGCACACCCAGAAAACCTCCCCGAGAAACCCCCACCTGGAGAGAAGGGCAACCCCAGGGACCCATCATGGGCTCTTTGACCAGCACCAGGTGATGGAAAAGCTCTGGGAACCAGCATGCCACCAGCACTTGGCCAGTGGACCCTGACATAGGACAACATCCTCAAGAAGCAGGGGTGGGTGGCTCTAGGGTGCTCCAAGGCCACTTCATCCCTTCTGGCTTGGTGCCTGCAGATGTCAGAGTGGGGTGAGAGGACAAAGGTGCAGGAGCTCCTTCGATCCAGCTCTCCAGTGCCAGCCAAGAGCTGGTGTCGGTGCATTTGAGCTGTGCATTTGCTGCTGCTGTGTCTCCAGGCCAGCACACTGACCCAGGGAGGAAGAGGAGGAGGAGAAGGAGGTGGAATGGGGACATGGCGCACCTGTACATGATGATGTTCATGTAGCAGCTGTCCCGCTGGAAGCAGGGACTCAGCCAGATCTCGTCCCCCCGAGCGAAGCGCACCTCCACGGGGTAGTGAGCCACCATCTTGGGGTTGTTCTCCAAGGCGGCCTTCAGCTCCAGCAAGGCTTCCTTCGTCTTCTCACTGCCCAGGAGAAGCCCCCAGCCCCAGTTAATGCCAGCATGGGCACAACCAGCTCCCTTCAGGTTTGAAGCCCCATCCCCACAGCTCCATCCCTGGCCTCATGCTAATCCAGGGAACGGCTTGGCGTGTCCCAGCACATCCCTCCCATTGCTTTGGGCTCACAAAGCCCCAAGACGTGGTGTGGTGTGGATTTGGTACCCCAGGACAGGGACGCAGAAGGGTCCCCATGCTAAGCTCGCAGGTAGGAATGGTGCCTCCTAGCCAGGTCCCTTTCTCCATGGCTTTGCTCCTGTCTCAAGCTTGGGCTGGAGCAGAGCCCAGGCAAGGGATGGCATGTGGTTTGGGCACTGAGCCCGGTGGGGGATGGACAGGGAGGGTCTGCAGAACCATTTACATGGGGATGGCCCAGTCTTGAACGTGCTGCTTGAAGCGACACTCGTAGTTGAAGATTTTGTAGCTGATGGCAATGTTCTCCACCCGGGAGCTGAAGAGGAGCCAGAAGAAGAAGCGGTTGATCCAACGCACCAAGCTGGGCACGAAGGTGCTGCAGGGGAGAGAGCAGGAGGTGAGATCTGACCCCAGAGCTGCCACCCGGGGATTTGCCAAGGACAGGCTGTGAGCTGTGGTGCCCACAAGTCACACAGCCCGGGGATGCTGGGCACGGGGATGTCCTCTCAAGGGGCTGTAAGCAAAGCAGCAGAGCTGCAGCCCTCCAAGGGTGCTGGTGGAGCCCATGGGGTCCTGCGGCGCCTGTGCGCACCCCACCTGATCTTGGACCTTGCACCCTTACCCTCAGCTGCCTCCTCCTCCTCTTGCTGCAGGCTAGAAAAGGGGTGCTCGGTCATCACCTTCCCTCCCCCTCGAGACCTCAGTACGTCCAAGGCTGTGCACTGGGGGACCAAGAGCTACTGGGGACAAGGTGGGCCCCTTGGCAGTGCTCTAAGTGGCCATAGTCCCTCTTCATGGAGTCCAGCCTAGCTCTCCTGTGCCACCAGGGTCCTCCTTCCCAGCCTAGCCTCCATGACCTGGCTGGGTCTTCTCTCTCCACCTTGGTGCTCTGGACATGCTCACAGCCAACACTGTCTGCCAAAAAGTTGCTTTGCTGCTGCAAACCTGCTCTGGCTCAGCACTCTGCTCCATCGATGGGCCAAGGCCAGTGGTGTGAGGTTCAACACAGCCAAGTGCCGGGTCCTGCACTTGGGTCGCACCAACCCCATGGATGCTACAGGCTTGGGGCAGAGTGGATGGAGATCTGCCCGGTGGAGAAGGACCTGGGGGTGTTGGTCAACAGTGTCTGAACACGAGCCAACAGTGTGCCCGGGTGGCCAAGAAGGCCAACAGCATCCTGGCCTGTATCAGGAACAGTGTGGCCAGCAGGATTGGGGCAGTGATCGTTCCCCTTTGCTCGGCACTGGTGAGGCCCCACCGCGAGTGCTGTGTTCAGTTTTGGACCCCTCACGACAAGAAAGATGTTGAGAGATGCTGGAGCGTGTCCAAAGAAGGGCAGCGGAGCTGTGAGGGGTTTGGAGCAAACGTCCTGTGAGGAGCGGCTGAGGGACCTGGGGGTGTTCAGCCTGGAGAAGAGGAGGCTGAGGGGAGACCTTCTCGCTCTCTACAGCGCCCTGAAAGGAGGGGGTAGCGAGGGGGGGGCGGTCTCTGCTCCCCAGGAACAGGCGATGGGACAAGAGGGAATGGCCTCCCCCAGGGGAGGTTTAGGATGGATATTGGGAAAAACTCCTTAATGGAAAGGGTTGTCAAGCACTGGGACAGGCTGCCCAGGGCTGTGGTGGAGTCGCCATCCCTGGAGGTGTTTAACAGCCGGGCAGACGTGGTGCTGAGGGACATGGGGTAGCGGTGGGCTGGGCAGTGCTGGGTTAATGGTTGGACTCCCGACTTTTAAAGGTCCCTTCCAACAAACCGATTCTATGAGTCTATGATCTGTGTGCACACGAGAGGGCAGTGCAGCCCCAGACATCAATCCCAGCCCAAACCCGCTCCTCCTGCACAGGAGCTTGCTTGGGGGAGAGCAAGCATCTCCTTCTTCCCCGGGGATGGGGGTGCTCCGGGTCACAGTCCTCCTTTGCCATCACCCCTGGGACGCCCAGCAAAGCAGCACAGGTTTCAATGTAGAGATAGAGATAGATGTAGAGATTTGGATGAGGCCAGCCCTGGACAAACCTACCCAACCCCACTTGTCCCCAGCCACTGCCCAGACCGTGTTCCTACCTGATCCAGAGCAGAAACTCCAGCAAATAATAGCCAACAGCGTAATCCCACAACCAGCTGGCGGAGGAAGAGGGGGGCTGCAAAGCCAAGCGGAGGAAGATGATGGTCGTTAGGGGTTTTGCAGCTTTCTTGCCAGCGGGCATGAAGGTGGGAGCACACGCCTGGACCAGGACTAAGCCGGGAGCAGGAGTTTGGAGAAGGGCACCCCAGATCCCTCTCCCATGATGAAACAGGGCCACATCCAGCCCCAGAAGAGACCAGGCTTTGTCACGGAGGATGCTAAGAGCTTGGACAGCCCCAGCTGTATCTGTGTCCCAGGACCCCCAGACTGTGGAGCCCAGCCCCAAAATCCTGTTTCCTCCAGTCAGCCCTCCCTGGCAGCCCTTGATCTGCAATCCCATCCTAAAACGCCGGCTCTGGGAGGGCACCCAGCTTTGTGCACAGGCCCTTCTCCCTTCCCGCATGGAGCCCGGTGGGACCTACCTTGTTGGTGGGGTCCTGGTAGATGACGCTGACGTTCTCGCTGTGAGGGAACCACAGGAATCGGAAGTATTGGGATCTCTTTAGGTGGTCCTCGAGGTGATCAAGGACCTGCAAGAATCGGAGAAATGGGGGCTGGTTGGTGATTGTCCCCCTCCCCGGAGCAGGGATCCCAGGAGCAGAGGGGTGGAGGCACCGCAGAGGACTCCCAGGGACACCAGGGCAGGTCCAAGGAGTCTGTCTTGAAGAGTCTCAGCAAGCCCTGGGTTGGATGGGGGATCAATACAGCCCAGCCATGCACCAAGGGGCTAATAGAGACCACAGACCCAATATTTGGGAAGGAAACAGGGCATGGCCCTTGCCTCCTCTGCCTCAGCCACGCAGATCTCCCCATCCCAAAGATGCTGCTGTGGCATCTGGCACACATCTGAGCTCAGACCCCACATCCTCCTGCAATCCGCAGCTCTGCAGCCCCCAACCTGCACCATCAGGCATTCCCGGACATGGAGCAGCACAGACGGGGCTGGAGGAGGACCTCTCCAGCCATCAGCCACTCAGCAGGACATGCTGAGGGCTTCCCAAATCCACCTCCTGGTCCAGCATCAGGGATACCCTCCCCAGCTTTCACACCCCGGCAGCAAAGTCCTCTGAGGCTCTGGAGCCCCAGGGCAACGGGGGATGGAGCCGGGATGCCTGACACAGCCCTGTCCCAGAGACGTCCCCGGCTTCAAATGCAGAATTGCCAAATTATTCATAAAGACACAAAAAAGAGCTTTAAGAAAGGCAGCGCCCTCGGAGGAGCTGCCTGCCAGCAGCTGAGGACAGCGAGGCGTGGGGACTCTGAGCGGGCAGGGGACAGGCAGGACAACGGAGGTGATGGGGCTCGAGGGGGTGACCTCAGCCCCGGGACGCACTCAGCCTCTTCCCAGGGCCACCAGGGTCCTGTCCCAGGGCTACTTGGAGGAAACCCCGCTGCCTGCCACAGCAGCGCCCACAGAAATGAAAAGACCCTTCAGCCCTCGTTCCTTCTCCACGACCATGCAGGCGAGGGCGGAGGGACCCTCTGCTCGCTCCCTGTCTCCTGCACCTCTCCCTCTTGCCAACAACTTCTCCAACCACCCCTTGGTCCTCCTGCAGACATCTCCCATAGCTTCGCAGAAAGACTTTAAAACCCAGCAGCTTTGCTTCAAGGAGTTTGCTTGACCCAGAAGAAGGTGCAACGACCCGTGGCCATAACGCCAGGGAGGTCACAGCAACCTTAGGTGTGACGCTGCTCCTTTGGGTTTTGAGTTCCTCCTTTGGTCATTTGGGTTGTTTGTCTTAATGAGCTATTAATCACCGGGCTGGGCTGCTTTAGCAACCAGCATCTTGCCGTGACCCTGCCATAAGGTGAGGGTCTTTGTGGGGTGGCACAGCCGTAATACCGTGGTCCCATTAAAGCACGGAGGATGGGAAGACAAATAGTGTATTCCTGTAACCGGTGAGAATTAATGTTAACGCCATTGTCTCCATCTTCACATCTGTAGCTCCAAAAAACCACAAAATCTCTCTAAAATATTCCCAAAACAGCCTATTTTTTTTTGGCCAGAGAAGTTCTTACGTTGGAAACAGTTAAAGATTGTTCAAATAGACGCGGGACAAAAGCTACGACCCCACGTTTTCATCGGTTTGGTTTAGGAACAAATGCACCGAGCGGCTAAAACAAGCGGGGAAGAGAAGGATGCAGCTTTCCCAAGGTGATCCTGCCAACGTCTGTTTGTCTTCCAGCCGCGGCGTTTGAGCGCAGCAGCAAATTGCTCGCGGGGCGACCTTTTCAATGTGCGCTTTTGATCCTTGCGATAGAGGAACAGCGGCCTGAAGAAAATAAGCCCGCCACTTTGTAGGATAATTACAGCGCAGCGGGCGAGAGCTGAAGGCAGCGAGCGAGCCGGCGTCGGGAGTCCTTGGGGACGTTGTCTGCTGGCTGAGCGCCGGAGTCGGAGGCAGAGGTCGGGCGGTGGAAATCTTGTTGCGGTAACGTGGCCAACGCACGCAATGGAGATGACCCTGGAGCGTGCAGAGACCTGGGGGATTTTGCTGGTCTTTGCTTCCCTCCCAGGAGCCCGGAATAAATCCCTTCGCTTCGTAAAGGTCAGGTCAAGAGAAGCCGCTTGCTTTCTGGCTTGCAAAGACCCTGGAGGGCTCGCTGAGCTGAGGGTCACGCACCCCGCCTGCTGCAATGCAGGTTTGGTTGCTCCACATGGTCCTCGGGGAAAGGACAAGGGGCAGATGCGGCCAAGGTGCTGTGGAGGACGAAGCACGAGAAGCCACTAGCACACTTCCCATAGGTCCACCACAGCAATGATGGGGAGCCAGGGAGCATGGAGAACTCGTGTTTTGGGAGAGGAGAGGGATGCTCAGCCTCCCCTTTTGCCTGCACGCCTGCCGGGATCCCACCCCATCAGGGGACGATGTCTGAGCACCAGTTGGAAGAGTCACTGCCATGCACCGAGGCCAAAACCCAACATTTCTGACAAGGAGGGACGAGGTCAGGCCCAAGCAATGGTGAGGGGGTTTAGGCATTGGGTGGTCTTGGAGGAGTTGGCCTTGAGGGCTGGAGCACCTCTCCTATGAGGAGAGGCTGAAAGAGTTGGGGCTGTTCAGCCTGGAGAAGAGAAGGCTCCGGGGAGATCTTCTTGCGGCGTTCCAGTCCCTAAAGGGGGCCTACAGGAGAGCTGGGGAGGGACTTTTTACTGGGGCATGGAGTGATAGGACGAGGGGGAATGGCTTCAGACTGGAAGAGGGCAGGTTTAGATTGAACATGAGGAAGAAGTTTTTCCCTTTGAGGGTGGTGAGGCACTGGCACAGGTTGCCCAGAGAGGTTGTTGAGGCCCCATCCCTGGAGGTGTTGAAGGCCAGGCTGGACGTGGCCTTGGGCAACCTGGTGTGGTGGGAGGTGTCCCTGCCTATGGCAGGGGGGTTGGAACTCGATAATCTTCAAGGTCCTTTCCAACCTAAACCATTCTATGATTCTATGATTCTATGATCTCAAATGCCTGAGACATCCCCCAAAGGGTTGAGGTTCAGGTGATGGTTGGGAAGTGGTAGGCTCAGACCAAAAGAAGCACTTCACCCACCAGGTCGCTGACCTGTGCCGGTCCGCAGGTGATGAAAAGCTTGCGTGGGTTCAGGAGCAGATCAGAGACCTTCCGGGGTGAGAAAGTCATTACCTTATTACACATACACAAACCACCTCCAGCTCAGGAAGCCCCAACGCTGCAAAGATCGGTGGGAAGAAGTATCACATCTGAGTCCGACCCATCCTCACCAGCCTCCCAGGGGGTCGGGGCCGAGGGGAGGCTGACTCCATCCCCGCCACCATCCAGGGCTGCTCCGCGGGTCTCTCCGGTGTCCTCAGCCCCGCAGCGAACCCTCTCGGTCCCGTGCCTTGTTCCTGGTCACCGTCAGCGGCTAGAGCGGCTGAGTTTATCCCAGTGATAAAGATAATCACGAGGCCAGGGGGAAAAAAAAAAAAAAAGGCAAAAAAAAAAAGCACGCAGATCTTATATAACCGCAAATCCAAGCCCGGCTCCTCTGACACATATATTATTTGCAATGTCTTAGATAACTCGGGCTTAAATATTTCAAGCAACCTGCTCCCTGGCCATTATTCTCTTCCGCCTCGCTGGGCCACTCGACATGAAAGCCGGGGCTCTGGCAGCAGGCGAGGAACGGCGATGACCGAGAATTGATAACGGCATTAATATTTATAGAGCGCATTCTCGTTTCACCCTCCTGACGGCCCCGAGGGACGGGGGAAGATGGGCTGAGCCGCGCGGGGGCCGTAGCCCGGGCAGAGGTGCTGAGCAGGGTAAAGCCCTGATCAGGGCAGTGGGGTTATCCTGCACGTGAGCTGAAGTTTCCTGTCTAAAAGGCAGATTTGGAGGTGTAAAACAAGACCATTTGGTGGGGGAAAGGTGCTGGAGGATGCGGGGAAGGTCCGAGCAGTCTGGCAAGGGTGGGTGAGGACCAAGCCATGGGCAGATGATGCTGAGAAGGGTTATCCTGCACGTGAGCTGAAGTTTCCTATCTAAAAGGAGGATTTAGAGGTGTAAAACAAGACAAATTGGCGGGGGAAAGGTGCTGGAGGATGCGGTGAAGGTCCGAGCAGTCTGGCAAGGGTGGGTGAGGACCAAGCCATGGGCAGATGATGCTGAGAAGGGTTATCCTGCATGTGAGATGAAGTTTCCTACCTAAAAGGCAGATTTGGAGGTGTAAAACAAGACAAAGTGGCGGGGGAAAGGTGCTGGAGGACACGGGGAAGGTCCGAGCAGTCTGGCAAGGGTGGGTGAGGACCAAGCCATGGGCAGATGATGCTGAGAAGGGTTATCCTGCATGTGAGCTGAAGTTTCCTACCTAAAAGGCAGATTTGGAGGTGTAAAACAAGACAAAGTGGCGGGGGAAAGGTGCTGGAGGACACGGGGAAGGTCCGAGCAGTCTGGCAAGGGTGGGTGAGGACCAAGCCATGGGCAGATGATGCTGAGAAGGGTTATCCTGCATGTGAGCTGAAGTTTCCTACCTAAAAGGCAGATTTGGAGGTGTAAAACAAGACAAAGTGGCGGGGGAAAGGTGCTGGAGGACACGGGGAAGGTCCGAGCAGTCTGGCAAGGGTGGGTGAGGACCAAGCCGTAAGGAGGTGGCAGGTTCCCACCACATTTAAACGTATTTAAATGCATTTAAAGCGGGGAACTCCCTGCTGCAGGACACCAGGGATGCCGCAGCTCCAGAAGCAGACAGGTAGTTCACAGGTAAAAGATATTCCTGAGCCATTAAACACAAACTCGTCACCTCCACAACTGGAAACACCGGTAATGGACTCACCACAGGCTGGAGAAATATCTCAGCAGGTTTCCCTTATTCCTCTCTCTTCCCTTCCCACTTCCCAGGAAAAATAAGACCCTGAAGTGCTCCAGGTCTCCACTGCTCCGGTGCAGCTGCTCTTCGGGCAGGCAGACACGCTAACGGGCTCGGGAAACGCGCATGGACCTCTCCGTCCACCTCCACGGGTGGCCCAGCCGCCCCCGGCACAGCACAAGGGCCGCTGGGTCGCTTCGGATCGGGGCTTAGGAAGAAGACACTGCAAAAAGCGCGTTAAACCCACGTGCACGGCGGTGTTCGAGCCACCCCAACGGGGCACTGAATAATTCAGCCCTTAAAAAATTAAGGACGGCGTTTCTCAGAGCTTTACCAGTGCCGCAGCGCTGATCAATCCTGCAACAAATTTTGCCGGTTTTGTCCAAGGACTATTTATTTTTCATGAGCCCGACTTAACGGAGGCTTGCGCTGTCGTTAGCCAGGGCTGGAACTGGACCTGTGAGACTCAGATGAGGCAACGGATGAGGATGCTGCCGAGGATGCGCCAGCGGGGGTGTCAGACCACAGGAGGACAAAGACAATCGGTGGTGAAGCAGCTCCACGCTCCTGGAGAGGTTCCTTTCCACCACCACCGCTTTCCTCCTCCCGATGGTCTTTGTGCCTCAGTTTCCCCGTCCAGATATTTAATTCCTTCCAGTGGACGCAGTGAGTCCACACAGCGTTTTAGAAGGCCGCCAGGTCTTTCCACTTGCAGGTGGCCCCTTCTCTGTAGGCTTTAGCCTGTGTGATGCCGCAGCCGCCAGCGATGACCTGGTGCCAGAGACCTGGGACAAGCTGGCGATGGCTCAGCTGAGGGCAGTCGGTCACATCCTGACACGCCGGCTGTGCCAGGCTGTCCCTGCCACGGAGGGGCTGAGCATCAGACGGACCAGCTTGCTCCATCCAACTTCTCAGCACCAGGAGGGTGGGAGGGCTCCAAGGAGTTCATGTGACAGCAGAGACGGGGAAAGTGGGTTTTGATGTGTTCCCGGGAGAAAGAAGTCCTTCAAATCGCTCTGTAGAAATGCTCACGGGACCTTCAAAAAGCTTTCTGAGGGAATTGGATCACACCCACCATTGGCCACAGAGCCACGTGGAGACCCAAGCTCATCAAGTCCAGGGACACTGCCCCAAAAGAGAGCATTTCATGCCTCTTTCGAGGGAAATCAGCCTCTTTCAGCCCGGTTCCTGCCGGGGATGGAAAGCTCAGCTGGAGGCAACCACTCTCCAGCACTGAGCATCTCTGTACCAGCATCCCAGGACACCGTTCCCAGTGCCTCAGCCCTGTACTGAACAAGGACCCGAACTTCTCATGCTCTTGGAGGTTGTAAAGAGGTGGGGGCTGACCTCTTCTCCCTGGTGACAAGTGATAGGACGAGAGGAAATGGGTTCAAGTTGTGTCAGGGGAGATTTAGATTGGATATTAGGAAACATTTTTTCACTGAAAGGGTTATCAAACATTGGCAGAGGCTGCCCAGGGAGGGGGTGGAGTCGCCATCCCTGGAGGTGTTTAAAAAAAGGGTAGAGGTGGTACTTGGGGACATGGTTTAGAAGCGGTTTTGTCAGGGTAGGGTAATGGTTGGACTTGATGATCTTAAAGGTCCTTCCAACCTCAGCGATTCTATGATTCTATGATTCTCCATGCTCCACCAAGCACCCTTTCATGGGCTACAGGCAAGACGTGGTCTTCAGGAGGGGCATGGCCATGAAGAGGGGACAACAGGGAGAGGATGGATGGTGGAACAGCAGAACTTGCTGAGAAGGAGATAGCATGTGAAGCTTTCAGAGTCATGCAAGATCCTGACCTACGAAAGAGCAGGATCCTCAGAAAGCCACCTCCCTTGGGGATGTCCCACCAGGGCCAGTCCCTCGCGCCAGGCACCTTAATCTGGGTGATGGGGACCTTTGGCAAGACGGAGACAGAGAAGGCCAGTAGCAACGTGACAATCGGTCTTAAGGGTGTTTTCCATCACATGACCCAAATGCAGCTCTGGAGTTGGGTCCTGATAAGGGATTTGCTCCATCTGACCCTTGAAATGTGTCACCCGTCACACTCCTCCTCACCCCCAGCACCGTTTGTCCCAAGTTCAGCTCCAAAAAAAAAAATAAAAAAAAAAAAGAGTAAAGCCCAACCTTCACACTGGGAGATGAAGAGTCCCACCCCAAAAAACACCCTGACCTCACACAGACGAAGGCACCAAGTTATTATCAAGACCACAAGCTGCTCGCGGACTATTTTAAGTGGCCCATCTGTCGCGGGAAAAAGCAAAGCTCTCCCTTAGCCGAGCAGCAGGAGGCAGCGGGATGGGAGACGACGGCAATTCCCGGGCGAGCGCAGGGCTCGAGGGAGCAGCCGTGCCCCGCGGGATGCTGCTCCTCTCCTGCGGGACCCCGCCGGGCACCGCCTGCCCCCGGGGATGCCGTCTCCCCCTCCTCGCTTCGGCCAGGCAGCACATCCACCAGCCCAGCCCGGGTTTTCCAGCAAGGGCAATTTTCTCCAGCTGGAGAAATTAAAATTAAATCTGCATTAGGCTTAGTCACGCGTGCCTCCGGTTACCGGATCGCCGCTGACCTGCCGGCGCCCGCCAACACTGGGTTAAACAGAGCGGAGGCGTTGGCCGATCTGTCTCACGGTGACATCTCCCGCGGCCAGAAGCGAGCGCTGATGCCCGCGGGCTCCTGCAGCATCTCTAACTCGATTAGGCTGGAGCCTCCCTGCTCAGCCCCACGGCGGTTTGGAGGCAGCCCAGGGAAGATGAAGGCGATGGCTGCAGGCAAACCTCCATCCCTGCTCCGGTGGGACCGCCGGCATCGCACAGCCCAGGAGCGCGCCCAAGCCCGGAGCAGCTCCCCACCACTGCGGCTGCGGTTCCCCTCGGTTCTCCCTGCCTGCAGCGAGACGGGGGAACGATTTAAGACCCGGTGGGGTGGTACGCAAGGGGTAGACCACAGCTGGAGGAGAGGGTTTGGTTTCTGAGTGCTGCCTCCAGCTCGGGGGCCTCAGCACAGCAGAGACATGGACCTGGTGGAGCGGGGCCAGAGGAGGCCCCGGAGCTGCTGCGAGGGCTGGAGCCCCTCTGCTGGGAGGACAGGCTGGGAGAGTTGGGGGGGTTCAGCCTGGAGAAGAGAAGGCTCCGCGGAGACCTCCGAGCCCCTTCCAGTGCCTAAAGGGGCTCCAGGAGAGCTGGGGAGGGACTCTGGGTCAGGGAGGGGAGCCATGGGACGAGGGGGAGCGGTTTGACACTGACAGAGGGGAGATTTGGATTAGATATTGGGAAGAAATTCTTGGCTGTGCGGGTGGTGAGCCCCTGGCGCAGGTTGCCCCGAGAAGCTGTGTCTGCCCCATCCCTGGAGGTGTTCAAGGCCAGGTTGGACGGGGCTTGGAGCAACCTGGGCTGGTGGGAGGTGTCCCTGCCCAGGGCAGGGGGGTGGGACTGGATGGCCTCTAAAGGTCCCTTCCCACTGAGACTATTCTATGATTCTGTCACCTCCGGGCTGAGTCAGGCAGGGGACAACCCATGTTGAACAGTGAGGATGATGCTGCAGAGGCCAGGACGGTGGGACATTGACAGGGGTCTCTCTGTCCAGTCTTTTCCCTAAAGAGGGCACTGGCTGTCCTTCCAGTGGGCAAGCACCTCCCTAGCCCCAAACCTGAATCAGAGGTGAAATCAATAAGAGGAGAAGCGTTTTCACCCTCCTCTCCCCGACCTTGGTCCCACCAGTGGCGCACAGCTCCCACCGGCCGGCTCGAGCCCAGCCAGGAGGTCTCTCCTGAGCAAGAGCCCTCTGCTCCCCTGGATCTCAGGTTTGCGACGTAGCCTGTGCCAACGCAGCCCCTCCGAGCTGGGGCCATGCTTGCCAGGCAAGTCTGCCCTCCCACCCCAACGTCCTGCAACACGGTGGTCCCACCTTCCCTTCCAGGACCCAGAGGGTGTCTCTGAAGGACACAGCTCAGGGTCATTCTCTGGAGCCCAAGGTGAGCACAAGAAAGTCTGTGGCAGGTTCCTGAGGACACTGGAAGCCACCAGTTGGGATTCCTCCTTTGTCACCCTGGAGAAGTTTCCAGCTTAACGGACACCACGAAGCTCACCATGAAGATGCACAAGGAGTGCAACCTACACACACCTGTGGGATTTTCTACTGGAGCCTACCCACTTCCCAGTCTCCCTCCGACCATGTCACCTCGACAAGAACTTTGTTTGTCCCCAAGGAGGCTTTGAAAGCATCGCCCACGTCCTACCTCGGTGAGGGTGGAGGGGAAGGCCACCTCGTGCAGGTGGAACTGGGGCACGCACTGGAAGGTGACCGTGAGCACGACACCCAGGCAGCCGAGGTGCAGGCGGGCCGCCTGGAAGATGTCCGCATTGATGGACTCGGAGCACTCCAGGATCTCCCCCGAGGCTGTCAGCAGTGTGAGTGCCACCACCTGCCGAGAGGGGAGCAGAGCTTCAGCCAGCGTTCGATGTGTCCCATCTCCATGCCAAGACCCTGCAGCCACCCCAAACCTTACAGCTGGGGGGTAAGCGGGGAGACCCCCGTACTACCACCAGCATCACAGGGTGCTTTCTCCTGAGCTTGGCCCCACCAGCCCCTCTCCTGCCACCTCTGATGTAGTGACATAAAACCATCCTTCTCTCTCTGGGGGATGCTGGGAAAAGCTATCAAATAAAGAAGTAAAACTCCCCCAAATTCACTTCTCCATAACCATGGGTGGAATCGCTGTACAGGGTTTGAGCTAAGAGTGGAGGATTTTCATACCTGTCTAGTTAAAAACAGACCTGGGACCTGCCGAAATTCGGGTTTGGGGGGCTCCGATACAAGAAGAACCGCTTTCCCTTTGGTGCAGAGCTTATTCATCGATCATCAGTCCATAAAGCACGAGGACAGAGGAGTTTGGGGCTGGATCATGTTTTGGCTGGCAGATGAGGACGTCCCACCGTGTACGGGGGACTTGGGGGTCCCCCATAGCAGCCCCATCCTGGGGGACAGGACCCATCCTGCTTGCTGAGTGCAGCGTGCTCCTTCCTTACCCCATGGCTGGGCACACCAGACCCAGAGCAGGTGATGGGACATCTCCCCTGAAGCCCTTTAAGATGCTGATGTCCATTCATCGACACGCTCCCGACTCGTGTCTCACCTGGGTGGGGAGGATGCCGTGACTGATCCCGGTGTTGTGCGTCCCTGTCCCGATCACACCGGCCGCTGCCACCTCAGAAACGGCTCCTAAGCTGGGGGCAGATGAAGGGGCTGGTGAGGACCTGAGCATATGGGACACGGCGTGGGGCACAGCCCACCGCACCAGGCATAACGCCGTGTGCAGACCCCATGTGCAGGTCCAGAGTCCCCCAGGACATGTCCACTGTCCCAAGGAGCAGGGTTTTCCACCCTTCAGGGTACTCTGCAGCAACGGGTGGGTTTGTTGGCCATGTGTGCACGTCTCCATGGGACGTATCTATCAGGATGCTGCCATAGTCCATGGGGAGGAAGAGGCAGCTGGTAAGCGCAGGTCACCATGGTCAGCTCAGCTGTGTCCCATCTCACAAGTCCCCATCTCTTCCCATCAGGCTGGAGTGACTCACTGGGGTGGAGACATCCCTCCCACATGCATTCAGAGCGAGGGGTGAGGAACCCAGCTTTACCCCAGAAACATCACTGTGGAGCAGGGCTGGAAGCGGCATCCACAAGCATAAAGCCAGCAGACCAAGGTCCATCCCTCTGACCACGGCCAAGGCGGGCACGTGGGGATGGTAGAAGGTTACAGCAAATGGTGTGCTGGTCCTGCCATTTCCCCCAAATGCTCCTCCAGCTTCCACCAGCTGGGGAGCAGAGACCTCCTGAACCAGATGTGGTTTCTATGGCCATGGCAACCCTTGGCGGATTCCTCCTCCAAGAAGGAGTCCTGCTCACCCCATGCACACCTTTGGCCGCTGGTCAGGTGGGGCTGATTTCTCTGAAGCCTCACCCCAGCCCTGGCCGGGGCTCTGACAAACCGATCTCTTGTATTGACTGAGGAACGCAGATATTGAGCTAGGCTGTAACTCAAGAGCAATTTCTTCCCTGAGGTCAGCAAAATAAAAAGAGATTGGGTGTGAGAAACGCTCTCCTCACCCATTTCCTATCTGAACGCGGGTCCCCCCAAGCCCTTGGCAAGATACCCGCTGCAAAGGAGAACCACACGTGTTGGATCAGCTGTGATCATCTCGTGGTGTCCCATCCTCTGCCCCCACATTGCCCTGGACCCCCAGCCCATCACTTCCACCTCCTCTTCTGGGGACAGCAGAACATCCCAAAGCAATGCAGAGATTGTCCCATGCCTCCTGTTAAGATATTCCAACGGCCAATTGCCTTTTGCCATCAGAAACTCATTTCCAGCCTAATTTTGTCTACCATCAGCCTCCTTTGCCCGGAGTTCCCTGCTGTTGGCCTCTGCCCCACACAAGGTGTCCCTAGGAGGGGTGCTCTCATCTTTTCAGGGCCAGGGAGAGCAGAGTTTTCCTTCGTGACATGGAAAGGACCAACCTGGTGGGAGCCGTGAGAGTATAGGGTTGGTGTGGGGATAAAGGCTCCCTTTGTCCATCATCCTGCTCCGAGGCAGGACCAGTTACCCCATCGTGGGGGGTTTGACCTGTGGTCTGAAGAGCCCCAGTAGAAGACCAGAGCCTGAAGTAAACATCCCTATTCTGCAGTAAAAGCTCTTCAGATATCCCTGTTTTGCCATGTCCCAACACTTGACCTGGGGTTAGGACGGACACATGGGAGGACACGCAGGAATGTGTCCCACTAGGCTATGATGGACGTGTGGGAGGACACACAGGGACGCGTCCCACTCACTTGGCCAGGGCCAGCCCGTGCTTGCTCAGCTCGACGTTCAGATCCGAGAGGAAAATCCCACCTTCCACCGTCACTTGCTGCTTCTCCTTGTCCACCTGCGAAGGATGGGATGGGATTAGAGAGGGGACTGTCACAGAGCTCGGAGGAGAAACGCTGCTTTGGAAACACCTCTGCTCAATGCAGTTGATAATGTCTACTCAGGAGAGCCACGTACCATGAGGGACTTGCTCCACCCTGAGCTACCACCTCTCTCAGACCTTCACCCAACCCAAACCTCATCCAACCCAACGGTGCCACTGGTTCCCGCCCCTGGTCCAGACCCCGCTCCCCTCTGCTCTCCCCGGTCTCAGGGGTCTGTAACCTCTCCCAGAAGTTCTCCCAGGTGTTGGTCAATGCAAGGGAGAAGACACAGGGGAGAAGACACCCCCCAGCAAAGCTCTACCTTCAGCAAACCTCTCTGCTCTGCCCTCCTGCCTTGCTCAGCCAGCTTCAGCCAGCTCCTGGTGGAAGGACAGCTTATTACCATGAGGAGCTATTCATCCCCCTTCTGATAGACAGAACTGTCAGGGAGGGAGCCGTTCCTTAATTAATTATTGCTGTTAATTACGAGTAACGATCCAGCTCTCAGAATATGCTGCTACAGTCAGGATATTTTATCTTCAGCTGCACACGTACACACACGTGCTCACATACAGGAAGACACAGTGATGGCTTCAAACTGGAAGAGGGGAGATTGAGATGAGATATTGGGAAGAAATTGTTGGCTGTGAGGGTGGTGAGCCCCTGGCGCAGGTTGCCCCGAGAAGCTGTGGCTGCCCCATCCCTGGAGGTGTTCAAGGCCAGGTTGGACGGGGCTTGGAGCAACCTGGGCTGGTGGAAGGTGTCCCTGCCCAGGGCAGGGGGGTGGAACTGGATGGTCTTCAAGTTCCCTTCCAACCCAAACCATTCTGTGATTATATATATACATACACAAATTCATGCATGGACACACAACAGGCATGTACACACATACATGTGCGTGCACACACAACACACAGGCATGGACATGTGCACAGGGGCCATTCCCTCACTGCAGCCCCAGTAAGAGCCCAGTATCTCTCTACACGCCGGAGGTCTGGATGCAAAGCAGAGGAAACTTGACCATAGGAAGTCCCATCTCAACCTGAGGAGGGCCTTCTCTCCTGTGCGGGTGGCAGAGCAGTGGCACAGTCTGCCCAGAGAGGTGGGGGAGTCTCCCCCTCTGGAGCCATTCCAAACCCGCCTGGACGCCGTCCTGTGCCACTGCTGGAGGTGCCCCTGCTCTGGCAGGGGGTGGCCCTGGGGGAGCTCCAGAGGGCCCTTCCAGCCCTCACCAGTCTGGGGTTCTGTGATTCTGTGAAAACCTCTCCCTCTCAGCAGCTCTCATTTTCCCACAGTCATTCAGGATATGATCCACCAGACCAGGAAGAGCTGGTTCCTTCCCAGTGTCATCAAACGGGGTGATCTCCCATGGGGACATTGCCCACCCTGGTTACAGCAGTGTTGGTCTCCCTGCCCCCGGTGGCCACACAAAGATGGGTGCCACCACGTTTCAGGGCCACCACGCCACCTCCCAGAAGCAGGTCTCACCTTGAGGACCCTGTTCATCTTCCCCATCTGGATCATGAAGTCATCGGTGCAGGCGATGTCTGAAGGAGAGTGGCCGCCTCCCACCACCTTCACCCTCTTGTCCCGCTGCCTGGCCATATCCAGGATCTGCAGAGACAACAGGCAGCCCTGAGCATCCAACACCTTTCCTCAAAGCCCTGTGCTAAGGGAGGTTCCAGGGGCACTGTGGGACATCCCAAGCTAAAATCCCAGTCATCGTTGACACCACCTTCACTTGGATAACTCACCATCCGGGGTTAAAACCACCCCTGGAGCCCAGACATCTCCTAAGACAGCCCTCGGAATCATCCTTGGGGGTTGGACTAGATGACCTTTAAAGGTTCCTTCCAACCCAAAGGGTTCTATGATTCTATCATCCCAGAAGAGGCGATGCCCAGCTGAGACACCCTAGGGTGACAGAGTTTTCTCTGGGGTGACAAAAGTGACACAGCACTCCCACCCCTCGGCATGGCATCTGGGGAAGGCAGAGGACTCCAGAAGGATGCCAGATGCTGATGCCCAAGGAACAGAGTCCAACTGGGGCCAGCTATGGAGGTTTTCTGCATCTTTTAGGTGTTTGAGGCATCTGCTGGAGCACATCTGCAGTTCAGTAGGATGAGCTGAGGGAAGGACTCATGCTGTCACCATCTGTGACCTCTCTGACCCAACATGATGGAGCACCACAGCCCTTCCTGGCCTTTCCTCCTCTTTATTTCTAACACGTTGTCTCCTGGAAGCGTCCCTCTTACCTCCCGGATCTCCTCCACCGAGGTGGGCTGGAAGTACAGCTCCGGAGAGGAGCCATAGGTCTTGGCCCAGTTCTGGAACTTGACTCCTCCTTGGCCGTGAACCTGGGTCAAAACCAAGAGCTAAAGCAGAAGAAAGCAAGTACCTCCCCTGCTTTTCCGTATAGCCCGTCCTTCGTCCGCCAAGGCCACTGCGCCAGAGCCAGGTTTCCAAAAAGATTAATTATTTATGGACACAGAGGTTCAACTCAACCCCTTGAGGCCCTAAACTGGAGATGTTTCCACGCGAGCAAGTCAGCCCAGGCTCCCTTTGCAGTCAGTGGGGAGAGGCATGAGGATGCCTTGGTGTGTTTGAGACATCTCCCTCGAGTGCAGCCCATCCCTTCCTCCTACAGCATGACGTGTGCTGGGGTCCTCTTGGTTTGCATGGCCTCTTCTGCTCTGGTCTCCTCTCAGACCTGGTCTCAGCACCTATACCTACCTCGTGGCCTCATGTCCCAGCGTCCCCAGATGGCCTCATCATGAAGGACTGACAGGGACCAGGTTGGGACCTCCCTCCAACCTTAGTCACCCCCCCCCCCAGCCACCCNTCTTGGTTTGCATGGCCTCTTCTGCTCTGGTCTCCTCTATGACCTGGTCTCAGCACCCATACCTACCTCGTGGCCACATGTCCCAGCATCCCCAGATGGCCTCATCATGAAGGACTGACAGGGACCACGTTGGGACCTCCCTCCAACCTTAGTCACCCCCCCCCCTCCAAGACACTGTCCCCAGGCCTGGCATGTAGGGGTGCTGCCAAAAGACCCAGCCCCATCCCATCTCTAGGCAGGACATCCCCAGGGTTGTTTGGGTGGGTCTTTGCTGGGCGGGAGACACTTTCTCCCTGGCCGTGGCCAGCCCAGCTGGGGCTCGGGCACGGAAGGACGTGGTTTGGGGTTGGGCACCAAACCCCAGAGAAGATGGTGAATCCCTCTGCCCCAGGCAGGACTGGAGTGCTGCCCCACCAACACGTGTCCCACCTTGGCTGCAGGGGATGACTTAGTCCCTTCCCACCTTCTGCTGCCTCCTCCCTCCTCCCCTTCCCTCCGGCCTCCTCTCCATCAGCAAACCCTCTGCCTTCCCACCCCCTGCNCCTTCCCCCACCACCCCAGCCCCCTCCAGGTTGCTTTTAGGGGCTGGGCAGGGCAGGGCCATTGGATGGCCCATCACCCTGCCCGGGGAGGTGACACTGCCTGGAGCCAGGGCCATCAGGAAGCTATGGCAGATAGCCCCGATAGCAGCAGGGAGCCCTCGGGGCGAGGGGGAGGTGGGGCTGGGGCTGCCTTGCAGCATCCCCATGGTCTGTGAGCAAAGGAACAAAGGGAGAGAGAGACAGAAAAAATGGAAAAAAAACCCTAAAAAACCCCAAAAGAACAAAATTGAGGAAAGCAAAGACCCGTGGGTTAGAAAACACTCCTGCTCAGCAGCCAGAGCCTGACCTGGTTTATCCCCGGAACCTGGTGCCTTTCCTTCCCTCCCTCCTTCCCAAGACACCTTTCCGATCACGGCGGTGTTGGTTATTCAATCCATATCAAAGTTGGTAAGAAAACCTCATCGTCCCGCCAGCCCCCAGCAGGACGCGGGGCTCCACGCAGCCTGCACCACCCCAAAAAACTGGGAAAATCCCCCCTTGGCTTTTTCCTTACCATCCCACCGGCCTCTCCGGGAGATGCTGCTGGAGCGAGCGGGACTCCGGCTGCTCCGGCACCGGGGACGAGGGCTGATCCTGGCCGGATCAAGGCTGGTAGAGCTTGTTCCTGACCTGAGGGTCAACAAGGAGCTTCTCTCCAGGCTGGAAGGATAATGAGTAACAGCCCTCGCCTTGGGCTTTGCCTGATTCCCTGGGGGAGGAGAGGGGCTGAGCCCTTTGCTCCCGGCTGGCGGAGCGGGATCTGGGCAGGGATTTGAACCTGGGGTCCTGCAGGGATGTTATGGACTCTGAGGGTTTTGGGGGGAAGATGCTTCAGAGGGTTTTGGGGAGAAGATACCTTGGAGGGTTTTGGGGAGAAGACGCTTTGGAGGGTTTGGGGGAGAAGATGTTTTGGAGGGTTTTGGGGAGAAGAAGCCTTGAAGGGTTTTGGGGAGAAGATGCTTTGGAGGGTTTGGGGGGGAAGATGCCTTGGAGGGTTTTGGGGAGAAGACACTTTGGAGGGTTTTTGGGGGAAGACATTTTGGGGAGAAGAAGCCTTGGAGGATTTTGGGGAGAAGATGCTTTGGAGGGGTTTGGGGAGAAGAGTTTTGGAGGGTTTTGGGGAGAAGACGCTTTGGGGGGTTTTGGGGAGGAGGTGCCTTGGAGGGTTTGGGGGAGAAGATGCTTCAAAGGACTTTGGGGAGAAGATGCCTTGGAGGGTTTTGGGGAGAAGAAGCCTTGGAGGATTTTGGGGAGAAGATGCTTTGGAGGGTTTTGGGGAGAAGCCACTTCACTTTTGGGGGTCCTTGCCCTGCAGCAGGTCCCCTGGAACCTGCAGCCTTTGCACCAGGGAAAGGGGAGAACAAGGAGAAGACCCTGCCAGGTTTGGGGGGACCCGGCAGCAGGTGCATGAGGGGTTCAGGCTGTGGGTGATGGGATGGCCTCTCTGCACCTCATCACCACGTTGAAAACGGGCGCTGGTGGTCTTCACTCCGTCTTGCACAGAGGAGGGTGCTCCACACCTTGAGCGCTTGCCTTGCACCCCAAACCCGCTCTGCCGTCCCACCGGGAGCAGAGTGGGGACACCGGATCCACCCGGGGAATGGGTCTCATCTGAAGGACGGGCGAGGAGCGGCGATCTGCAGGAGCTCTGCGGCGCTCCGTGGCTGCGCTTTGGTGATAAGCAATTCCCTCCCCGGTCCCTCATTAAAGAGGGGATGATAACGATTTTTTTTTTTTCTGAGCCGGTTAACTCGGGCAAGGTGACCTCCGGGAGCACCGCTCCGAGCCCCGAGCGGGCAGGGAACCGCCGCTGCCTCGGCGTGACCGCGGGATGCTCTCGGAGACCCGGTCCTTCCAGCACAATCACGAAGAGCGAGGGGGGAAAATTACTTCTTAATTACGGAGCAGGAGCTGTGCAGCCTGCCAAGGAGACCTCACAGCACCTCCAGCAGCTTTCTCCACGGCTCTTCACACCTACCTTCAAAGCTCCTTGACCTCCTGACCATCCTGAACCCCCGCTGATGTTTTCCCGGCTGCAAGGCGGCAAATTAATGAATAATCCTCCGACGCACCTTCGAGGCCAGAGCGGCGCCGAGGGGGTCAGCGGATTGGGGTGGGACACCTCCAGGGCTGCCCGGTTAACAGCTCCGGGTCCAAGCGCTGCTCAAAGGTCATCAAAACCTCCCAAAATAGCCACCTTCCCAAAGGGATTAGGGATTAACAGCACGGGGTGAGGGGGACGCTGGCGGGGAGGGACGCAGCTCTCGGTTGAGTGCGGGAGGGACGGCACAGCTCGGCTAATTACAGCTGAGCAGCAGGGAATAATTAAATTAAAGAAAAAAGGAGGGGGGGGGGGCTAAAAAAAAAAAAAGAAAAAAAGAAAAAGTGGTGTTTTGCCAGGTGTGGAAGAGATTTGTGGATTTGTTTGTGAAATTTTTTGGTGGGGTGGAAAACCGCGTGGAGTCTCTCCCGCGGGGATCCGGGCGGCAGAGCTTGGCTGGGGGTCTCCTGCAACCTCCCCCCCCTGAGGGGGACACACATCCAGACCTGGGAAGGATTCAATCCCCCAGGTTCACCCTGGGGATCGGGAGACCAGTCGTAAAATCAGGGGAGCACGATGCCAGCGGGAGCTTCGTAGAATCACAGAATAGTTTGGGTTGGAAGGGACCTTGAAGACCATCTAGTCCACCCCCTGCCCTGGGCAGGGACACCTCCCACCAGCCCAGGTTGCTCCAAGCCCCGTCCAACCTGGCCTTGAACACCTCCAGGGATGGGGCAGCCACAGCTTCTCGGGGCAACCTGCTTCGGTTGGGGTTTGCCACGCTGGGGCGTGCAGTATGCACGGGGAGGACAGGGCTGGGGACACTGGCCATGGCCAGGGCTCCTCCAGTGCCACAGGGACATGGCAGCCACCGTCACAGCTGCACCAGAAATGGCCAATGCATTCCCAAATTCCACTGCGTTCCCAAATTCCAACACATTCCCAAATTCCAATGCTTTCCCAAATGGCAATCTGTTCCCGGATTGCAGCGCGCTCCCAAATTGCAATGCACTCCCCAACTGCAAGGCACTCCCAGATTGCAGTGCTTTCCCAAATTGCAATGAGTTCCAAAGTTGCAGTGCACTCCCAAATTATAACATATTCCCAAATTGCAATGCGTTCCAAAATTGCAATGCTCTCCCAAATTGCAATGTGTTCTCAAATTGCAATGTGTTCCCAAATTCCAGTGCACTCCCAAATTGCAGTGCACTCCTCAATTGCAATGAGCTCCTAAATTGCGATGCACTCCCAAATTCCAATGCATTCCCAAATTCCAATGTATTCTCAAATTCCAACGCATTCCCAAATTCCAACGCATTCCCAAATAGCAATGCTTTCCCAAATCGCAATGTATTCTCAAATTCCAACACATTCCCAAATTGCAGCTTTCCCAAATTCCCATGCATTCCCNGCAATGCTTTCCCAAATCACAATGTATTCTCACATTCCAACGCATTCCCAAATTCAGCTTTCCCAAATTCCAATGCATTCCCAAATTCCAATACTTCCCCAAATCTCAATGTTTTCCCAAATTCCAAAGTATTCTCAAATTCCAATGCGTTCCCAAATCGCAATGCATTCCCAAATTCCAGTGTATTCTCAAATTCCAATGTATTCCCAAATTCCAATGCATTCTCAAATTGCAGCATTCCCAAATTCCACTGCATTCCCAAATTCCAATGCATTCCCAAATTCCAACGCATTCCCAAATTCCAATGCATTCCCAAATTCCCATGCATTCCCAAATTCCAATGCATTCTCAAATTCCAACGCATTCCCAAATTGCAGTATTCCCAAATTCCCATGCATTCCCAAATTCCAATGTATTCACAAATTCCAACTCATTCCCAAATTCCAGCGCTCTCCCGGACCGCAGGACCCCCGCCCTGCCGCTGCGCTGGAGGGGTTGGCTGCGGGACGCTCTGCTTCCCGGATGGGAATGGCCCTAAAATCCAATTTATGGCTGGAGCCTCCCCCCTCCCGTTACCCCGTCCCACCCCCCCCTCCCG
>VUYV01000450.1:856-34611 GCA_008711295.1 Anarhynchus alexandrinus
CACAGGATCACAGAATCTCCTAGATTGGAAAAGACCTGTAAGATCATCCAGTCCAATCCTTAACCCAACACTGACAGCCCACCCCTATATCTCATCCCTGAGCGCTATATCTACACGACCCTTAAATACCTCCAGGGATGGGGACTCCACCACTGCCCTGGGCAACGCGGGATGCCGATGCCGCGTGCTGAATCTGCAAAGAGGAGCCATTGCCAAAACGTCCTGGCACATGATACCCAGTGGGAAGGTAGCCGGGGTGTTTAGAGGGCACGGAAGAGAAATACTCTTAAAGCACAAAATTGCAGCTCTAATGTCGTCAGCGCCACCGCTGCGGCCTCTGCTGCGCCGCGGAGGATGCTGTCGGCGCTGCCGGCAAGCGCTCCCCCACGCCGAGGAGCGGCGCGCGTGAAAGCCTCTTCTCAAAATGCAGATGTGCTCGGAAAATCACCTCTGCTCGGCGGGCGCCGTGGGGGGTGCCGTGCCGCACAGCGGGGGCGGGGGNCAAATGTATTCGGCTTCTAAGTAATAATTAAAAGAAGGTGCTCTCGTCTTTACTGCCTGCTCGGCGTGTGCCCGGCGTCCGGCTGAGATTCCTGCTTTGCCCAGGCAGAAATGAGGATGGATTTTTTAAAAAATGAGCCGTGGCAGGAGGGTCCGGGAGCCTCCGGCGCTGCCGTGCGCGGGGAGCGCGGCCCCAACCGGGACCCACAGACTCTTCTCCAGAGCGGCACAGGGAAAACCAGCCTGGTCCCAGCAGGGGGAACCTATGGATGCCATACGTGCCTCTCCGGGGTACGTCACCCATAAAGCCGATGAGAGGTTTTATGTCCGCTCTCCTGGCAAGCCCCCAGGTCAGCCCTGCCCCACACCAGCCCTGTCGAGGGGGGGGGGGCAGCTCATCGGGGGTCTCCATCCCCATCTGTGCCACACACCTCTCGTGTCTCCAGGACCCCCCCCGGGGCTGTTTCTCCTTGTTGCGATGGGGTGAAGCCGCCCTGAGCCCACCTTTGCCTCCCCCCCCGGTGCTGCCGGGGTGCTCAGGGCGCGGAGCACCCTCTGGTTGAGCCCCCGGAGCCCCATCCCACCCCGGTGGTTTCCTTCACCCCACGTTTGTGGGTGGATCGGCCGTTTTGCAGACGCAGCACCCGGTGGCTCCTGCCCACCCGTGCGACGCCCCCCGTGATGCTCTGCCGGGTGGGTGCAGACCCCAGCGATGCCGCCGGCCCGGTGCTCTGCTTTCGGCACCCTCCTACTCCTGGGTCCTCCTGCCAGGGGATGTAGCTGGAGGCCCTGCACGCCTGTGGCACCATCCCCGGCGTATTTCACCGTCCCCCATCCCGCTGCGGCGTCCACGGCCCCTGCTGTGTCCGCGCCATGGGGACCTACACGGGGCAGGGGGCTCCCACCCTCAGCGAGGAGCAGTTCGGGGGTCTGCAGGGATGGGCTGAGGGGGTTTCAGCGGTGGAATTGCTGTTTTATCTGATTTCTGGGAAGCTGCTGCCCTTCGGCTGCGCCGGGCAGATAAGAAGGGCTTTCACTTTTCGCGCGAGTCACGCGCACGCAGTTATATGTAGTTCTTCGCCGTTTTATGTGTGCCGTGAAAATATTTGCTGTAGTTAATTCAGCACGAGCTGAGACGGCGTTTCACGCGTGGCTGCGTGCCGTGAGGCTTTCCCTGTGGGACTCTCTCGTCGCCGCACTCATCTGCTGTGGTTGTACCCACAGACGTTTTCAGCCCCTCAGCGCCGCATTAAGGGGCACCGGGCACAGGAAGGGGTCCCCTCAGTGGACGGGGGGGTCCCCTCTCTCTCTGACAGACCCCACGCCCCCACTGCCCCTGGAAGGATGGAAGTGAGAAGTATGTGAAGGGCAGAAGAAATCACACCTTCGTTCTGTGCCGCAGCGTCCCCTCTGCAAACCCAGCTTGGAGATACCGACCCTGGAGATGCTGTGAAGGTCCAGGATGAGGTGCTGGGTCCTCCCTTCTTACGGGCAGGGAGATTTCAGGGGCTTTGGATGGTGCTTTCGGGTTTCAGGGTTGCAGAGCACTGGGAGGCATTGCCTGGACCCCTCTTTAGACGAGGCTGGATACCTTTCTTCCAGAAGCTGGACTGAGTCATGCCTCATCCTGGAGGTGCACGAGAAGGACCAGCTAGGGGACTGAAAAGTCCTTTCTCCATTTAATCTGCGAATTGNATGATCTTCAAGGTCCTTTCCAACCTAAACCATTCTATGATTCTATGAGGTGCTGGGTCCTCCCTTCTTACGGGCAAGAATGCGGCACGTGGAGATTTCAGGGGCTTTGGATGGTGCTTTCGGGTTTCAGGGTTGCAGAGCACTGGGAGGCATTGCCTGGACCCCTCTTTAGACGAGGCTGGATACCTTTCTTCCAGAAGGTGGACTGAGTCATGCCTCATCCTGGAGGTGCACGAGAAGGACCAGCTAGGGGACTGAAAAGTCCTTTCTCCATTTAATCTGCGAATTGGTTAATTCGAGCTGCACCCATTCCAGGGGAGGTTTCAATGGCCAGAAGATCTGGTTCCTCAGCAGCAAAGTCTTTGAAAGCTCCCGACTCCCCCAGGAGAGCTCTGGAGATGGGGCGTGTTAGCGTATGACAGCAGATGGGACTGGATGCTGGTGGTGCCCCCTTGGAGATGCACCCGCTGAGTGGTGAATGCCGACAGGCTCCAAAGTGATGGGACACTCCTCTGCAGGAAGATGGATCTGCCTTGCTCAGGTTCCTGAGCCATCCCCGTCCCCTGCACGCACAAAGCACAGCGGTGCAGGTAGGGCTGTTCCTCTGCCCTCCGTGGTCATCTTCTGCCGTCACTGCGGCGTTCAGCCCCCACCATCACCACTGTCATGGCGCCGTGTCCTCTCGCATGTCGGACTGTGCTCTGGGAGAGTCTGGTTTGACTCATTTAACCAAAATGAATGACTGGGCCCCCAGCCCCTTCTTTGGTGTCTGCTGGGAGGGGTTGGCTCCTTTTTTGAGACATAGCCAAGCAGGTTGTGAGCGTGTGGCAGACGTGATGGGTCCACTGAAGGCAGTCCATTAACAGCAGGGCTATTTTCTAAGAGGGTTGTCGAGGACCAAGAGCAAGATGGACCAAGGCCAGGTTGGATGGGGCTTGGAGCAACCTGGGCTGGTGGGAGGTGTCCCTGCCCAGGGCAGGGGGTGGAACGAGATGATCTTTAAGGTCCCTTCCAACCCAAACCATTCTGTGATTCTATGAAGATATTAACTTTGGGACCACATATATGTCATTACGTATGCCTGACGCTTGTTTCCACACCAGAGTCCAAACTCCATACAGGCCGTTGCTGGTTTGTGGTGTGTCAGGGAGGGGGAGGTGATGGAGGGATGCTCTATCAAGCTCCACCTGCCCAGGAGGTGTGATGGCAACTGGCTGCAGCGGTGGAGCTTTGGTGTTGCTGCTGGCGCATGAGCTGGGCAGATAACGGCTCTACTTCTGGGAGCGGTGGTGCTTCTGCCCTTGAATTATGCTGCAGGCAGGGAGAACTCCCCATGGACAGGAGAGCTCGCTCTCTGGGCATCCATCCTGACACCCGTCTGGATGAGGGATCACCTTCAAACGGGTCTGCAGCTGCTTTGCTGCCCGGCGGCCGCCCAGGTCTGCAGCTCATCGTCCCACTGCACCGCCGCGCCTGGGCACCGCTTCCACCTCGCGCCGTCCCCCTGTGAAGCGTTGCGATCAGCCCTCGGCCGTGCGCGGCACGGAGCGCTCGGGTGGGATCTGCCGAAGCAAGAGGGACCGGTCCGTGGGGCTGAGGGAGGGAGAGGCTCCGCGTGAGCCAGGAACCAAAAAAAATCTGCATCCCAGAAAATGCTGGCAAAAGGGAAAACACAGCTTGAAACGCGAGCCAAATACACGCTGGAGATAAAAAATGGGAGGGCAGCGAAGACGTATTTTTCTCAGCAGCCACAAGGTCTAAACACTCCTACAGCTTGCATATTAATGTAACCACGATCACCGCAGAGTGAATAATACCAGCTGGCATTAGATTTGTACGAAGTTCGCAGGGTTTGATGACCCTCCCGCCTCGCCCCCCCATGGGCTGCCTCGGCTGCCAGGCGTGATGGATGGAGAAGGACAGCTACAGCTCCAAGACAAGCAGCTCTTGCTGATGTGATGAAAGCAAAGCAAAATGTCTCATTTCGGCTGTGCTCTGTCTCACCCACTAAATTCTGCCACCTCCCGCCTGCAGGATGCTGCCTTTCCTCCACATGGCCAGCAGCTACTACTCCAAAATTATTATTTATAGTTTGTACCGGTTTTCTCCTCTCTGCACTCCCCCCCACTCATTTGGCCGAACGGGTTTGCTTCCATCTCCTATTGCCCAGAGAGGTTGTTGAGGCCCCATCCCTGGAGGTGTTCAAGGCCAGGCTGGACGTGGCCTTGGGCAACCTGGTCTGGTGGGAGGTGTCCCTGCCTATGGCAGGGGGGTTGGAACTCGATGGTCTTCAAGGTCCTTTCCAACCTAAACCATTCTATGATTCTATGATTCTATACTGTTATTTGGTAGATTTGCATTTAACCTCCTCAATCTGGAAGCACCAGAAGAGCAGAGCCCCGCGGCTGCCCTTGGCCCTGGGCATCCTCCTGGGGAACGCAGCGTACGTGTGCTGAGCTCTGAGACATCACCACTGCAGACCCCCCCGCCACGACCACCCCCAGCAGCCGCTCTCTCCTGGTCCAGGCACGGGCTGGTGAGTCTTCAGCCTGTGGCTCCGGGACTGCTCTTCATCGCCACTTGATGCTTCACATCATGACGGGCTTCTGGTGTGTGCCAAAACTCACGTTGGGTCCAGCAGAGAGGAGCCCACCCCAGTGAGTGCTGCTGAGCTCTGCTGGGATTTGTGGTTTCTCTTATGCCGTACTTTATTTTTCAGGTGTTATTAAACAGAAGATCGAAGGCCCCTATGGCAGCCATCAGTCACACTGCCTCTGGACCAGGAACGTTCATCCTTGTTGGACTCCCAGGCATGGAGAGGTCTCCTCTTTGGACTTCTCTCCCCTTCTTTTCCATGTATGTTATTGCACTTCTAGGCAACTTCACCCTGTTCTTTATTCTATCAGGACAGCGAAGCCTCCCCAGGCTGATGTACCTTTTCCTTTCTGTGTCAGCGGTAGCAGAGTTGCTGTTATTGACCTCCACGGTGCACAGGACGTTGGCTGTTTTCTGTGTCAGGGTGAGGGACATGTCTTTCGGTGCCTGCCTTGCCCAGGTGCTTCTTGTTCATTTTACTGTTGTTGCCGAGTCAGCGATTCTGCTGCCCACGGCATTTGATTGGGACATTGCCATCTGCAATCTCCAGAGAGACACACGACTTTATTGACCTGCGCGGTCCCACGGAGATGGAGTTGGCAGCTTTGCTGGCAGTCTCTGCATCGTCCTCCCGTCGCTTTTCCGCTTCAGAGGCGGCTGCTGTGCTGCAGGAGCTGCGTTGTCCCTCATTCCAAAGCATTCCCTGCAGTGAGCATTGGGTGTTGCTAGGATGGCCCGTGTGAGCAGAGAAGTCAATGCCACGGGCGGTTGAACAGTCGCTCGTCTGCCAGCGGGGATTATCGCTGTCTCTCGCAGACTGATTCTCAGGGTCCTGCAGCCCCCCAGGTGCCCATCTCTGGGCGATCAGCACCGGCGCTCCCACCACAGCATCATTTTGATGATCATAGACATGCCGGCGTTTTCTCCTTCTTAACCCACCAGTTTGGTGGTCACAACATCCCTGACACACCTCCGTGTGGCTGTACCCCCGTGCTGAACCCCATCACTTACGGTGTGAAAACCAAAGAGATCGGTGGAGCAGTGATGCACGTGGTCTCCAGACCCTCGTGCCTGGGCGCTGTGGGGACCAAGGCCAGGGATCACCCAGGCAAGTTGTCCTCATTGCTAAGGGCTGTCCAAGGCAGGGATGAAGGTCTGGGCAGAGAAGGACAATCCCAGCAAGCAGCGGCTGCAGAGGAGCACAGGCGGCATCCCTCAGGGTCTGCAGGGTGAAGCAGTGACCTTCTCCTGCCCGCCGGCGCGTTTCCTGTCCCCAACCCGTGCTGTTCCCGTGATTCTGGCTCTGTCACTGTGTCCTGCTGCATCCCGTGGCACAACCGACAGTCTCTGGTGATACAGAAACGCACGGCTTTGTCACAGGATTTCCCTCTGCCTTGGGGGCATCTTCTGCTGGGGACAGACTTTTTAGTAGGGCCGTTGCGATAGGACAAGGGGTGATGGCTTCAAACTGAAAGAGGGGAAATTCAAACTGGATCTAAGGAAGAAATGTTTTATGCTGAGGGTGGTGAGACCATGGCCCAGGTTGCCCAGAGAGGTGGTGGATGCCCCATCCCTGGAAACATTCCAGGCCAGGTTGGACGAGGCTTGGAGCAACCTGATCTAGTTGAAGGTGTCCCTGCCCATGGCAGGGGGTTGGACTAGATGGCCTTTAAAGGTCCCTTCCCACCCAAACCATTCCGTGATTCCATGATTACCCATGTCTGTCCTGTTGTGCCCCAGGAAGCACTTCACAAACCCTTGAATTGGGAAGCAGTGGCCAAAGGACCTGCTGGATTGTGTTGGACCATCCACGCTTTGGAGAACGCTAGACTGATCCCGCAGCGTGGGCAAGGTTGCCAGCGCAGAGGGGGAGCGTGGAGCTCGCCCAACCCGGGGAGGAGAGCAGGACGTCAGAACGTGACATCCTCACTGCGGAGGGGTGGTTTTGCCATTTTACTGGAATCAGTTTGGGCAATGACAATAGGAAAGGGGTCGCTAAGATGAACTCTGTGGAAGGAATGCTTTGTCCATATATATGGACTCAAACCTCTGTATTGCCAGAAATCACAACAAAGAACACGGAGGATTGGTCTGCAAAAAGCAATGAGCCATGGATGGAGATTTGAGCCGCCAGTATCGTCTAAACGGACGGTAAATCCCCGTTGCTTTTGAAGGTGTCGGTGTCTGTGTGCTGTTACTGAACTCAAGCTTTGCTGAGGGGCAGCTCAGCAGTGATAATGACACTGTTAATAGTAATTGCTTCTCATCTTAGCATACATATTTTGTCCTGATTAAGTCTTAAGTATTTTCTATCTTTTGGTCAGAAAAGAAATTCTTGATGTAAGGAAGTGAAACCTGTTCTTGATTGAATGCACTCCAAACAAGAACGCGTGATGCCTCTCCCAAACCCTTGTGTTCGCAGGGGTCTGATGTGCTGCCGTGCTGGTGTCATGACCACTGTGCCCTCCCGCAGCGATGGGGCTGCGCCGGTGATTTCAGCAAGTTTGTCGATGACACCAAGCTGTGTGGAGCCACCAACTTGCTGGAGAGAAGGGGATGTCATCCAGGGGACCTGGACAGGCTGGAGAGGTGGGTTCGTGTGAACCTCATGGGGTTCAACCAGGCCAAGTGCAGGGTCCTGCACCCAAGTGGGGGCAGCCCCCGGTCCCAGCACAGGCTGGGAATGGAGGGATGGAGGGATGGAAGGATGGAAGGATGGAGGGATGGAGAGCAGCCCTGAGGAGAAGGACTTGGGGGTGTTGGTGGGTGANCCTCCAGCTCGGGGGGGTCCCCACAGCAGAGACATGAAGACACGAGAGCAGCATCAGCTAAGGGAGCATCAAAGAGGCCCCAGCTGTGCGCTGGTTCACACCAGCTTTCCGCGGGAACTTGGTGTCCTGCTGACACCATGAGTTTGGAAATCTCCAAAATTCCCACATTTTTTCAGGTGGGGGAGGGCTCGCAGCCCCACCTCACCCCCACCGCTAACAGGGACGCTGAAAGGAGGAACTGTAAAAACCCGGCGGCGATGGGGTGTTGAGGCCGAGCAGAGCTGAGGCGTGAGCGGGGCAGGAGTGGTGGGTTGGTTTCCACAGGAATGGCCTCTGGGCAGGTTTCAGCAGAAAGCAGCAGCCGCGGCTCTCCCAAAAGCTGCCTTTGCAGGTCGGCCCCTCACTTCAGCGCTGGGCTTTGCTCTCCTGCCTTTCACTTCACCCCCAAGCCCAGATCGCTGAAAAAGCCCGTGAAGAGATCAGAGGCGCACACAGCTGAGCTCCGCATCGACCGAGATGGTTTGATTTGGTTTTATTCCGCTTCTCTTTCAGAGGGAGGGGGAACCGTTCACACCAGACAACGGGCTCAGGAGGAACCTCCTGCTCCAAGGCCGAGGCCGGGCTCGGCCGTCCCAGTGGGAAAACTGAAATCCTCCCTCGGTTCTTGTCCAAACGCACAGTGTTTGTTTTGTGTTTCTCTTTTCAGCCACAGAACCTCGCCGAGCAATGGACAGCATATATTTAACCTTTAAGTGCTTTCTCCCGGGGAGAAGAACACGGTGAGTGCGGGGAGGCAGAACACGATGCTCACAGCTCATAATAGCTCAGTGGCAAACACGGCGCATCCCCGAGGTCAAGAGAACAAAGATGCGGAGAAACAGCAGCGCTGATGCTCGATGTTATTTTTGCTCCGGATCATCTTCCCTCCGCGAGAGCTTTACCCGCGTGAGGAGGACGTCGCACGGCACAGCCAGGGGACGTGGGGCTGGAGGGCAGGACCACCACCAGCAAAGGCTCAGCTTTATTTTCTGACCTCTCCGCTCACAAACCGCCGCGTACGACGCGCCGCGTCACGTACGAAAGAGCCGCCGTGTGCTGAGCGCAGCCGTGCCGCGGGCTGAGGACAGGCGTCTGGGAACCATCCAGCACCTCCGCAGCATCGTGCCGTGACACCGTCCCCTGCCCGCAGGGGTGCTGGGTGTGCTTCCCTCCTGGTCGTGGCCTTGTCCACCTCATGTCCCCTTCTGCCACCGAGGCCGGGCCAGGTGTCCCCAAAGGTCCCCACACGAGGTGTGAGCCAGCCCAGGAAGGGCAGCAGAGACCCGAGGGAGGGATGGGCAGTGAGACCCCTTCCCACGGGTGGCACCAACGCTTGCCTTCAGCTCTCTGTACCTCCAGCCATCAGGCAACGGGTCCCTGAACAGGGGGACCAGAGCAGGGACAGGTCTCTTGGGTCCCGCAGAGCTCCCCAGCACCCGGCAAAGCACCGCACCACCCTCAGGCTGGCAGAGCTACCGCCCTGCCCCACTTCCACCCCGGAGCCAGCTCTGCCCGGGAAAAGGGTGAAATGAGCATCCCCCAGCCCGCCGGCAGCTCGCCAGCGAGGGGGCACGGCCAGCAGCATCAGGCACCGGGCGCCTCCGCGGGCCGGCACAGCTCTTCCTCCCGGTGCTGAGACGCGCGGAGCTGCTTTCGGGCGAGCGGTGCCCCTCCAGCCTTTATAGAATCATAGAATCATAGAATGGTTTAGGTTGGAAAGGACCTTGAAGATCATCGAGTTCCAACCCCCCTGCCATAGGCAGGGACACCTCCCACCAGACCAGGCTGCCCAAGGCCACGTCCAGCCTGGCCTTGAACACCTCCAGGGATGGGGCCTCAACAGCCTCTCTGGGCAACCTGGGCCAGTGCCTCACCACCCTCACAGTGAAAAACTTCTTCCTAATGTTCAATCTAAACATCAAGATTAAGATTAACATTATCAAGATTGCAGCTCCGTGGAAAGGGCCCTGGGGGTCCTGGGGGACAACACGCTCAATAGGAGTGAGCAGAGTGCTGCCGCGGCAGAGAAAGCCAACGGGGCGCTGGGCTGCATCACCACGGGCACCACCAGCAGAGACAAAGCAGTCGTTGTCCCGCTCTGCTCAGCGCTGGTCAGGCCACACCTGGAACACTGCGTGCGGTTTTGGTCCCCACTATGCAAAAGAGCTGTGGTCGGGCTGGAGAGGGTCCCGTGAAGGGCCACCAAGATGGTCCAAGGCTGGAGAAGCCGTCCGTCTGAGGAAAGTCTGAGAGAACGGGGTTGGCTCAGCCTTGAGAAAAGAAGGCTCAGGGGAGACCTTCTCCCCACGTTCCAGTATTTAAAGGGTGGCTACAAAGGTGATGGAGACTCCCTTTTTACAGGGATTTGCATGGAAAAGACGAGGGGTGATGGGTACAAGTTACTCCTGGGGAGATTCTGATTGGAGACAAGAGGAAAATGTGTCACAATGAGAACAATCAGCCATTGGAATGATCTCCCCAGGGAAGTGGGGGACTCCCCAGCGTTGGACACTTTTAAGGTCCAGCTGTGCAGGGTGCTGGGCCATCTTGCCTAGACCACGTTTTGGCAAGACAGGTTGGACCAGATGATCTCTGAGGTCCCTTCCAACCTGGGATTCCATGGTCCTGTGATTGATCCAAAAGGTCCAAGTGGGAGGCAGGGTGCCCTGGAGAGCAGCGGGCGCTCCAGGGGGTCGGTGCCTTTGCAGAGGAGCTGTTGGTCAGTGTCCTCATGCAGAAGGTAAAGCTGGGAGCCCCCGGCCCACAGCAGCTCCTTGCCCACCACCAGGCTCTGTGGCATGGCTAACCCCGGCCACACGTCCCAGCCTGCCCTGCCTGAGCCTCCATGTCCCACCATGGGCTCTGCCAGCCCTGCACCTACGGGCACCTCTCCCCACCGCCGGGGCAAACGACACCCTCTTGTGTAAAAACATCCCTTCCCNTTGGACACTTTTAAGGTCCAGCTGTGCAGGGTGCTGGGCCATCTTGCCTAGACCACGTTTTGGCAAGACAGGTTGGACCAGATGATCCCTGAGGTCCCTTCCAACCTGGGATTCCATGGTTCTGTGATTGATCCAAAAGGTCCAAGTGGGAGGCAGGGTGCCCTGGAGAGCAGCGGGCGCTCCAGGGGGTCGGTGCCTTTGCAGAGGAGCTGTTGGTCAGTGTCCTCATGCAGAAGGTAAAGCTGGGAGCCCCCGGCCCACAGCAGCTCCTTGCCCACCACCAGGCTCTGTGGCATGGCTAACCCCGGCCACACGTCCCAGCCTGCCCTGCCTGAGCCTCCATGTCCCACCATGGGCTCTGCCAGCCCTGCACCTACGGGCACCTCTCCCCACCGCCGGGGCAAACGACACCCTCTTGTGTAAAAACATCCCTTCCCGTGATCTCAACCTGTACTGGGCGACTTTCCTCTTACTGCCCCACTCCCTTTCACATTTTCTTTTCTTTCCCAGTGTGCAAGGTCCTGCGCCTGGGTCAGGGCAATGCCAAGCACAAACACGGGCTGGGTGGAGAGTGGATGGAGAGCAGCCCTGGGGAGAGGGACTTGGGGGTGTTGGTGGGGGAGAAGCTCCCCATGAGCCGGCAATGTGCGCTGGAGCCCAGCGAGCCCCCGGCATCCCGGGCTGCATCCCCCGCAGCGTGGCCAGCAGGGCGAGGGGGGGACTGTGCCCCTCTGCTGCGCTCTGCTCTGCTCTGCTCTGGGGAGACCCCCCTGCAGTGCTGCCTCCAGCTCGGGGGGTCCCAACAGCAGAGACATGGACCTGGTGGCGCGGGGCCAGAGGAGGCCCTGGAGGTGCTGCAAGGGCTGGAGCCCCTCTGCTGGGAGGACAGGCTGGGAGAGTTGGGGGGGTTCAGACTGGAGAAGAGAAGGCTCCGCGGAGACCTCAGAGCCCCTTCCAGTATCTGAAGAGGGCCTACAAGAAAGCTGGGGAGGGATGTTTTACAAGGGCATGTAGTGATAGAATGTGGGGTAATGGCTTCAAACTGGAAGAGGGGAGATTGAGATGAGATCTGAGGAAGAAATTGTTCCCTGTGAGGGTGGTGATCCCCTGGCACAGATTGCCCCGAGAAGCTGTGGCTGCCCCATCCCTGGAGGTGTTCAAGGCCAGGTTGGACGGGGCTTGGAGCAACCTGGGCTGGTGGGAGGTGTCCCTGCCCAGGGCAGGGGGGTTGGAGCGAGATGATCTTCAAGGTCCCTTCCAGCCTAAACCATTCTATGATTCTATGATTCTATGACTGCGGGGGGGTCTTTCTCTCACACCACTACCTGTGGAGCCACCAGCACATCCACACCAAGGAGCATTCCTACCAGTGCTCCCAGTGCTGAGGACCTTCTGCTCCAACTCGGAGCTGGTGTTGCACCGGCTGTGTCACCCCGAGGAGGTCCAGTTCAGCCCCCAGGTGGGACTTATCCTGCATGAACACAGCCACCCAGGTCCCAGTGGTGCTACCATACCTTCTGCAGGAAGGCTGTGGTGGGGCTGGCCGAACCAGCAGCAGGCAGGGCAAAGGACAAGGTGCACGGATGCTGCTGCGGGAAGGGCTTCGGGTGCCTGACTGACCCCCTCATGCACTGGCGCACTCGCCCTGGGGAGCTGCACCCCTGCGGGCAGAGCCAGAAGGGTTTTGGGTCCTGTGCTGACCTGTTGACCCATTTTTTGAACACAACAAGCAGCAAGGGCTGCCCGGCCACAGCAGGGAGGTGTCCTGGGCTGGCTGGTGGCATGTGCTTGGCCGCCTTGCTGCTGAAGGGGCTCTGTCCACGGGATGTGGGGAGCATCCTCCACCACTGCAAAGGGTCCTCTGTCTGGTAGCAAAGTGTGCGGCCCCGAGTTTAGAATCATAGAATGGTTTGGGTTGGAAGGGACCTTAAAGACCACCCAGTGCCACCCCCTGCCCCGGGCAGGGACACCTCCCACCAGCCCAGGTTGCTCCAAGCCCCGTCCAACCTGGCCTTGAACACCTCCAGGGATGGGGCAGCCACAGCTTCTTGGGGCAACCTGCGCCAGGGGCTCACCACCCGCACAGCCAACAATTTCTTCCTCAGATCTCATCTCAATCTCCCCTCTTTCAGTTTAAGACCGTTCCTCCTTGTCCTATGGCTCCCCTCCCTGATCCAGAGTCCCTCCCCAGCTCTCCTGGAGCCCCTTTAGGGACTGGAAGGGGCTCTAAGGTATCCCTGGAGCCTAAGGATGTGCTTGTCTTTCCGTGTGGATGGAGAAGAGAAACTTCAAAAGCATCATCCCAGAGGAACTCTCCTTAGATGGGGCTGAGCCACAGCAGAGGGGGAACAAGTCTCATCCAGGGCAGATGTCAGGTTTTCTGTACTCAGGTGCACCGAGGCGGGAGGAGGAAAGTCCCTTCCTTGCACGTTGCAGGTGCTGGGAGGAAAAGGGCCTGTGTGATAAATAAATAAAAAAATGATTAAAAAAACCCTTGGAAACCCTGGCACGGCCGGCTGTGTCGGTGTGACCGCCTGTGCCGCGGCGGGTCCGGCCGAGCTCAGCCTGGGAAAGGCGGCAGCTGAGGGTGCCCTGCGCAGGGCAGGGAGCGGGGACGGAGCCCATCCCGGCACGTCCCCCTCGCCTGGTGGCTGCCGCACCGCTGGGCTCGCTGCCGGCACTTTAAGATCATTAAGTCCGAGCACCGAGACGGGTCAGAGTGGAGACGGTGGCGACGTGCTTTAAGAGCGCTGCTTTCTCAACTCCTCTCAAACTTCGTTTCCTCTCCACAGCGTCTCTGCTTTCGCCTTTAGGCTGAGGACAGATCGGCGCTGGCGGTGCTCCGGCGCAGGTTTTGTGCCCCCCTGGGCGGCCGCAGCCCTGGCGGCAGAACGAGAGGCGGTGGAGATGCAGAGGTTTTGCGCAGGGTCTCGCTCCAGGGCAGGGCTGAGAGGTCTGTGGCTAAACCGTGTGTGGACCTTCCACATGGAAAAAGACTTTAAGATCATTAAGTCCAACCATCAACCTAACACTGCCAAACCCACCACTAAACCATGTCCCTCAGCAACACCTCTACATGGCTTTTAAATCCCTCCAGGGATGGTGACTCCACCACTGCCCTGGGCAGCCTGTTCCAATGCTTGACAACCCTTTCACTGAAGATATTTTTCCTAATTTCCAATCTAAACCTCACCTGGTGCAACCTGAGGCTGTTCCCTCTTGTCTCATNGAGGCTGTCTCCTCTTGCCCTATGGCCTGTTCCTTGGGAGCAGAGACTGACTCCCCCTCGCTACCGCCTCCTTTCAGGGAGCTGTAGGGAGCGAGAAGGTCTCCCCTCAGCCTCCTCTTCTCCAGGCTGAACACCCCCAGGTCCCTCAGCTGCTCCTCACAAGACGTGTGCTCCAGACCCCTCACCAGCTCTGTTGCCCTTCTCTGGACACGCTCCAGCACCTCAATGTCCTTCTTGTAGTGAGGGGCTCAAAACCGGACGCAGCACTCGAGGTGGGGCCTCACCAGTGCCCAGTACAGTGGGACAATCACTGCCCTGGTCCTGCTGGCCACGCTGTTCCTGACACAGGCCAGGATGCCGTTGGCCTTCTTGGCCACCTGGGCACACCGCTGGCTCGTGTTCAGCTGCTGTCAACCAACACCCCCAGGTCCTTCTCCACCAGGCAGCTTTCCAGCCATTCCTCCCCAAGCCTGTAGCGTCACTCACCCTCTCCTCCCTTGGTCGTCCTCAGTGCAGCATCCCTCCTCTCCTCTTGGACCTCCCTTGGTGCTCCCCTCAGCGCAGCGTCCTGGCTGGACCCTGGGAGCTCTGACCCCCTGGGCGAGGGCTGCACCCGCCTGGCGTGGGCCAGCGATGCCCACACAAGCCCCACAGCGCCCGGCTGTCAGAGCTGCAGGGCCACGGCATTTCTTGCCTCGCAGAGACCTCTAGAGCTCACTCTCCGAACACTTGGTCTTTCTCTGGTCTCCTATGAACGGTGCCGTCCATGTCTGACTTCTTCTGCGCAGGCTGGAGCACCCCAAGGAGTTCCTCAGGCTCGTTGCTCATCAAGCTGCTCGCCGCCCTTCCCCAGAGCAGCCCCAGAGAAGTCCCCTGTGTGTGACCATCTGCCTGAGGGAGCAGGGGGCTCCTCCACGTGCTGCTCCTCCCGGTGACAGCCTCTATTCCTGGGACACCCTCCTTGCTCCGGGGCAGCCCCAGTGATGCTGGACGCTGGGGCATCCCCCAAGGATGGATACTGCATCCCCCAAGGAGGGCTCCTGCCCACCGAAGCCTGCCGGTACCCGTGCTGGCGAGGGGTGGGACGCGGCACGGGGCTGGGGGCTACCCTGGGTGTCTCCTGGGGACACCCAGCCACTCACTCTGGGGTGGCCACGGCATGGGAGGCAGCGGCCACAGAGGGGGCAGCTGGGAACTGGCCCGTGGTGGGAAGTGTCCCCGGGTGGGGAGGACAGCCAGAGCTCCTTTTTTAAGCCCCGTGTTTACAGAGCAGCATCAGCACATCCTCCGTTTGCCATACAGCTCCCGCTTGGACAGGGTGGCTCGGTGCCGGCGGAGCGGGCAGCGAGGGTGGGAGATCGTTACCGGCTGCAGAAGGGATTGCTGCTACCCTGGAGGAAACCCAACTTTTGCCTTGGATAGCTCAGCATAATTCAAATTCCTTCCTACAGCGAGCAGTGAGGGGAATCTAAATGATGCACTTTGAAATGCACAATGCGTAAGGAGGGAGACAAAAGAAACGTTTCTAATTCTTTGCATGGATCCCGTTGAAAATTTCCATGACTACTGTGGGTGTTATGATCCCCTGCAGAAGAGCTGTTGCCCTCCCACGATCTGAGAACCTCCTGCAAGCCCAGGGGCTCCCCCTCCAGCCCCTTTCTCACCCCCGGAGCCACGGGGAGGCATTCCCTGGATCTGGAGGAGGAGGGGGACACGCCCCAGGGGAAAGGGGCCCTGGAGGGGTGACAAACAGGGTGCCTTAATTTCGTGCCATGGAAGTTCCCGCTGAAGAGAAGGGGATTTTAAAGGCAAAACGTGTGTTTAGCGTTGTGGCGGTGCCACGGAGAATGCCGGAGCGCAGGCAGTCGCCGGCTCTGCCGGGTCCCTCTCCTGCGGACGCTTTGCCAGGCTGAACACACCACCGCTCACCCCAAGCCTGAAACCACTGACGGGCTGATGGCCACACGCGGCTGGTGGAAAGCTCTGCGTACGGGGGGAGCTGTGCGAGGGGTGGAAGATAACGGCATCCTCACGTTTTCAAACAGTCCAGAGTCTCAAATGCTCCCATCTCCCTCCGCAGGGTGAAGCCTGGCCACGGCCGTACCAGCCCGGGGAGGTGATGAGCTGGGAGCTTGATCAGACCCTCTCCAAATTTGGGAGGGATGAGGGGAAATTTCATCCCAGAGCGAGCCATGTCCCAGGAGCAGTCATCCCGTGGCAGCCTTGTCTCTGCTCGGTGGGAGCATCGTCCCCCAACACGGGACTTGCAGCCTTCCAGTCCCTAAAGGGGCTCCAGGAGAGCTGGGGAAGGACTTTTTACTGGGGCATGGAGTGATAGGACGAGGGGGAATGGCTTCAAACTGGAAGAGGGCAGGTTTAGATTGAACATGAGGAAGAAGTTTTTCACTGTGAGGGTGGTGAGGCACTGGCACAGGTTGCCCAGAGAGGTTGTTGAGGCCCCATCCCTGGAGGTGTTCAAGGCCAGGCTGGACGTGGCCTTGGGCAATCTGGTCTAGTGGGAGGTGTCCCTGCCTATGGCAGGGGGGTTGGAACTCGATGGTCTTCAAGGTCCTTTCCAACCTAAACCATTCTATAGTTCTATGAACACCATCTGCGTGTTGCTCTTTGGGTAAAGAGTGTCGGGAAATATTCACAGTGCGTTCCCGCAGAGCGCTGTAGTTCTCAGGGTTTCCAGATGGCCACAGAATCCCTCTGCGCGCGCTTCCAAGAGGGGAGAAGCAAGCACAGAGCTTTCTCCATCGACTTGAATAGAAATGTCCCAAACCGGGTTTGCAGAGCAGCCGGCGATGCTCCCAGCAGGAGCCTGCGGTGGGTGAGGGGTCCGGGCAGGAGCACCGCTCTCTGTGCCCCACCGCTCTGCTGCGTTTGCCCGCGCACCCCTGGCCCGCGCCTGGGGCAGAACGAGAGCGCGTTCAAAGTGGTGGTGAGGTCTTTATTTCCCCCAAACAGCAACGCAGACCCCTGCCCACCCCCTCCCTTTGGTTTGCCCATAGTCTCTCTAGATGTTTATAGTCTGCTTCTGCCTCGTTTTGGCCAAAAAATTGTGTTTTACCCCCTCCAGGACTAACAAGCCGGGCACCCTTGCAGAAAGGCCTTCTCTTCCACCCCACAGTGAGGAATGGAACCTTGCGGCAGCACCGACCAGAGGTGGGGACAGAGGCAGGACCGGGGCACCCAAATGCTGCCTGCGCGTGTCCGACGGTGTGCAGCGATGGGGAGGCGGCGCTGAGCCCCCCGTGCCAGCCAGGCTTGGGGGGGATGCTCTGGGGGTCTCTGTGATGGCTCATGTGCATCCCACCCACTCACCTCTGCTATCCCTTCGCCGGGGCTGTTGGGGCCCTGTGGACGCCGTGGCTGTGCACGTCCATCTGGAGGACACCTACAAGGGCAGGGGAGGACAGAGGCTCCGCGAAATAAATCCTGGGCTTTGCTGCTGCGAGCGCCCTGGGAATGTGTTCAGAGCGTGGTGTGTCAGGCAGGAGGCCAAAGCTCATCCCGAATTAAAGGGCTGTGAACTAAAATAATATTCATAGAATCATAGAATTGTCTAGGTTGGAAGGGACCTTGAAGATCATCGAGTCCAACCATCAACCTGACACTGCCAAACCCACCACTAACCCATGTCCCTCAGCACCACGTCTGCCCATCTTTGAAACACCTCCAGGGATGGTGACTCCACCACTGCTCTGGGCAGGCTGTGCCAGTGCTGGACAACCCTTTCGGTGAAGACATTTCTCCCAATATCCAATCTAAACCTCCCCTGGTGCAACTTGAGGCTGTTTCCTCTCATCTCATCTCCTGTCCCTTGGGAGAAGAGATCTACTGCCACGTCTCTACAACCTCCGCATCGGGGATTTGTGGAAGCGAGGGCTGACACCCAAGGTGGGGCGTGTTGGCAGGCTGTTGTTACATCTCATCCTTTCTGGACAACAAATAACTGCGGTCTAAAGGAAGGGTTACCAGGTACCTGAGGTGGAGGAGGCAATTCCACCCCTGCAGCCGTTGGGTGCTCACTGCCCGGTGCACGACAGCTTTGGGGCCATGGCCTGAACATGAGCATGAACGAATGGGCTGAGAGCCTGAGTGTCTGCCCTTATGTGTACAGGTTTTGGCAAGAAGAAAACAGTTTTAACGTGTAGCTTTAATATTTTTGCAGTGTTCTATCATCCCTCACTAGCAGTAGGGAGAGACATTTTTTGGGAAGACACCTGAATTTTCAGCTTCCTCTAATTAGCGTGTGCCTAAAGAGTACCCCATCTTTTCTTAAAAATAACCTCCGATGTGAAATCTATGAAATCCGAGTTCCTCCCCATTTCTAACAGCTGAGAGGTGTTAAAGGTCTGAAAGGCTTTGGGCCATCTCTGCTCTGTAGAAACCACAGCGAGAGAAATGAAAAGGAAATTAAAAACCATAGGCTGATAAGATGAACTTTCCATGTGGGCTGGGAAGATCTCCGGCACCTGCAGGTGCCCAGACACGAGGCATTGTCTGATGGGAGAATGATTACCGGACCGGCTGACAGAGAACGGGTGGGTTTTCTGGCACACAAGCCCTCCTCAAGAGTTGTCCTGGGTTCTGCAACCACTGAGTTATTCAGGAGTGTTGGAACGTTCCCACAGAAACTGAGTTTCCTTGTCATGCCCTCAAACTCCTCACTCTGCGGTCCATCATATGGCAGAATGAGGGCATTAATGTACAGGAAAGCCCCAGGTCAACCTCTGCAGGGGACAGTGCTCCTGCTCCCGGGGTGGCAGGCACGTCCCATCCTCCTCCCCAGCATCCTGGTGGGGCAGAAGCACAAGTCCTGCCTGGGCAAGGCTTATCCCCCCGCTGTGGCCCATGCTGGGTTCTCAGAGGAGGCCACAAAGGTGACCAGAGGGCTGGAGCCCCTCTGCTGGGAGGACAGGCTGGGAGCGTTGGGGGGGGTCAGCCTGGAGAAGAGAAGGCTCCGGGGAGACCTCAGAGCCCCTTCCAGTGCCTAAAGGGGCTCCAGGAGAGCTGGGGAGGACTCTGGATCAGGGAGGGGAGCCATGGGATGAGGTTTTAAACTGAAAGAGGGGAGATTTAGGTTAGATATTAGGAGGACATTGTTGCCTGTGCGGGTGGTGATCCCCTGGCGCAGGTTGCCCCGAGAAGCTGTGGCTGCCCCATCCCTGGAGGTGTTCAAGGCCAGGTTGGACGGGGCTTGGAGCAACCTGGGCTGGTGGGAGGTGGCCCTGCCCAGGGCAGGGGGTGGCACTGGATGGTCTTCAAGGTCCCTTCCAACCCAAACCCTTCTGTGATTATATGATCCTATGATATGTTGTACCCGTTTGCCTGATCCCTGCCCTTCACACCACAGCTCTTCTCCTGCCCGACCCCGCTGTGGCAGCATGGACTGCCCAAACCCCGAGGAGGCACCGGGGTCTGTCCCCCAGGACTGGCATCGATGCCCGGGGGCACGGCAGCCCCCAGACCCGGGGGCACTCGCGTGGCCCCTCTCTGGCAGCAGATGTTAAACTGGGAATTACTGCAACATTTCAGAAGGAAACCCACCGAGGCACTACAGCACTGAAAGAAAACAAGAAATCACCGAATGATGAACATTTCATTGCAGGCCAAGTTATACAGAATTCATACTCTTCTGTTTCATAAAAAAAACCCCAAACAGTTACTTTCAATCATTTTGATTTTGTCCTGGGATGAAAAACCCCACATTAGTTCACACAGTCCTATGTGTTCAGACCCTTTTTTTTCTGCTGCATTAATGGATCTTCAACATGTTGGTTGCAGCCAAAGTATTTTCAGGTCATCTTTTAATTCATTTTTTGCATCCTTTGAACAGACGGAGCTATTGTTTCACTTTTTTTTTTTTTCTCCCACCATCCTGTACTTTAAAAATTGTTTTGCAATAACAGTATATTATAAATTATGCAACTGTGGTGTTCCTGTTTTTCCGGCTGATGCCGGTTCGGACTAGCAGCTCAATCTGGGTAGAAACCTCTGCAGCCGTCTCTGCTCCGCAGCGCCGTCAGCGCCGCTTTGTGCTCGCAGCCCCTCGTGGGCTGCGCTGTTTGTAGATGATTGACCCGGGGCTGGAGCCGGGCGGGGAGAGGAACCCCTCCCGCAGCGGCGCAGGGCGGCGCGGGCGAAACGCAGAGGCTCTTCTGGGAGGTTTTGCCGGTACAACGGGGCAATTTTCACCCTGTGGGGGATAAAACACTCCCGGAGGTCGGAGATGCTCTGCTGGAGGCCGGGAGCGCCGCCGGGGCAGCGTGCGGTGCCCCTCTCCCCCTCGAGCCCTCGCCGCGCTCGGGAGACGTGGCCGGTGCCGGGGCCGGGACAGAGTGAAAACACTTGCCATGCAAATGATGGAAAAGCAGGAAATATCTTGACTCACCTGGGAGTGTTAACGGGGGTTAATCTTTAATGCACTAGACATTTAAAACTTCCCCAAGTCGACGGGCTGATGTTCCTTCTGGGACTCGGGAGGGGGAAGGATTGATGTCCCCAGCCCTCGGCGGCACAGACGGGGATTCGCGCTCCCCTGCAGCTCCGCACCGAGCAGGGCTGAGGTTCCTCGTTCCTCCCTGGGGCTGGCCCTTGGTGAGTCATTTTGTATTAAACACCGGTGTTTGGGGCACTGCTTTCTTGTTTGAAAGGAAGGAGAGGAAGTAAAGCAGCATGTGAGATAAATATATTTCCCTATCACTAAGAACTGGGGTGTGAAGTCGTGCTGAACTGCTCTGAGCCATATGCAGTCGGGCATCGGCTGGCACCGGCGCCTGGGAACGTTCCCAGGCTGATTTAATTTACAATTATAGACCCAGTCTATCTTTGTTCACCTCTGCCGAATTACGTGGTTTTAGAAGTGGAAGAGGCAATTGGATAAACATTTGTGATGAGCTGAAGATCTTTTCTGGACTGACTGATGTTTTCAGTGGACTTTCGGTTCATAGAGGAGAGGAATCCCTCTCAATGGAAACGCTTAGAGATGCAAACACGTCTTGTGCTTAGATACCTGCGGTTTGCAATAAAAATAAACCAGGCTGCAAGCAGGTCTGAAGAACGAAGGTTTAGCCTTGGTCCAAATTAAACTAATTTTCCCGCATCCCAGCCCCGGCCTCGGCTTTTTCTGGTGTCTGAGGGGGCACCCATGGGGGATGGGGTGGGGGTGCAAATGGGCACAACGGGGGGAAGCACACGAAACCATCGGTCTTCTCCTCAAAGCCCTTCTCATGGCAAAGCATCCACAGCGGACTCCGCAGGTTTGGCTTGTTTGCGTTACCCAAATCTGCAAGAACAGCCTCAGGCTGCCCGGCCCCCGGTGGGGCTCTGCTCCGCGTTGGGGCTACCCTGGCACTTCGGGAACTGGGAAAACTGGAGGAGGTTGAGCTCAGAGGCTGTCACGGTCCCGCGTCGGCGGAGCATCCACGCAGGAGTCAGCACTCTCCAGAGTGTTACCGTGTCTTGGCTGCCCTGACGGCACTCGTTGCCTTGCATTTTGGGCCAGCATTTCTTGGTCCAAAGATGGTGCTGCGCAGCCCACCATGTCTTTGCCCCTCTGTACGAAGGAGAGGAAAAGACATGAAGGAAAAGGCAGGTGAGAGGGTGGCCCCAGGGCGTTCAGAAAGTCTGGGCATGGGCTGAAAGTCCAGCCCAGCTCTCCCCTTCCCCCCTGGCGTTTGCCGGTGTTTGCGTCTCTGAAATCCCTGTGGGATGGGGGAGAGGCGCAAAATCCACTTTGTGGTGCTTTCAAATGGGACATCATGTTTGTACAGGTGGAAACACAGGGAGTAACATGTCCAGCAGAAGTTTCAGGGGTGGTGACAACCTTCAGAGGTGGTGGCTGAATGTCAGCCGCATCCAAGACACTTATCAGCGTTGGTACTGGTACAGTTTTTATTCCTATCTTAATAGTTTGTACAGGGAGCTCTCAGAAATGAACTGGTCGCTGACCTGACTGGAGTGAGATATCGTATTATTTCATCGACCCGAAGAAACACACAGTCCCAACCAAGACACACGGCTTCCCAGGTGCACACAGATGTAGAGCCCACCGACAGCGACAGGGCGAGTAATTATGACTTTTACAAGCCTTTTTGTGACGGTGGATAAAGCGGAGACAGGAGAGGGCCTGGCCTGTTTTGCAGTGCACGTGGAGGGACAGAGAAGATGTTTTTCTTACGGACGCAGTTTGTAGAGTTGATAGGAAAGAATGAACAGATTCCTTTGTACAGCAAAACACAGTGAGTCAACCCCTTGGCCTTCAGGAATGGCTCAGGTTGGAAGGCGGTTGCAAACAGGACATCATATGCATCGACTTGTACACATTTGTAGGTGGTCATGGGCTCACCAGGTGTTATTTACCCCTTCTCTTTCTTGCGCAGAGCAGAGTCAGGCTGACACGGAGCACTGAAGCACCATGTATGAGCTCAACGAAAGCAGCTTTGATCCTATCACCTTCGTCCTGACGGGCATCCCGGGCATGGAGGAGTCCCACATCTGGATCTCCGTCCCCTTCTGTCTGATGTACATCACCGCCGTGTTTAGCAACTCTGTCCTCCTCTTCGTCATCATCACGGACAGGAGCCTCCACGAGCCCATGTACCTCTTCCTCGCTATGCTGGCTGTTTCTGACCTCATGCTTTCGACCACGACGGTGCCCAAAATGCTGGCGATCTTCTGGTTCAGTGCCAGGGAAATTTCCTTTGATGCCTGCATTACACAGATGTTCTTCACCCATTTCAGCTTCATTGTGGAATCGTCCGTTCTGCTGGCGATGGCGTTTGACCGGTACGTGGCCGTCTGCGACCCGCTGCGGTATTCTTCAATCTTAACCCCTTCGGTGATCGGCAAAATAGCTGTGACTGCCGTTGTCCGGGGGTTCTGCATCATGTTCCCACCCATCTTCCTCCTCAAGCGGCTGCCCTACTGCGGACACAACGTCATGCCCCACACCTACTGCGAGCACATGGGCATCGCCCGCCTGGCCTGCGCCGACATAAAAGCCAACGTCTGGTATGGGCTGACAACGGCTCTTCTCTCCTCCGGCCTGGACGTCGTGCTCATCGCTGTCTCTTACGCTCTGATCCTCAGGGCCGTCTTTCGGCTTCCGTCCCCGGAGGCTCGTCTCAAAACCCTGAGCACCTGCGGCTCCCACCTCTGCGTGATCCTCATGTTCTACGTGCCTGCCTTTTTCTCCTTTCTCACGCATCGTTTTGGCCACCACATCCCAAGTCACGTTCACATCCTCCTGGCGAACCTCTACGTCGTGGTACCGCCGATGCTCAACCCCATCGTGTATGGGGTGAGGACCAGGCAGATCCGGGAGCGTGTAATCCGCCTCTTCTCCCTCATGGGGGAATGCCCGTGCCCTGGCTGGGGGAGCAGATGCTGAGCACTGCTGGAGGTGAGGGGGACGCGGGACAGGGTCTGGGAAGCACTCCTCACCCTGGAGGAACAGGTTTGCACAGGAAGTTCAAGAGAAGCTGAGGGTGGTGGGATTTCTGGAAACGTGGGCTTGGGTCATCAGCCCCTTCATTGCTACTGGTTTCTCCCAGTGATGTGTCCCCTGAATGGTCCATCTAGCAGAGACTGGGCAGAGTTCAGTTGAGGAGCATCAAGGCTCTTACATCTGCTGATTTACCATCACCTACTGCTGCTGATTTTGTTTGCTGTCCTACAGCTTCGCTTCTGTTTGTTCCTTCCCCCATTATTTCAGTGACTAGACTGCGAACACCTCATCGGTCATCAGACCGGAGCCTGGTACGTGAACCATAGCTGGATGTGCAAAGTGCTGTTTGCCACAGCACAGACGATGGTCTGTCCTCCTGTCTTCACGGGTACAGCTTGCATTGCTGAGGGACCCTGGCACCCCTTGCTGCTGAAGGTGTTTACATGCTGAAGAGCCCCGTGAGGTCGGGAAAGGCTTTATTGGCCCGTGTTTAAGGGAAATGATGTCCAAAACTGAATTCAAGACTCCAGTATGGAGTGCAAAGGGACAATGGTCTCCTACATCCTACACATCCCACAGGGATGTTTTCTGTCTTTGGAAGAACACTGCACTGCTGAGCAGGGCTCAGCGTGAAGCACATCGCGCCTCGAGATCCTTTTCTGCCCGTACAGCTGGCTGATTGCCCAACGCTCTGCTGCCGTACGTTTCATTTATCCTCCAAAGCTCAGTTGAAGATTTTCTTGTTCCTCTCATGGGTGTGTGTACCAGTTGTATCCATAATACCTTATTTTACCCAAAGTCAGTGGTGATCTGCCTCAGACAATTGTGAAAAACAGGTGCAAACGTGAAGAGTGAGGGATAGATATTGCTGGAGGAGCAGCAGGGACAGTTCTGTGCATCTGTACACAGTCTGAGTTTAACTTCACCGTCAGCCTGGCCGGCAAGGACAGCCCTTGTCCTTACCCCCCCCTTCCTCCCCAAAGCCAGCCGTGCGGGCTGACAGAGGGAACTCATCTGCTGCCTCTGCTTGGGCGAATCTCATGGGTGGCAAGGTGGGAAAGAGGGGAGACGCAGCTCAGTGCAGTGAGCACCAGCACTGCTGAAGTGCCCCAGGTGAACGTAAAGACCCACGGGCAGGAGGGAGCTGAAGCAGCATGGGGGAGCTCAGGGGGAATCTCGCCAGAATTTCAGGCCTTCTTCTGGAAGGTCACTGTGCTTTGCACCGCTTTTGAGGTGGGCTTTTGTGGCGGACCGTGGAGACACTGACACCAGCAGTCATAGTCCCGTCAGGAGCCTCCTGGTTCCTGCAGCCTGGGCTGCAGGAGGAACGGGCTGTTCCCGCAGGGCTGGAGCTTCTCCATCCTGTGGAAACATCACAGCAGCGCTCCCACCCGCCCAGCTCTCATCGCCGAAGCACAAAGGTCCTTTTGCCCAGTGCTCTGCACAGCGTGGGCTTGGTGGGCAGCGCACGCTCTGATGGGACTGGTCTGTCCTCTCATCCTGGTGGCCTTTCAGGCTCAGCTGGTAAATGCCACAGCTTCTGCTACCCATTGCAAAAACTGCAGTGCGAGTTGGCGATGCTCTCGGTGCTTGCTCAGGGCTGCAGGGAGCAGTGACGGCTGCAGCAGGTCTCAGGACATCCTCCACCGAGGTCGGGCAGCGTGGTCCCGGGAGCGGCTGAGCCTGCTCCCTGCACAGCCCCCGCTTGCCCAACGAGCAGGGTTGAAGAGGTCCCACTGCTGCCCCTCCATGAGCTCCTCTGGCTCTGGCGGCTCCCAGGGGCTGTTAAGCACAAAACCACCGGTGCCCTTCAAAGCTGTGGCAGCAGTTTCCTTCCACTGTGGGAAGGAACTCTGGGATGAGGAAGAAGAGGGAGTGCACCAGAGCCCAGAGACCTCTCCTTCGTGCTTTCCTTCATGTTCTGCTGGGTGGGATGCTGAGACAAAAGCTTGCTTCTCCTCTCTGCGTCATACCTACTCTCTTACCACTCTGAGGCATGGGGGTCTGAGCACTTTTTGGTCCCCTCCTGAGCTCGGGGGCTTCCTCAGGTCTGGCCAGTATAACTCTTCCTCATCCAGGCCGCAACCGGAGCCTTTTGATTGCGGCAATGGGGCAGCTCGTTCTGAAGGCTCACGCTCTGCGGTCCAGCTCTCGCAGCAGGGTCAGGAGCCGGGATGCTCTGACCCTGCCTCGGCTGTGGGACCTGACAAAAGGTCTGGTGTGCTCATGTCGGTAGTCATGAGATGGAGCAGATCATCCAGCCAACATCCCTTTTTCCCTCACCAAGAGGGTGGAGGGCACTTCCCAAGCCCACAGCCTGACTGTGCTGCAGAGCCGTTCCAGACCTGCCCGTGGTGGGGAAGCCGCCTCGAAGGCAGCCGCTGCCGCACACCTGGACTTTGGAGGCGCCTCCTTTGGAGGGGCTGGTGACCCTGGAGATGGTGACTCCCGAGCTCTGGACTCCACAAAATGCCGTGCCCTGCATCAGGGCTGGGAGCCAGCAGGTCGCTGAGGGCTCCGGTTGGGTCTGGTCAAGCCCAATGTCCCCAGTTGAGAGCAGGAGCAACGACCGCTCTGGGACACCAGGGCTTGTTCACAGCTGAATGACGCAGGAGATGACCCCGATACAGCAACCAAAACTCTGCTCCAGTCATCCCCGTAACACTGCTACAACTTCAAAAGAAAAGGGAAAGAAAGAGATTCACGATTTCAGATCAAAAAAACCACAAAAGTTCTTAACTCTTTCAACACTTTTTTTTTTTTTTTTTTTTTTAATCAAAGGTGGGAACACTGTGACAGGCACAGGGGAAATTAAAGTCTGTTCATTAAAAGCTGTTTGCTTAACAGTGAAGATAACAGAGCTGGTTACAAAAGCTGCTCATATCGTTGGATTTTTTTTTAATGTCCTCAAAACATTTGTGTTTGTGTTGGCTTTCTTAGCAAAAGAAAGAGTATTTACACAGAGCAGTCCACGTGATTTCTGATAGCAGAGGGAGCTGTGAGAAAGAAAACGTGTCAGGAGAGCAACTCGTTATAGGCAGCACATGAATACACCGAGACTGAAACAGACGCTTTCGGGTCTCGGGGGCGCGGAGGACCTGGAGTAGCTGCAGAGCAGCTGTCACAGGGGTTGCGGCAGACGTGGAGGAAGGGGTGAGATGCGAGACAGCTCGTGACTGCAGGAGACTTGTTTGCCGACTCAGAGGGTCTCCTCCAGCGCTGCCTTCCTACCTAAACAAGAACTCTCTGGCAAAGCCACCCTCCGCTGAAGAGTTGTCTCCTGAAAGCCCTTTGGCCAGCTCTAATAACAACTGAGCTGCCATCTGAATTCACCAATATTGAAGAACAATATAGAATCATAGAATGGTTTAGGTTGGAAAGGACCTTGAAGATCATCGAGTTCCACCCCCCCTGCCATAGGCAGGGACACCTCCCACCAGACCAGGCTGCCCAAGGCCACGTCCAGCCTGGCCTTGAACACCTCCAGGGATGGGGCCTCAACACCCTCTCGGGGCAACCTGTGCCAGTGCCTCACCACCCTCACAGTGAAAAACTTCTTCCTCATGTTCAATCTAAACCTGCCCTCTTCCAGTTTGAAGCCATTCCCCCTCGTCCTATCACTCCATGCCCCAGTAAAAAGTCCTTCCCCAGCTCTCCTGGAGCCCCTTTAGGTACTGGAAGGCCGCAATAAGATCTCCCTGGAGCCTTCTCTTCTCCAGGCTGAACAGCCCCAACTCTTTCAGCCTCTCCTCATAGGAGAGGTGCTCCAGCCCTCGCATCATCCTCGTGGCTCTCCTCTGGACACTCTCCAGCAGGTCCATGTCCTTCTTATGATGGGGACTCCAGAGCTGGATGCAGCAACATAGCTTACCGGTATCTCTGATATACCCTTTAACTCACACGGTTATTTGTGCCACCTTCTTCGCTGTTTCCCCTCTTTGGCCTCTCCTCGGCCATGGACTTTGGCAGGTGCTTAACCCTGAGCACCACAGCAGCGCGGCCCAGAGGAGCGTGTGTGCTCAGGGGTGGCACGAGCCTGAGCGCGGTCCTGGGCAGGGACCCTTCGATAAACGCCCAGGAGTCTCACGCCATCGTCACCTTCATCGTGGCGCTAGTGGGAGGTAGGAACTCCCGGGGCAGGTGCTGCACGAGTGCAAAACAAAAGACCGGCCTCCAAATTGCTTCCAAAGCAAGTGTAAATGATGGAAAATAGGTAGGGAATGGCAATAATTTTAGGGCATAATAATTTTAGGGCATGTAGTGTTAGGACGAGGGGGAATGGCTTCAAACTGGAAGAGGGCAGGTTCAGATTGAACATGAGGAAGAAGTTTTTCCCTTTGAGGGTGGTGAGGCACTGGCACAGGTTGCCCCGAGAGGTTGTTGAGGCCCCATCCCTGGAGGTGTTCAAGGCCAGGCTGGACGTGGCCTTGGGCAGCCTGGTCTGGTGGGAGGTGTCCCTGCCTATGGCAGGGGGGTTGGAACTCGATGGTCTTCAAGGTCCTTTCCAACCTAAACCATTCTATGATTGTATGAATAAGAGGAGGCTGCTGGTCAGTGTTCTGCGTTACTGCTCTGACCCACCGGCGCTTTGCTTGGGGTGACGTGACTCCAGTGAGAGGTCCTCAGCACTCGGGGTGTCCTCTCCCAGGGGCGATCGCTCCTGTTGGCACCCACCTCTTCACCTGCATCTCAGCAGCCACCGTGGTGGGGACGGGCTGCGTGTCAGCGTACCGCAGGAGTGCATTTCACGGACCCTTCTGCTTCTCTGGGTTTCCAGGGACGGCTTTATACAAGCGAGGAGGCAGTGTTAAACTCACAGCCCTGGTGCTGCTCTGCTCCTTGGGTGGATGTGGCGGCCGGGTCAGGGAGCAAACTGCACAGGGAAATGTCCCTGAGTCAATGAATCACTAGCTTAGCAATTAACGTCCAGAGGGGCATGCATAATGGGAAATTAGCCAGCTGATCAGGAAGATTTGTATTTCTAATGTGGTTAAAATGTTAGCTTAATAACTCACACGAGTTGTGAAACCAGAACTTCTGCGCTTTGTATTTATTGTCCCACTCTTGAAAGACCTGTTTTATTTTCTAGCTGGGTTGGTGGGGTAGGCTATTTGTAAGCGTGTTTGGATTGCAAGGACCTTTTCCTGGGGAGGAGGAAGGGATTTTGACCGAAGTTTTTTTACAACATCCACGTAGTGCATGCAAAAAGTAAATGAAATCTCAAAAACTTTGGGAGGTAAGTGGAAGTCAATGGAGTCGGTGTAAGACACACTCCTCTGTCCTCAGCGTGTGCGTGGGCGGGCGTTTCACGCTGACGCGCACTGAGAAGGAGTCAAGCCTGTGCCTGAAGTGGAGATCATACTCCAGGTTTGTGCTGAGTCAAGGTCGAACCACATGCTTTGAAGGAAAATGCTCTTCAAGTGTATTCGAATGCTTTGCTCAATAGACAGGGACAAGCACGGCTTTCATCCTGAACAAAGCCTCGAGTGTTCCGAGTTAAAGTACCGCATTTCCTTCCATTTTTATTGCTGTTTACAAACAATGGTGCTTTATTAATTGTTCTTCATGTGCAGAGCTCTGTGGGTAATAAATTACAGTAGCAGAGCTTAATGATTTTACTTCATCTCACCTCCATCGTCATAATGTCTTAGCAAATGTTAGTTAATTAATAAAAATCTCCACTACACAGACAGGCAGATAATAAATAGCACATCCTGGTAAGCTGTCCTGCCTAAGATGAGATGGCAGCTCAGCAGCCAGGACGGAGTTATTGGTGGGTTGGTTTGCTGTCATGTATTAGAGGTCCCTGATGGTCCCCACAGGTCCCTGGCAGCTCCCCTGAAGGGTGGTGGCAGTCGGGAAGCTGCGGGTGCAGTTCCCCTGACCCCACCACACGGTCTGCTCAGGGTCTCTGCAGGTTTCTGGAGGAGGAAGAGTGGTACAACAAATCCATTGCTCTCTTCTAAAATCAGAAATGAGGAAAAAAACCAATCGGCTAAAAAGCTTATAGAATCATAGAGTGGTTTAGGTTGGAAGCAGGAAAATCTGCTGATCTCTGTCTTAGAGCTCCCAAATTCCTCTCCATCGTGGTTCACAAAAAGCTAAAACAGGTCCTGGTCCCAAAGCACTTTCAGCCCAGGGCAAGGACGAGGGTAAAGCTCACAGCTGGTTGACAGGTCCCTTGCCCCAGGCTGGCTCCCGCATAGCCCTGGGGGCCCCTTTGGGATCCAGCACCAGGCAATGGCTTTTGCAGAAGTTACTCTGGTTTGGGTGGTGTGGATTCACCCGAGGTTGCTCTGGGGACAACCTGACGGTCTGCAGGGCTTGTACAATCCCCACCCAATTAGCATGGTAGTAGGAAATGCCCAGGGGAAACGAACTGGTGACGTCGCCGATGCTCTTCGCCACCTGCGTCAGGGTATGAGCACAGCCACCCGTGCCCTGCGGTGCCCCGGGGCACTCTGCGGATGCACTATAAACACCCTCTGGCTCCGTCCGAGCAGGACCCCACTGCTGGCACGGGAGGTGGGTGAGTTGCCTGGGACGCGGCACTGTGGTTTCAACTGGGTTTGGTGAGGTAGAGATGGACTGAAGAGATGGGGAGATGGCAGTGGTCCATGCAGGATTTGTTGTGTGGGATATGTAAACATCTCCTGGCTGCATTATCCCGAACTCCCTGCTTGAGCGTGGCAGGGAGAGCACAGGGCACTGTGCTTCTCAAGGGGATGGAAGGAGTGTGCTCCTGCTCGGTGCCTCCAGACATAGTGGATGTAAAGGGATTTCACCCAGAGCAAGAACGGACTCGTGTTCTTCTAATACTGAAGGTGCACTGGGTGGGGGGTAGGACAGCAGTTTGCCTGTAAATTTTCCGTATTTTCTAAAACAGTAGTGCCCAGTGCCAGGGAGTTCAGATGGTTTCGTTATTTATTTCGCACTGGCTCAATAGCACCTGGCAACCCAGCAGCAGCTCAGAGCCTGGTTCGTGCTCCGTGGACATCAGGCATAAGGTGGCAGCTCCTGACACGCTGCTGGTCACTCCTCATGGAGCTGTAAATCCCTCTTTAGACCCCAGACATTTTGATAATGCCCTGCTGCTGGTGGCTTTTAATTTTGTCTCTTTGCATATCTAGCAAGAGAACTTCTCTAGGTACCTGGGTGAGGAGAGGCTGAGAGCGCTGGGACTCTTTAGCCTGGAAAAGAGAAGGCTGAGGGGAGACCTTATGACTGCGTACAAGTATCTAAAGGGTGGGTTGGAGGAGGATGGAAGATNNNNGGTTGGGGTGGCAGAGCAGTGGCACAGGCTGCCCAGGGGGGTGGGGGAGTCCCCTTCTCTGGAGGTTTTCAAGCCCCGCCTGGATGCAGTGCTGAGTGCTGTGCTCTGGGCAGTCCTGCTTTGGCAGGGGAGTGGGACTGGGTGAGCTCTAGAGGGCTCTTCCAACTCTGATAATCCCGTGATTCCGTGATTCCGTGAGTGAACACTGCTGTCTGGGTCTCTTATGAAGCAGAGCTTTTGGGAAGAAAGGGGCTCTGCTCTGCCTTTCGCTCACCTTGCTGTTGGTGGAGTGAGCTCCTACACAGTTATAGAGACAGACCTTTTTTAGGGGCTGATACGGGCAGGAAACGTCCCAAGAATTTGTATCTCATGTATCTCACACAATAAATCTTGGGTCCCAAAGGCTGAACCAAGCTCTTCGTGTCCTGATTTCACAGGTAGCTTTCAAACAGCTCTGCGTCACTAAAGCTGCATGTCCCAGACACTAAAAGCTGGGTGTTCTGCAAACAGGAGCCGAGAGCAGGGCGAGCAGTGCATATGCCTTTTTTGTGGCAGTCACGGGAGAGTAGGGAATTTTCCGTAATGTATTTCCAACCCTGGAGATTTCTCAGTGCTGCTGCAGAAATGGTGGCCACATCCAAGTATGTCACATTTATGCAATCACTGTTTCAGGAGTGAATCTCCTGTATATTTTGCTCTAGTTCCCAGCAGCTGCAGGCAGAAGACTCCTCATTTCAAAGACTCAAACAGCAGAAATGACCGTACCCAGCGGAGATGAAGGGACCTGAATAGCGGAGGTGAACCCTGATGGAGCAATTTGCACAATGTTTAACACTTCCAGATAAAAAGTGGTTCAGAAGGGTAAGTGTTTGTGCTGTGAGCAATGCTAATGATGAATTCAGCTCCCCTTTGCATCCCAGGTGTGGTTCAGCTGCTCTTAGAGCTGTTCTTTCTACCATTACACAGCTCCTGCAAGCCAGAAATGATGTGAAGCGTTGCATCAAGCCATGTCGACACTCAACCTGTCGGGCTCCCACCCCGCGTTCTTCATCTTGGTGGGGATACCTGGGATGGAGAAGTCTCACACCTGGATCTCCATCCCAGTCTGCATGATGTACTCTGCTGCTCTTCTCGGGAACTCAGTCCTGCTGGTCACCATCATGAAGGAGCGCAGCCTCCATGAGCCCATGTACATCTTCCTGTGCATGCTGGCAGTGTGTGACCTGCTATTGTCCACTGCCACCGTGCCCAAAACCCTCAGCGTCCTCTGGTCTTTGTCCACCCAGATCTCTTTCAGTGGTTGCCTGGCGCAGATGTTCTCCATCTATTTCGTTTTTGTGGCAGAATCAGCCATTTTACTAGCGATGGCCTTTGATCGGAACGTCACCATTTGCGACCCCCTGCGATACACAACTGTCCTGACGCGCTCTGTTGTGGGGAAAGTTGGTGTGGCAGCTTTAATCAGGAGTTTCTGCATCATGTTCCCCGCCATATTCCTCCTCAAGCGGCTGCCCTACTGCGGGCACAACGTCATGCCCCACACCTACTGCGAGCACATCGGTGTGGCCCGCCTGGCCTGCGCCGACATCTCCGTCAACATCTGGTACGGGGTAGCAGCTGGCTTCCTTTCAGCCGGCTTGGACGCCATCTCCATTGCCGTCTCCTACGTGTTGATCTTCAAGTGCCTCTGGGGGCTGCCATCCCAGCGCGCCTCCCCCAAGGCTCTGCACACCTGCGGCTCCCACCTCTGTGTCATCGCCATGTTTTACACCCCGGCCTTCTTCTCCTTCCTAGCGCACCGGTTCGGCCAGCACGTTCCTCGGCATGTCCTCATCTCGTTGGCCAACCTCTATGTCGTGGTGCCGCCCATGCTCAACCCCATCATCTACGGGGTGAGAACAAGGCAGATCCGGGAGCACGTGGCTCACCTGCTCAGGCCGGGGGGCTTGGGCGGCAGGGCATAGCTGGGCAGGCAAGAACAGGCAGCCGGGCTGGTCTGCCGGCAAGAAGGGTGAAACGAAGCTTTGAAAAGGAGGAAATGAATGAAAGACAGTGGGGACCTGGCAAACAGATGGGAATGTTTTCAAAAATGTGTGTTCAACGGATGTCAACATCCCACCCATAGCTCTGTTGCAGAGAGGCCGGACAGATTCCCAGATGTACCGATGGGAAACAACTCACTGGGACGGTACGAGCCAGACATGGGGGTTACCACCGTTCCCATGTTCCTGGGATCCCCTGCCTTGTCCTAAACCCACCACTGCCGGGTATTTGTACAGTCAAGGCCTTTATAAGCAAAACACAGATTCTGACTTCTTAAGGTCCTATTGCAGATCTTATGAAACATAAACCATTAAAGACATACGTATAATATGTGTGCCTGTTATCTCAGTATAGAAATGTCTCTGCTGGAGCTGCGTGTCATCTCCATGGGATGGGAACAGACATGGCTGGGGCAGCGATGCTCCCTTGAAGGCACTCAGGTCTGGGAGCACCCGTTGGGTCTGCTCTCTCCTGATGACCTCTCAGAAGGCTGCAAGGACACAGAGGCGGTGGGAGCACTGCTCCTCTGCCCTGCTCGGATGGTGGCACCAGAGCCAGCTATCAGGGCAGCCTGGCAGCAGGGAGATGGCTTGCCAGACCCCCGGGTGGTCAGGTTCCAGCGTCCCTCCCCGGCTACGAGCTGTGGGAAGGCTGCAGGCTTTGCTGCCAACAGTGTGGGTTTGCTTCACTGTTGCTCCTCAGAGCTGTGCACTCAGCTGCGCTGCGGTCCAGGGTGGGAAGATCTGATGTCTTCTGGCTGAGTGGGGCACTTTGGGGTGAAGGGGGAGTCAGAGTTAGCAGGAGACATCCAGGTTCTGTCTTAGCATCTCTGTCCCTGGGCTCCCAGGGGATGCACAGAGCCAGCCTGGCTTCCAGGCGTGAGGAAACCCCTGCTAGCTGATGTCGGACGCAACCGAAATACAACACGTTTGCACAGAGAAGGGGCCCTGATCCCACACTGGGTGTAACGGAGCCAAGTCCAGCAGGACGGGGGCCTCCAACTCCCCAAACCTCCTCTCCACCATTTCCACAGAGGTCTGTCTTGGGGCAGCCAGCTAGGAAGGAAACTGGGAGCAAAAAAGAAGTGTGGCCAGCAGGTCAAAGGAGGTGATTCTGCCCCTCTACTCCACTCTGGTGAGACCCCACCTGGAGTACTGCGTCCAGCTCTGGAGGCCCCAACAGAAGAAGGACATGGACCTGCTGGAGCGTG
>VUYV01000450.1:40950-88507 GCA_008711295.1 Anarhynchus alexandrinus
GGGCAGCAGCGAATGCCCCTGGAGCAACAGGTAAGTACGGAGAAGGGACGGATCCAGGGGTCTGCTCCCACCGGCAGGTCGTGGCTGTTCGGAGTGCTTTGGTGCAGCCTCTGGAGGGACGGGGTGCACCCCGGGGGAGGCTCTGCCTTGTGCAACACGAGCGCGGGGAATAAAGCACATCTGACCAGAGACATTTTACAGTAAAGTTCTCTAAAAAATCCCTGTTGCTGGGCTCAGTGGAGGATAAGCTGGTGGCTTCTGGCCTGGCCGACCCATCTGGGGCTCGTACTAATCCTCATCTGTTTTATCCTTGAAATGGAGTGCTGGGGAGGAGCAGGTTAATGTCAGTCATGCGGTGCAGCGAGGGGGTGGGCTCGCTCCTGGTGAGAGCGGGGCTGCGATCCTGCCCTCTGGTTTGGGGCCAGTGTTTTAAAAGATAGCAAGAACATCTGGAGAGGAGGGAGGGAGAACAGACGTATTATTGAAGTGCTGGAGAAAATACTCGATCTATAAAGGGTGCAAAACATATTAATTTTTAAAGCTGTAGAGGCATCTTCGTTGCAGGGTGGAAGTCTCAGGAGAAAACATCTGATGCTAAGGAACATTGTAATGCCCTTGAGAAGGACGAATTTGAATGAATGGAAAATGAAGCCAGACATATTCTGATTAGAAATAAAAGCCTTATTTTGAATAATGAGAATAATTAACTGCAGTGAGAAGTTCATGAGAGCAACAGTAGGTTTTCCAACAGCGACTATGCCCCTATATATAAGCCCATGTGGAGGATGGAAGTTGTTGGGTACAAAGTTGTTTTCTCTGTGAAATCTTCACATTCCAGAGTGGTGTAGGACCGAGAAGCAGTCTGCACGCCTGTTTTGGCCTCCGGCTCCACATGTGTGCATGCTTGCTGTGTGATAACTTGCGGTATTCCTAAGATGCCACTGCCCAATCTCTTTGGAAGGGCTCTTCTAAGCAAGGACAGATGCTGCTGGCACTTTGAGGCCATCTTCTTTAGTGCTTGGTGATGAGACTGGTTGGCAGGCGCAGTGCCTGTCCTACTTCTTCCCTGTCACCCTGCCCCATCTGTGTTCCCCTTCCCATCACTCATGGCGATGCCACTGGTGAGGAAGGGAGATGTAGTTGGGACCAGGCCCTGCTCCCGCCTCCCAGGATCCTGACCTCCACCATGTCATGGTCACTGCAGCCAAGGCCGCCTCCAACACTCACATCCCTGACCAGTTCATCCTTGTTTCCAGGCACCAGGTCCAGCAGAGCCCCTTTACTTGTTGGCTCCTTCATCGCCTGTGCCAGGAGTCATCAGTGCATCGAGAAATCTCGGAGGTTGCTTGAGCCCTGCTGTATTGTCCTTCCAGCAAATATCAGTGCCAACTTCGAGCAGAGAGCAATCCTGAAAATACCCCAGGAGGTGACAATCCGTCGGTGTGTGTGTGTGCCCCGGGTGCCAGGAGGCATCGCCTGGTGCAGCACATGGGCTGTTCGGAAACAACTTATTTGCTTCCGCCGTGAGAATTTGCTCCCTGAAGAAGATGGGCAGGAGATGCCAGCTTTCCTGCGGTGATACCAGGGACTGCTGTGTCCTTCACCTTCCCTGAGTGCCACCAGCGTTTGCACCAACAGCAGCTCTGCTGACTGGCTGTGGTGTCACCAGCAGCACCGCTCGCCTGAGGGGACAGAGCTCCCCATTTCTCGGCCAGGACTCTGGGGGGGCAGCTGGGATGCTGAGGCAGGGGGTGTCCACAGGCGGCTCCCTCGGGTCACTGCATCCCTCCAGCTGATGGTGAGGTTGTGCACATCCCCACAAGGGGGACGGTGCTGTTGCTGCTGCAGAGGTCCTGGCAGGCAGCACTGGCTGCGCTCTCCACCGAGGACGTGCAGCAGCAAGAAATCATAGAATCATAGAATGGTTTAGGTTGGAAAGGACCTTGAAGACCATCGAGTTCCAACCCCCCTGCCATAGGCAGGGACACCTCCCACCAGACCAGGCTGCCCAAGGCCACCTCCAGCCTGGCCTTGAACACCTCCAGGGATGGGGCCTCAACAACCTCTCGGGGCAACCTGTGCCAGTGCCTCACCACCCTCACAGGGAAAAACTTCTTCCTCATGTTCAATCTAAACCTGCCCTCTTCCAGTTTGAAGCCATTCCCCCTCGTCCTATCACTCCATGCCCCAGTAAAAAGTCCTTCCCCAGCTCTCCTGGAGCCCCTTTAGGGACTGGAAGGCCGCAATAAGATCTCCCCGGAGCCTTCTCTTCTCCAGGCTGAACAGCCCCAACTCTTTCAGCCTCTCCTCATAGGAGAGGTGCTCCAGCCCTCGCATCATCCTCGTGGCCCTCCTCTGGACACGCTCCAGCAGGTCCATGTCCTTCTTATGTTGGGGACTCCAGAGCTGGACGCAGTACTCCAGGTGGGGTCTCACGAGAGTGGAGTAGAGGGGCAGAATCCCCTCCCTCGCCCTGCTGGCCACACTTCTTTTGATGCAGCCCAGGATGCGGTTGGCCTGCAAATGACACAGAGGATGCCAAATTTCTTCCAGCAAAGCCAGACCTCAGAAATGGTGGCTGTGGTCTCTAACCCAAAGGCCTTGCAGGTTTGGTCATGGACTGAGCAGGGTTTGCAGCTCCTTGCGGTGGAAGCACCAGTCAGTGCTGTGGGTGATGCTCCGTCTGTGGGCTCTGCGTGATACCAGAAGCTCTGCAAGTGTTGCAGGCACCGGCTCTGGGGCTGCCAAATTGCCCCCACAGTATGAACAATGTCTGAGGAGCAACAACGGCATCTCAACATGCTGTAAATGCTGCATGCGGTTCCTGGGACAGTCTCCAATCCTCACAAGCTCCAGAAAATTGAATTCCAGGAAGAACTGGAGCTAGTCAGGTTAATGACACTCCTTAATGGGGAAGGAAGTGTCAGAGTGGTTGGGAAATTCCACCCTTCTGATTTCCATCCCAGATTTATCTGTCTCCTGACTCGTTAATGGAAAGGCACTATATATGCGCACATTAATGGAGGCACCAGAAATAAATCTGGGCTGCACATCAGAAGGAGTTTCCCGACCAGCAGAGAACCAGGTTGCTGCGGGTGCTGCAGCAGGGGTGGGCTGGGCAAACCCTTTTTGAGACGGAGCTGCGTTGCAAACAGGAGGATGTGTGTGCCGGCGAGGCGGGATGGGTTCGCGTGCCCGGGTTCACCCTGCCACCCTGTGTTCCTGACGGGAGGCGAGCGCCGCGCAGCCCTGAATAGGAAGCGCTGCTCAGGGCTGGGTCCCCTCTGCGGGTCCCCCACGCCTTTACGTTTGGGCGCAGCATACGCCGTAAATAAATGGTAAATGATCTCTGCTTGTTGCAGTACGCCTGCGGGATCTCACGGCAGTGCTGACTCCAGGGTATCCGTTTTCCACAGATCCCACTGGTGTCCATGACAGAGCAGGAGGACCATTCCTGTTTCTCCTGCCCGTGCTCCGAGCCTCAACCAGCAGAGAAAGCAGTGATCAAACCCACCATCGCTATATTTAGCACCGTTTTTCCATCACTTCGCAGTGAACTGGAGCCAGAGCCGCAGCCAGCGCTGATGAGAGGGCTGTGGGGTCACCGCGCAGAGGGACGGGTGCCCTGCGCTGCGCCCAGCGGGGAGAGGGGTCACAGAATCACAGAATGGTCAGGGTTGGAAGGGACGTCTGGGTTGTCGGCAGCGATGGAGGGACGCATCCTGGGGGGAGAGAGCAATCTGGCATCAGTGCGCTGGCACGGGTGTGCGCGCCAGCGCGTTTTGTCCAAACAAATAATTGCAGAGGAGCGCGTCGTTATCGCAAACAAGAGAGCCGGGGCTTTGGGAGTGCTCTTCTCTTGGCGCGCTGTCTGGAAACAGACACCGTACCGCGTCCTTCGGGGAGCTGCCACGTGGCACGACGAGCGGGTGTGAAATAAGCATTCTGCAAATAGATCAGAAGATTTTTTGATTAAAAGGAAACTTTTGTAATTTAGAAAATTAATATCAACATGAAATAACCTGAAAACTATGAAAAAAAGGCTAAACAAATGAAGTTGTTGTTTGGTATGCACCTGGATTTTTATATTGGCTCCATGAAACTTAGTCTTTGAATTTTGCAGAGGAAGAAACTGAGCACCAACCTGGGGACCGTGAGACCTTTTTTTTCCAAGCGTCATGCAACCAAGAAATAAAACGTGGGATGCTAAGACAAATTTACCTCCTTTTGGCTTTGTTTTGAAACAAACATCGGCTTTCCCAGCTGGGTGAAGGAGAGATTTGCTCTGCTAATGGCGCTGCCGCGTGTTTGCTCTGTGGACGTGGAATGAAATGTGGATGGTGCAAAGTGTATTGAAATTGCACAGCCTGCGTGACCCTTACCTGGGAACGTCCGCACCGGGGCAGCCGCGGGGATACAACTCCGACAAGCTCCCGGTGCGCCCTGCGCTGGTGGTGTTCCCTGGTTGAGAAGGGGAGGGTGGTCCTGGGCTGGGGAAGGGGAAGGGGGATATTTCCACCTCAGACAGCTGAGATGGGGGTGTCAGGGAGGCGGCAAACCCGCAGAAGGACCCAGTGGCTGACGGGGGTGGGATGCGAAGGTTCGGGGTGCTTTGCGTCCCTGCAGCAAACCTGGCAGGAGGGGGTTGTTCCCTGAGACAGGGGAGCAAGGTTTGCGACGGGGTTGGCGATGCCAGCCTGCAGGCGGCCGGGTGCGGTGGTCGCCTGGAGTGGAAATGGTCCTGGAGTCCCCTCAGCCTGCGTTTTCCCATGTTGTAGTCCTCCCTGTGCCCCAGGGACTGGGTTGGCTGGGGACTGTGGAGGCGAGGAAGCCTGAGCTCAGCTCCGCAGGAGATGGTCCCTCTCCAGGCCACTGCTGCTCATTCTGACATCAGCGGTGATGTCATAGCACAGGGATGGCTGCAGGGCAATTCTACGTGGGCAGGAGGCCACAGCAAGGCAAGGAACATGGAGGGACTGCTCGGATGGTGAGCAAGCAGAGCAGCTGTGCAACATCTGGCTGGTATGTGCGGTTGGTCTGCACTGTGGGGAGAGGTGGTCCTTGTCCCTGTGCCACTGGTCCCTCCTGGCAACTGTCACCCCAGCAGGGGCAACAGCCACCCCCCTGTTTCAGCTGGCAGCCGTTGCCCCCTGTGGCTTCTCACCTTCTGCCAACACCTCTGCTTTTCAACAGACCAAAGCACAGTCCTGGTCTCAGAGCCGTCATGTCTGAAAGCAAAGGGGCAGAGGAGACAAATCAACATGTTGTCACCGTGGATTCCTCAAACATCATCAGAGTGACTGTGAAGACCCTCAAGCAGAAGGAACAGTTTGAGGTTGCTCAGAGCAGCACCATCCAGGAGTTTAAAGTAGAAGTTGCCAAGCGTTTCAAAACACTCCCTGGTCTGCTGGTCCTGATATTTGCTGGCAAAGTCCTCAAGGATCAAGACACTTTGAGCCAGCATGGAGTTCACAGTGGGGTCAGCATTCATGTGGTCATCAGGCCCCAAAAGAGACCACAGGACAGCCCGGCAGATCAAGGAGGAAGGACCACCCTGTTGCGACCTCCCAGCCACAGTAATTCCAACTTAATCTACTTGGGAAGCATAGCTGATCTGCAAGACCCATGCTTGAACGGTCATAACTTGCCTCGGCTGTTGATCTCCAGCCAGGAAATAGTGGCCGAGACCATGGAGGACCTCTTGTTAAAGATCCTCACTTCAGGCCTGGATCTGAACACCATCAACAACAATGCATTTTTGCTAGGGTTCCTCCTTGGGGTGACGGGTGTTTATCTCCTAGGCCTAGACTCAACAGACATGATGGACCTGATGAGTAGCATTCAAGAACAGGATGTGCACAGCTTGATAAGTGAGATGGTGCAGAGCACCTTTGAGCAGAGCAACCTTGACAGTGTCAATCTTGTCAGGGATCTCATCATGTCCAACCCTCGGATGCAGCAGCTGGCTGAAGAAAATCCCGAGATTGGTCAAATTCTCACCAACCCCCGTACTATCAGAGAAATATTAGAGGCCTCCAACAGTCCTGCCGTAATGCAAGAGATGATAAGGAACCGCGACGTGGCCATGAACAACCTCGAAAGCATCCCGGGTGGGTACAGTGCTCTGGAGCAGCTGTACAGGGAATTTGAGGAGCCAATCCTGGATGCTGTACAGGCACAGCTGGGCAACAACCCGTTTGATTCCTTGGACAGTAACCCACCCCTGCGTGGAGCCAGGCTACCAGCCCATACTGAAAACCGGAGGCCATTACCCAACCCTTGGGCTCCGCGGTCCAACAGAGTCAGCGATAATGCAGATGACTACGATGGCCAGTTTGCCAGCAGCAGTGTAGGCGACAGTTTTGCCTCGCCAAGTTTGGCTCCTGCAGCAGATGCAGTGGTACCCAACTCGGGGGAGGTTCAGAGCATGGTTCAGCAGCTAACGGGAGACCCAGAACTCATGCACAACCTGGAGTGTGCGTTAACAAACCCCGACAGCCCAGCACAAGCGCTGCTGAATAGCACTCATCTGTCAAGCGATGGGAATTCTCCACCTGAAGATCAATGGGCACAGCAGCTGCCACCGGAGATGGAGGACGCTGAGATTTCGTCCTTGCTGAGAAACCCCAGAGCACTGCGGGCGTTGCTGCAGATCCAGCTGGGATTACAGACCCTCTCTGTAGAAGTACCAGATTTCATACATAGTTTGGACGACTCGCCTGTGGACCTGGAAAGCATGGATGACTCGGCACAAAGCAGTGAGTCTGAGGAGGAGGCAATTTTGGTGTCAGACGAGGAGGAAGAAGAAAGTCAGATGGCGATGGATGACGAGGCGCCACAGACCAGATTTAGGAGACAAATGGAGCAGCTCAGTGCCATGGGCTTCCAGGACCAAAGCGCAAACTTGCAGGCACTGATTGATGCGGAAGGAGACATCAGTGCAGCAGCGGAGACACTGGCAAAAGGACCACCATCAAACGAGATACCGTAACTGGTTTGTCCAAATGAACCTCGCTTGTTGGTGGTTGTGTTTCAGTCTCATCACACACTAAAAGCCGCAGGGTGCGTACTACAAAGTTGTGTGCTGTAGCGTTCTTCCATCTATGAGAAGTAATTTCCTTTTGACTGCAAGGGTTTCTTGCGCTCAAAAGCAACAGACACGAGGACCTCTCTGTGTTGTGGAACTGTGAGGGCAGACCCCACCTGAACGTGGTGCTACGCCTTTATCGACAGAGCCCGTGACCCAGGTGTGTATGCAGGGAAAAAACACGCCAAGAAAAGACACCAGAGAGGGGAAAATATGCTTTTTTTGCAGGTTAGGAAGTGAGCTCCAGAGATGCCAAAGACCAGATGATAAATGAGCTTGGCTCCCATTTCGAGTCCAAAACAAACAGTGGCACTTTGACAGCTCTTTGTGTCCCCACAGCAGGGAGGCAGGGGGTATCTGAGCTGTCTAATTCCTGTCACTGCGGGCATCAGCCTTTCCTCAACTGAGCAAATGCTGTTTTGAGAATCAATTTGTCATTTCTGCCACTGATTCTCCTACGGGAGTATAGTCCATGGGTGTTATGGTAACCGTGCTCCTTCCTGCTCTGCGTTTCCCACTCATTTCTTCTGCATTTTCTCTCCCTGCATCCTTCCCTTATAATATGTCCAGGGAGAGGTTTTCTACCTGTGTTTCACCTGCTCCTCCACTTGCTCCATTTATGGTTCTTCAGCCATTCGTCTTATGCCAAATTCACACTTTTTGTGTCCTACCTCCCTGTGCTATTTTGCGTCTTGTTCCTTCTTTCTCCCCACACCCTCTTTTTTCACCTTTCTGGGGGTGATTGAAGGACTGGTCCTGGGGAGGTGGTCTTGGTGCTCAACAGGCCGTGGCAGGAAAATGCCCCTCTCTCGTGGCAGACCCCACGTGCGGCTACGCGTGTGCCAGCAGCTGTGCTTCGCCCGACCTGCTGCGATAAAGCTGCTTCCCTACGACAGCATTAGCCCCTGGCAGCAATGGACAAGCTGATCTTGGTCGTGTCCTCTGTTTACTGATGGACAAAGCTTCAGCCCTGCCCTCTCCCCTTGGCCACAGGGATGCGGTTTATCCTGGGGGTGGTGATCACAGGTTCGTTGGGGTCTCCATGCAGCAGCCGGGGCTTGAGGAATGTGTTAGCTGCACCAAGTCAAGATTTTGCAAACGTCCCTGGTGGTTGAAATTGCCACTGATGCTTCAGGATTGTGCTGCTGTGAAAGGCCTCTGCCTGGGGCCATGAAGACTCAGGTGACAACGGCTGCCCCGGAAGTCATGAGAGGCTGAACATGTGTGCAGAGCCTATGTGACCTGTGCTGTGCTGTTTGTCCAAGGCTGATGCTGGAGTGAGATAGGTGCGGGTGGTAGACACCAAAATGTGAGGATCTAGATGTGAGTTGTGCATCCAGCCTCCTGCTGCAGCCAGTGGAGATCTTGGCACGGCTCCATTCTCATGCAGAGGAGCCCAGCACCACTGGAGATGCCCTTGGGCATCTGAGACATCCACATGGTGCTGGTGGATGTGACACAGGACCTACAAGGCACCTGTGTCCCTCGAGGTCAGAGACTGCAGATGAGGAGGAACAGAATGGGGCATCTCAGACAGTGCATCAAAAATTGATGGAACATTTACACACAAAATATTGGTGGAACAAAGTATTTCTTTAAAATGCTTGGGTTTAAAATTCAAGCAGTTTTAAGGTTTCAGTTACAAAAAAGTGCTAAAATAATTTGCCACTTCAAACACATTTCTGTTTTCTTTTCATATAAATATTTTGGTGCAGTCGGGAGGAACTCACGACACATGAAGAAATCACTGAATGTAGGTATCCTTTTTTCCCGCCAAAATGACCTCCTCCGAAGTGTGCTCAGCTTCTGTACGGGATTTTTGGTGCCATTTGGCAGTTGCTGGAGGACTGTTGTCCCCTGCAGTCTGTGCGCTGGGCAGCACAAGGACCATTGGTGCCTGCAGGACAGTACGAGCTCTGCCGCTGCTTTCACGTCCTTCTCTCTTCTCCTTGTCCACGGAGGCAGCTGGGCTTCAGCTATCTCGTTAGCAAGCTGGTGATTCTGTGGTCCTCATCCCTGGAGCTGGGCTGTTTTTAAAGGTGCCTGGGCACCCGCAGGCGTGGGAGTACCGCTGGGAGCCCGGCAGGCGCAGAACAGTCTGTGTCCATGATGCTCACCACCCTCCGAACTGGGGGGGCTGATCCAGCCCTGGGCACTGCCAGCTCCTGCGCCCGGGGACCGTTCGAGAAGCTGCTGGTTGAAACCTCCCTGGGGAATGCTGTGCCACTTATTCGTGCAGATGGCTGAGGTTTGGTGCCCACCCCTGCTCCCTGGCACTGGCTCCTTCCCTGGCACAGGCAGCGGCGCTGGACGATTCCAGGCACACATCTGCAGCGATGGACAATGACTATCATCTGCCTGGCGTCGCTCTTGATAGCACTAACCGTGCTTTTCTGGGTCCCCGCAGCAGCGATGCCACGGCAGCAGCGATCCAACCATCCCGCAGCTCTCGGAGCAACCTGAGCTCTGACACAGCCGGGCATCGCGTCTTATTTTGTGCCGCAGTCCAAAATACCTGCAATGCCTGCCCGTTGAATGCCGTGCTCCACAATTGCTCTGGTGGGATTTTTTTTTTAATGGTCAAAATCTTCCTGTGTTTCAAGGAGTAGGTTGAAGGAGGTCATTCTCCCCCTCTACTCTGCACTGGTGAGGCCACAACTGGAATACTGTGTCCAGTTCTGGGCTCCCCAGTTCAAGAGGGACAGGGAACTGCTGGAGAGAGTCCAGCGTAGGGCAACTGAGATGATGGAGGGATTGGAGCATCTCCCGTATGAGGAGAGGCTGAGAGCGCTGGGACTCTTTAGCCTGGAGAAGAGAAGGCTGAGGGGAGACCTTATGACTGCGTACAAGTATCTAAAGGGTGGGTTGGAGGAGGATGGAGCCAGACTCTTTCCAGTGGTTCCCAGTGACAGGACGAGGGGCAATGGGCACAAGTTGGAACATAGGAGGTTCCATTCAAATACACGGAAAAACATCCTTAAGGTTGGGGTGGCAGAGCAGTGGCACAGCTGCCCAGGGGGGTGGGGGAGTCCCCTTCTCTGGAGATTTTCAAGCCCCGCCTGGATGCAGTGCTGAGTGCTGTGCTCTGGGCAGTCCTGCTTTGGCAGGGGAGTGGGACTGGGTGAGCTCTAGAGGTCCCTTCCAACCCTGAAAATTCCGTGATTCCATGATTCCGTGATTTCTCCAGGTGTGGATGTGCTGCTGAGCCTGCGACATCCACGGCTGCCTCTGCTCACAGGCTGATTTGCACTGAAATGGTTCACCTGCAGAAAATAGTTCCTGCAGACTACTGTGTTCCTATCCCTGTGGTGATATGGGGAGGGGTGGTCACCGGCTGGCCTGGGAACTGGGGACAGTGTCTCCAGGTCCACCCAAGGAGGGTTCCTGAGCCCCAAACCCTTCCTCCCATCACCTCGAGGAGCACAGCCCACAGATTGCCTCTCTCATTGCTATGGGGAAACTCTTCCAGACTCCTTTTACTGCATTAATCACCAAGAGTGTTGTGCATCACGCTCAGTAATCTACTCAGAACGTGGGTTGCTATTTATACATGTGTGCCAAGATATTTGCAAAAGTAATTGCATCGAGTTTGTACGTCTGGACGCGCGGCACTTTTGGTAAGTCAGACCGCTTTCGTAGGACTCGTCACGCCCGATTTTCCAGAGCTTGACTGTGTCTTGCCGCAGCCTGCAGCCACCCCACGTCAGCCCCCCCGGCCAGGGCCCCCGGGACAGGAGGCGCAGAGCAGCGCCGGTGTAATTGGGGTCCCGGTGGGAAGGGGAGACCGGGCAGACGCGGAGCATCGCGCCGGGGACCTGCCGGAGTCTCTGCAGAGAGCACAGCGCTCATCGTGTGTGCGGTGGGGTGGGGGGGAGTGGGGGGACGACATCCCAGGGCACCGCTGCTCAGCCGCGGGGCGCTTACGGAGCTGCTGAGCGGAGCACGGCGCTTCCTCCGTCCCCTGGGAACCTGCAGGGAGGTACAAGTGTCCCCGCCGCCCCGGCGCCGGCACCGCAGCCCTGCCCGGAGCTCTTAAAGCCGGTGAGCTGTCTGCATGGTGGGTTTGGGACCTGTTGAGAGCCTGGCGCAGAGCTGCCAATTCCCTGTTAACAGTAACGGTGCGAAGAGCCCGTGAGATCAGCCACCGTCTAGCCGAGGTTATGTGTTTTTGAGAGCGGGGGTTGCCAGGGCAGCACTGGCAGGAAGGGTTAAACCACGCACGGGGTGATGTACACGAAAGCAAAGGCAGCAAAGGCAGCGTGGACCACCCCGGCCGGTGCCCGCCGCTCTCCTGGGTCAGCCGCAGCATCCCCCGTCCCGCTGCGGCGGGAGAGCTGCCGACGTGCTCAGGCCGTGCACGAGAAATACTTCTGTTATTTTCATTCTCTTGTTAGGAGGCAGCGAATCACCAACAGAGCCTTTCTCGCCCACCCCGTGTTTTTTTTCCCCTAACCTCTCTCCCGAGGGCAGACTCTCCGGGGGGAGGCTCCATCCCCTCACCCTCCGCAGCAGCGGGGAGACGCGTCCTCCACCGGAGCCCTTCTGCCGGGGACGCGCGGGGCAAACCAGAGCTGCTGCTCTGCGGTGGCACCGACAGACTTCTGCAGACCTTCTTGTAATCCTCAGGCAGCTCTGTAGGAACGTGATTTTTTTTTTTTTTCCTAGGTTATAGCTTTTAGTTTAAATTAGGATTAAAAGATTTTAGGAAAGGAGAATCCAAGGGGCTGCTCAGAGGCAGCTGTAGGAGATGTACCTTTGGGGCTGTGTTTGTACTAAGGCAGATTTACAGTGGCGATTAGGTGTGGAGGAAGGGGTCTGATGCTGAGAGGCTGCTCCGGCACAGGGCTCCTGGTTGCACTGAGATTCCCACCCGCAGGCGCAGTGGATCCTTGTTTATTTGCAGTTTAACATTTGAATTTTGCAAGAGGTGACTGGCTTTTGGTACCACAGTAGGATATATATGCTATCAGCATTAATATTATTTTGTCTGTTAATATACCACATATATTTTTATTTCGTGCAATACTTATACTGAATTATTTTACATCATTTGCAGAATTAGACAGTTATTTATTTTTACAGACAGCCAACTCTCAAGTTTTATTTCAATGGAGCAGGCTCCTTGGATTTCTTGGCTCAGGATGTTTTAGACATGAAATGCGTCTCTCTCTTGTTGACTGTGAACAAGGAATCAGCTCTGTTGTTTAAAATGTAATTGCTTTCTCATACATGGAGTCAATATTTTGGCACGCAGAAACCTCACGGTTTTGTTTTTAAGTACTTGCACCACTTTCTCATCTCGGCTGTGCTATGGGTAATTCCTATTTTGAGATTTGATATATAAGAGCTGACTGTTATTGCAGGAGCTGCTGGAAAAAAGTGGCATCCCGCTTTAACTTGTGTGAGTCTGGGTCTCATCCAGCTCTTCAGACCTCTGCAGGGCAGTCCCTTTCCTTGGCTGGTGGGGGATCGCCATCTCACACAGGTTTTCTCCTGACCCAAAGGTCTTTTCAAGTGCCTGGTTAAATTTTATTTCTGCTAGATTTGTACTGGCAAAGAGGTAAGAAGCAGTCTCAAAAGCAAAAAGAAAGGGAGAGGGAAGTTTGGAGGTAAGGAAGGAACACGGGCAGCCAACTTCAAACCGAGAGCTAATTTTGTTCTCTAACCAGGTGTGAGTCCGGGTACCTTTAAACTCCCAGTTGTCCCCTCTGCAATTCCTGGTGTCTGAGAACATCTCGTTCATCCCTGCAAACACCTGACCTTTCCTCTCTTGATCCTGGCTTCTTCCTTCTCCTCTGGACTTACAGAGCACCAATTTAAGGTATTTTCACAGTAAGGGTTGATTCTGCCTCCGTTCCCTCTGGTCTAAGTGGAAGTACTTGGAAGAAAAATAGACTTACATTGTGTTAAAATCAAGTGAGGAGAAAATTTGGACATTGCTGTTTACATATAATAGGAGTATAAGTACATGCTGCAACACATTGCAGACCACGGGTCTTCATAATTGGGTTCCTACCTCTGGCTGTGGCTATTAGCAGATCAGAGGAGGTAATACCAGGCATTTTGTAGTGATGGAAGAGCTTAATCATCCAAAGTAACGTTCTACAGTGTCTTCTGCCTTTGCTTTCAGGTGAAACATGCCACCATTCAACCTTACCAGCTTGACACCAGCGACATTCATCCTGGCGGGCATCCCAGGCATGGAGGAGTTGCACGTCTGGATCTCGATCCCGTTCTGCTCCATGTATCTGGCTGCCCTGCTGGGAAATGGTGTCCTGTTGTTTGTCATAAGGACGGAACGTAGCCTCCACCAGCCCATGTACCTCCTCCTGTCCATGCTGGCCGTCGCTGACCTGATGCTGTCGACCACTACTGTGCCCAAGATGCTGGCTCTGTTCTGGTTCAGGGCGGGGGAGATTTCCTTCAGCGCTTGCCTCACCCAGATGTTCTTCCTGCACTTCAGCTTCTCGGCAGAGTCGGTGATCCTGCTGGCCATGGCGTTTGATCGGTTTGTCGCCATCTGTCACCCCTTGCGGTACGCGGCAGTGCTGACCCCGTCAGCCCTTGTCAAAACCGGGCTGGTGGCTTTACTCAGAAGTTTCTGCATCATTTTCCCATGCATATTTCTTCTGAAAAGGCTGCCGTTCTGCGGGCACAACGTCATCCCGCACACCTACTGCGAGCACATGGGCATCGCCCGGCTGGCCTGCGCCGACATCTCCATCAACATCTTGTATGGCCTTGCAGTGCCTTTTGCCGCAGTAGTGGTAGATGTTGTACTCATTGCTGTCTCCTATGTCTTAATTCTTCTGGCGTTATTCAGACTTCCTTCCAGGACTGCCCGCCACAAGGCTTTCAACACCTGCAGCTCTCATGTCTGTGTTATATTACTTTTCTATATTCCTGCTTTTTTCGCTGTTTTGACACACCGCTTTGGTCGGGAGATCCCCCACCACATCCACATTCTCCTGGCCAACCTGTACGTGCTCTTCCCCCCGCTGCTGAACCCCGTGGTGTACGGTGTGCGGACACAACAGATAAAAGAGAAGGTTGTGAAAATGTTCATCTGCCCCAAGAGCCATTTGCTGCAAGAATAAGAGTGAGATGTCACTATCAGGAAGTGATCAGCACCTTGGTGGGACTCCAAGGTCCCCACCCCAAATGCTCTCTTTGCACTCTTTCAGGCAACACACCCAAGTCCTCTGCAATTCCAGTCAAACACAGAACACCCAACATTCCCCCACCACTTTCCCCAACAGTTTGTAGAAAACATAAGAAAAAAGACAAAAGTCAGGACCTCTAATTGGCGGTGGAAGAAGAGTGATCAAAGAAACGAGAACCTACCTCAGATATGTCACTTGTGGGAAATCCCCTGCAAGGTGTGGGCAGGCGGCGTTCACTGTAGTGTGACAATAAATCTACATTTCAGCCATTTCCTCTGGAGTCGGGTGAAAAGGCATGTAATGAACTGGTTCTTCTGAATCACGGGTGTGTAATGGAGTCCATTTTAGGAATTGCTTCTTTATTAAAATTCATAATATTGACAAAAACTCCCAAAGAATAACACAGAAATAAAAGCAGATGTTGCACATTAGTGTATATAGGGTCTCTTTATTCCTTAACTCTATTATTTGACCATACTTTGAGTAAACAGGTAGGTGAAAAACTGTTCCCAAAAGAACACCTGAAAATGTATTTTTTTAATAAGGTAGGCTGTACTAGAGGAGGAGGATGCTTCAGAGGCATCATATCAGGCATCATGGCTGTACCTTTGGCTCCAGAAGCGTCCAGAGAAAGAAAACTTTCCAGAGTTCTGGTTGCTCACCAGATGGTTTTTACCAATGCCCAAACCCCACCAGCACCTCGGGGAGGTCAGTGCTGGGCATCAATTTTGGGGTACAGCTGCCGGAGCAGGGAGCCAGTGGAAGCCCCAGAGCTGCAGCGAAGTGTCCTGCCTTTGGTGGCACGTGCCGTCACCGCTGGCGCTCAGTGTATGCCCAAATCCAGTTTTCAGGTTCAGCAGTGTATGTGCTAAAATGACACATGGATTGCATCGTGACAAGACACAAAACGTGCACAAAACTGTCCTGGAAAACCTTTGCCTCCTGCAAGCAGGTGTCACTCCTCTAATGAGACACCAGAACTGACCTTGCCAGCAGCACCAAACCTCATCTTCCCGAGAAAACAGCACATCTGATGGTGATGGGCCAAATTCTTTGGAGCCAAACCTCACCTTACCTTTTCTTGGCATTCACTATATGATTTTTTTTTTTTTTTTAATGCAGAAAGTCATATGAAAAATGTGTATGTTTATCTTTTAACTGCCGTTAGCTTGAAACTGGTGACTACAAGCTTAAACCCCCATAAAGAATGTTTGCCCTGAAGAAGCAGTCTCGTTCAAGCATTGCTTAAGATGCAGTAAGAGCGATTTTGTCATTCTTAATCTTCTACTAAAACACAGGGCTGATTGCTGCAAATCAGGAATTTGAAAGGGCAGAGTCAGTTCAAATGACTCCGACAGCCTGTGGCCAAGGCCACCGTCCCCACGGCTTGTGATGGATATTTCGTTTTCCTGCTTGAGCATCTTCCACTGTGTTGAAGCCCCAGAAATATTTCAGGCCACCCTTCAGCCCTTACTGCCACCAGTTCACATGAAATGAGGAGGAGAACGACAACGTGTGACTCCCTGAGCAACCCCATCTCCTTGGTGGGGTTTGGGTGGAGGGAGGCTATCTTTTTTTGTGACTGCCACCAGCAAGGAAAGCTTGGTTAGAACCATGCCAGGCTTCAGTTTTGACAGATGAGGCCACATCGCTCTTCTGGATATCTTTAGCATATATCTCCTGGTGTAATGCAACCCCCCTGGCTGACCTAAGGAACTGGAAGTTGATCAAGGAATTGCAGTTAGGGGCAGGATGGGGTAAAGGAGGCAAAATATAAAATAGTGATTAGATTCAGACATGGCCTTGAAGTACATGGGCATGGGCAGGAGGCTGAGGATGGGAATATGGGGGGGGTGAGCACCCTGTCTTCAGAAACAGTTCCTAGATCCTCTGAAGGTGTTTGTGCAGGCCAGCATGGTGATGATACCTGCAAGGTTGTGCTACAAGGGGTGGATCACACGGGACCTACAGGCCTGCATCCATTCCAGCTTCAGGTCAGGAGCAGAAACTCCAAGAATGGAAAACCCCATTTTGGTTCTTTCTGGCATGGCCAGGACGGGACATAGCTCCCGTGTGGATTGAAAGCCGTGGCCAACAGTGCCTGAGCAGCTGTCATGACCTGAAGGGTCATGCCCACATCATAGAATCATAGAATGGTTTAGGTTGGAAAGGACCTTGAAGATCATCGAGTTCCAACCCCCCTGCCATAGGCAGGGACACCTCCCACCACACCAGGCTGCCCAAGGCCACGTCCAGCCTGGCCTTGAACACCTCCAGGGATGGGGCCTCAACAACCTCTCTGGGCAACCTGTGCCAGTGCCTCACCACCCTCACAGTGAAAAACTTCTTCCTAATGTTTAATCCAGACCTGCCCTCTTCCAGTTTGAAGCCATTCCCCCTTGTCCTATCACTCCATGCCCCAGTAAAAAGTCCCTCCCCAGCTCTCCTGTAGCCCCTTTAGGGACTGGAAGGCCGCAAGAAGATCTCCCCGGAGCCTTCTCTTCTCCAGGCTGAACAGCCCCAACTCTTTCAGCCTCTCCTCATAGGAGAGGTGCTCCAGCCCTCGGATCATCCTCGTGGCTCTCCTCTGGACACGCTCCAACAGGTCCATGTCCTTCTTCTGTTGGGGACTCCAGAGCTGGACGCAGTACTCCAGGTGGGGTCTCACGAGAGTGGAGTAGAGGGGCAGAATCCCCCCCTCGCCCTGCTGGCCACACTTCTTCTGATGCAGCCCAGGATGCGGTTGGCCTTCTGGGCTGCGATGGCACATTGCTGGCTCATGGTGAGCTTCTCGTCAATCAGCACCCCCAGGTCCTTCTCCTCAGGGCTGCTCTCCAGCCATTCCCCGCCCAGCCTGTAATTGTGCATCATCAGCCTTAGGGCTGACGCAGGAGGAGTGCTGGTTTGGCAGAGAGGAAATGCTGGAGAACGTCTCCCCAGAGCTGAACCGAGCCCGCCATCAGCAGCGTGAGAGGTACCAGACCTTATCCTGGCTTTAGAGGTGCTGCACTGTTGCCGAAGGTCTAGACACAGCGTCCGCAAACACCAGCTCCATCCTGAGTATTTATTTGATTTGCAGATCACACTTGGAGAGTTTCCTTCCATTGCTCCTGCCAATGAGTTTTTTTATGGTCAGTTTCTGCTAATATTGGTTTCCTAGCAATAAAGGCATGACATTTATTGCCAGAATAAGACAAAGCTTTCTCCTCTATTTGAGAATACTGACGTTAAGTTTTGGTAGCACCTGTGATGCACAGACGGTTGTTTTCAATTTGGGCAGTACTAAGGCAGCTGTGGATGATTTAGTTTTGCTTCACAGTTATGGCACCTCCCAGATTTTTCTCCCATCAGCTCCTTCAGTTTAACTTGTGTCTTGGCCGTCCTTTCTCAGTAGTACTTTCAGGTTACTTCTTCCGCTCTGCTCAAGTTCCCTACATAGTTCAGCTCTCCAAAAAGCCCTTTTGTGTCTGCTTCTTGAGTTTTGGAGTAAGCAAATGTTACTTCAACCTTGGTGGGACCTAGCACACCTTATTTCTTAATTTTAATTCTGTTATTCACATTGTTACCTATATATATTGTTTGTTTAGAATTATTCATGAGCCGTTTGCTGTAATGTTAACACTTTCAGCCAGCTCTTCCCTCTTGCTGGGGTTGGGACCAGGAAGACCAGTGATGGAGAGGATCCGTCCCCTCTGCTCAGCAGAGTGAGACCACACCTGGAGCACTGTTTCCAGTTTTTGGGCTTCCCAGTACAAGAGAGATACGGACTTACTGGAGTGAGTCCAGTGAAGGGCCACCAAGATGATGAAGGGACTGGAGCACCTCTCCTATGAAGAGAGGCTGAAAGATCTGGGGCTGCTCAGACTGGAGAGGAGAAGGCTCAGCAGGGGGAATCTTATCAATGTGTACAAATACCCGATAGGAGGGAATGAAGATGACGGCACCAGACTCTTTCCAATGGTGTCCAATGATATAATAGGAGGCAATGGGCACAAACCAAAATACAGGGAATTCCTTTTAAACACAAGAAAACACTTTTCTAACGTGAGGGTTGTCAAACACTGACACAGGTTGCCCAGGGAGGTTGTGGAGTCTCCATCCCTGGAGATATTCAAAAGCTATCTGGACACGGTCCCGGCCAACTGCTCTGGGTGGCCCTGCTTGAGCAGGGAGTTGGCCCAGGTGACCTCCAGAGGTCCCTGCCAGCCTCAGCCGGTCTGAAGCTGTGATGTGCTTTCCTCTGACACCCAAAGCGTGGGTCAGACCACTGGCAGTCAGTGGCCACACACAAAACAGAAAAGACCAAAACCACAGCTAACGTAGATTGGCTTAGATCCTCAAAGGTCTCTGAAGGCACCTCAGATCTTGGCTGTTGAAGAAAGGTATCTAAAGAGCCTTTAAACTGCACCTGCTGTGCTGCCTAGGTCTCGCTTCACTACACAGAAATGCTTTTTTTTCCCTGAAAATTTTCTACAGCACAAGGAACAGTCAGTGCTAAACAAGAGGTTGAGACACCATCTAAATGCAGCAGCTGCTCTGCCTTAAGCCTGATCTGTTGTAATGAAAGCTGCCCCCAAAGTCTTGTTTTAGCACTTAATGTCTTTCTTTTCTGTTGGTGCAGATCTTGACATTCCTTGTCTTGCTCTGTGTCTCAGATTTCAACAAATAATTAAAACAGAAACTGTCTCAGTTCCAAAACCAATCAAGTCTCACTTGGCTCCTAACCTTGCAAAATTGCTGTGAAGACGATCCAGCACGGTCACAAAAGCTGCCAGGGAGAAAGAAACCAGTGCTGCAACACTCAGAAAATGGCCCATTTACAGCATTGTCACCAGTTTCCTCGTAAAACAGAGATGATGCGCTTCTCTTTGCCAGGAATCTCTGATTGTATACAGTTTCGAGGTAAAAAACAAATCTGTTTGGCTTTGGTTCCCACCGTTTGATTTGCATTAGGTCAAACTACTAATTTGGTTTTAATTTATACTGAAAGTTCTGCATGTCTGCTGTCTTCATATAAAGCACAAAAATATCTTTGCATGTATGAGTCATACCTGGGCTGATATTTTGCAGCAGGTTTGTTTCAGGAATGTGTGTCCTGTCCTGAACGTCGCTCCTTCAGAGAGCAATAAAGGAGCCATTTTCCTGGATGGCTGGAGAACCGAATAAACAACACTGCTGATCAATAAAACCCTTCAAATTCGGCTGGCGAACACGCGGCCGTCTAACTGCCGGCAGATACAGCCGTGTCACTGACCAAACAGCCTCTGCAGAGGTGTTCAGGAGGAATGATTCCCTGCGTTTTCTGAGCGAGTGAAGCATGTGGATGCCCTTTCAGGGTCTCACCGGTGGGATCCCACTGAGCCGGGACCTACAGAGCAACCGTCTGAAACGTCACCGGGGTCCCCGGGTCACCGGCACTGCTTCAGCGCAATAATGCAAACTCACTTCCATCTCAACTCTGCTGGTGGTTTGAATCAATAGAGGTCAAAACTCAGGTGAAATCAAACCCTGGGCCTTAATTTGCAGTGCTATTGACACCTCGAGAAACGCCAGTCCCGGGTCTCTCAGGGAGGTGCACAGCTCTCTGCATGGGAGAACAATCTCGCTCACCCCGATGTCTGCTAAATCGGAATAGGTCCTGAGCCAATACTAACATAAATTATGCCCTATTTCTACTTCTTCCATAATTAGTCCCTACAGTAGTTACCAAACTGTGGTCGTTTTTCAGTTTACACGTGTTGTGCTGGCATACTTGTCCTGCTCACAGCCCTGAGCCGTGTCTAACCAAAGCCATGTTTACATCAGCCTGGCTTGGCGGTGGAAATTGGACAGTTCAGCCCTGGGAGTGTCTGCCTCTGGCTCGGTTCATCTTCCAGGGCTCGCACAGGGCAGGCAACGTCAGAACAGGCTGCCTGGAAAGTGATGCTGCAAATGGAAGTGCTGATAGGGAGAAGAATATGATTTTGTTTTGTTATCTCCATTAGTTTTGTCTTGGGCTTGAAAGATTCAAGATGCATCAATCACAGAGGCTCATTGCCAGAGGCTTATTTTGAGGGACACTTTTTAGCAGGGCCTGTTGAGATAGTTCAAGGGGTAATGGCTTTAAACTAAAGGAGGGGAAATTCAGACTGGATCTAAGGAAGAAATGTTTTATGCTGAGGGTAGTGAGACCATGGCCCAGGTTGCCCAGAGAGGTGGTGGATGCCCCATCCCTGGAAACATTCCAGGTCAGGTTGGATGGGGCTCTGAGCAACCTGATCTACTTGAAGATGTCCCTGCCCATGGCGGGGGGTTGGACTAGATGGCCTTTAAATGTCCCTTCTAACCCAAACTGTTCCATGATTCTATGATTCTATGAAGATTCTGCTGGTACTTGTCTCAGCTGGAGAGATCTCAGTATCAGTCCCACCAGGCCACTCTACTGTCTCGTACGTTCCACTAGCACACTGGGAAACCAACATGTCTTTTGTCTGGGATGCAGCCTGGGAAGGTCCACTTGGCTCTAGACCCTCTTGGGTCTGGAGCACAAGTGTATGAGGAGCGGCTGAGGGACCTGGGGGTGTTCAGCCTGGAGAAAAGGAGGCTGAGGGGAGACCTTAACGCTCTCTACAGCTCCCTGAAAGGAGGGTGTAGAGAGGGGGGGGTCAGTCTCTTCTCCCAAGTAATAGGAGATAGGACAAGAGGAAACAGCCTCAGGTTGCACCAGGGGAGGTTTAGATTGGATATTAGGAAAAATTTCTTCACCAAACGGGTTGTCAAGCATTGGAACAGGCTGCCCAGGGAAGTGGTGGAGTGGCCATCCCTGGAGGTATCTAAAAGATGGTCAGAGGTAGTGTTGAGGGACATGGTTTAGTGGTGGGTTTGGCAGCGTTGGATTGATGGTTGGACTCAATGATCTTAAAGGTCCCTTCCAACCTAGATGATTCTATGGCTCACTGTACCCAGCTCCCATCACATCCCACTCGCCCACCCCGGGTCACCAGAAAACTTACTGTGGACATTTGGTCCAGGAGGGACTTTGCACCATGTCATCTGCACACTGCAGACAGAAATGGCCCTGATGCTATGGGGTGAACTTAAAACCCTTGAGGAAAAACTGAGAGCCATGGGAAGAGGACAGAAAGCCTGGGGGCCAGCAGAGTGCATCCAGGGGCTGCTTGTCCAAGGACAGTGGATGTCCCTGCAAGAAGCAGAGTGTGGCACTTGTTCTATGCCTTGGAGGACACATGGCAATGGGCAGTGCTAGCAGCTCTGCCCCTTGAGCAATCCTTCTCCTGAGAAAGCTCCTCTCTTTCATGCAAATCCTCTTGTGGAAATCAGTCTTTAGTCATGGCCGTGCTTGGGTGTGAATGCCTCTTGGCTGATGATGGTGGAACTGGGGATAACCAGACCTACACCACAAAGGTGGAAGTGCTTTTGTCAAAGGGCCGTGCCGGGCAGTGTACGCCAGCAGGCAGCATGTGCTGACACTTAGGGGAGGAGGCTGAAGATCGTGTTAGTGCCAACACTCAAAGGAGGGGGAAGGAGCACTGTGCTTCATTGTGGACGACATCCTAAACGCAGTGGGAGCCCAGAGACAAAAGGGTGAGATCTTGTGTCACACCAACATTAGGTGGCCAGGTCCAGGTTATACAGGAGACTTCAGACCATCACCTAGAGAGGTTGTTGAGGCCCCATCCCTGGAGGTGTTCAAGGCCAGGCTGGATGTGGTCTTGGGCAGCCTGGTCTGGTGGGAGGTGTCCCTGCCTATGGCAGGGGGGTTGGAACTCGATGATCTTCAAGGTCCTTTCCAACCTAAACCATTCTGTGATTCTATGATCACTGAGCCCTTGGAGCAAAGGGAAGCACAAAGCCTCTGGGTGGGGTATGGAGGACTGCCTCTGGCACAGGGAGTAGGGGCAGAGATGTCCACTGAAATCAGAAAGTGAGAAAACCCCACAGGGACTGGTTGGGGATCCTACGGGTCCGGGAATTGCTGCTGACATCTCCAGAGCGCCCAGAAGAGAGCAGCTTTCACCATCAAGCGGCCGTCCAGCTGCAGCTCCTGGAGTCTGCAGCCCCCCGAGGGGGTGGCAGCTGAGTGAGGCTGGAGAGGGGCAAGCCCACATGTTGTTTTGGGATTTTATCCTGACGATTTCCTTATGAATTTCCCTTCTGTTGCTGGTGTAAATGATGGAGTTTAGCAACAGAGGGACAAAAAGATAACGTGGCTGTGAATGCAGAGTTACCGGTGACTGTTGGGCATGGAGGGGGCACGGGGCAAACGCGAGACACGAAGATCAGAACTTCAGGTGCTGAGCAAAGGGCTGCAAGACTGAGACTGAGACATGACTAGAAACCCAACAAAAAAGCCGTGCTTGTAAGCGACATACCAGCTCGACTGCCTGTATTCAGGTCTGGAGAGGAAAATATGTGCCTGAAAACTCGTCCCTTTTGTCCACGTGCGGAGACCCACCTGCAGAGGGGAGAGGTGGCCTAGCACGTGAATCAATTAACCCATCGCCAAAGAGGCTTTCCTGATTTAGAAGGGCTGAATGCACGATGCAATTTCTGCCAGCAGTCTTAGCCTGCCTCGGTAGGACTTAATTTTCCATGGTTGGAAACGCCTGCTTTTCAATGAGTCGCCCGCTGCTTTGTACGCAAGCAAGCGAGTAATCAGATTCACATCTATGCTTCTGGGTCTGCGTCGTTGCCTCCGCGCTCGCAACCTCAGCTGTGCAGTAACCAATGCAACCTTGAGGTGATCCGCTCTGCTGTCTGCTAAAGGACGTGGAAAAGGTCAGACTGTCTTTTGATGCGCCATATGGAAGAGGAATTTCCCACGTGCACTTTGTTGGAAAAGATATTGTGGTTTTCAAGATTTACACCAGGCACAGGGACATTTAATCCTTAGGTTTCCCAGCCCTTGACACAAGGAAAACTGGGGAAATTAATTGCAAACAAGACAGCTGTATATTCATAGAATCATAGAATGGTTTAGGTTGGAAAGGACCTTGAAGACCATCGAGTTCCAACCCCCCTGCCATAGGCAGGGACACCTCCCACCACACCAGGCTGCCCAAGGCCACGTCCAGCCTGGCCTTGAACACCTCCAGGGATGGGGCCTCAACAACCTCTCTGGGCAACCTGTTCCAGTGCCTCACCACCCTCAAAGTGAAAAACGTCTTCCTCATGTTCAATCTAAACCTGCCCTCTTCCAGTTTTCCCTATTGTTTAATTACCAAGAGTTGGCAGGGAGAGTGTGGTGTCCTGGGTGACAAGTGTTCGACTGCAGATGGAACGGGGGCACACAGCACTGCAAAACCTGGCAGCTCGTTCTTTAGAGATGAGGCTCTGGTGGGGCAGCGATGGGGAGGCACAGCGCTCCCCAGGAATGCTCTCGAAAATTGACGCGACACGACACACGTGTAAATCTGACACGGTCGTCGCTGCAAATACGAATGCCTACTGCCGCCAGCTGTTTGCAGCTGGATGGAACCAAGTGAGGAGCAAAGTTTGGCGACTCAAAGGTCAAGGAAACGATGCTTTTGTTAGCGCACGTGCTATCCGGTGGGATTGGCACTGCAGGTAAGTGGTCCAGGCTGTGCTGGTGCTGCTTGGAGCCGCCTTCCTTGGTGCTTGTGGCTCCTGGGGCTCTTTAGTTGCACAAAAGGTCTGAGTGGTTTAGACATTACCATCCCAAGTCATCAGACACTGGATCCCGAGGAAAGAGAAGCAGTGGGCCCCCGAATTAAAGGGCTGTGAACTAAAATAANTGAGGAAAGAGAAGCAGTCTCAATGCAGACAAACTGTTCGTTTGTAAAGTCTGTTTATGATCCGCAACAGCTACCTCTGGTCCTCTGCTTTGGGAGGGACAGGCGACCTCTGGCAGGTCTGGCTGAGCAGCATCACCGTTTTGGCTTTCTTCTCCCAAAGATGCCCTGCAGATTTTGAATATTTCCTCACAGACATAAAAAGGTTGGTTTTCTTTCTATGGGCCGTATGTTAGCATACGCTGGTGCCAGGGTGTAGGTGACTGTGAGGTGGGCAGGGACAGAGTTCCTTTCTGTTTTGTGGCAGGTGGGACATTGTACCTGCCAAACGCAAAAGCAACAACTGCTGTGGTCATCATGAAGATGAGATTAGGTACCAGAGATCATGGACATACGACCCAAACAATTGACGAAGGGTGCTGATCAAGAGCATGGTTGTGCGCACTGTGCAGCAGTTTGCTCCTCTGCAGTCTCTAGGCATCATAGAAAGTTGATCCAAGCATCCTTCAAAGTACATCAAATGATCATAGGATCATAGAATCGTTTTGGTTGGAAGGGACCTGTGAGATCATCGAGTCCAACTGTTAACCCAGCACTGCCAATCCACCACTAAACCACGTCCCTCAGCACCACGTCTGCCCGTCTGTTAAACCCCTCCAGGGATGGTGACTCCACCACTTCCCCGGGCAGCCTGTGCCAGTGCTTGGTAACCTTTTTGGTGAAGAAATTTTAAAGAAGGCTGAAATCATTTACTACAGACTGCCTGAAGAAGTTCTCCTGTCTCCATTATTTAAGATGCTGCATTTTCTTATCATTGCAAGTGAAATCAAATATTTTGGGCTGGTTTAAATGTTTCCAAGGTTCTTGTTTTCAGAAAAAGAAGTCCCAACGAGGTTTGTGTTAAACTATTTTAGTTTATATTTTGTCAAATTATAAAATTCTGGTCTGTGAAATGAAAAGCCAGTTTTTCCTTCACATCTGCTACCTAACAGGCAGTGTAACAATATTTTTCATTCTTTCTTCTTTTATCTTTTTAAACACATTTTATTTGTTGTATGTTTAACACACCTCACACACTGTGTAAAGGAAAGACGTAAAAGCTGGCATCACAGAGTCAACATCTTGGGCAATAAAATGTGAAATTTCTTCCATGAGAAGGAGAAAATGGTGTGCAACAGATATCAATTTCCTGGGTAGCATGCCACTCAATTTTTAAATGCAGCCTCTCAGGTAATGTAATAAAAATAAATAAACAAATAGGTTCTGGCTCTAGAAATCATACAGGAAATATTGTTTAATAACTTACTACCCACATTCATCTCCTCTTGTCATGTTCTCATTGTGTTTACATTGATTTGGTGTAGAAGGCAGCTGTAGTATTTCACATCTCCCAGTATTCAAGAGTATAAAGCAGTGATAAAATACACATTAAAACCAAATGATCTCTGCAATATAGGAAGAAATACAGATAATGCTGTTGTCTAATGGCTGAGTCTGAAGACCAAGAGAAGTTTGTGGGCTGCTTAGATACATGGGTTTACTGAAAGCCCAATTAGAGGGATGACTGCAAACTGCAGCGCAGTGAAGTCATCCAAGTGCGGAGGGTGGCTGCTCTTAGGGACGCGATCTCCTCCCCGCGGGATGGGGAGAGGGATGAGAGCCACCCCCCACCCCTCCCCAGCCACTGCCACCCCTGGCAGGACGCGTGCCCATGGCCCCTGGCTCGTGCCCTCCTCGCATGCCTCGTCTGCCCGCAGCGCGGCGGGCAGCACGGGTCATCAGTGTCTCAAGGGCAGGTGACACCATCGAGAATTTGTCCGTCTCCTCTAATTCTGCTGCTTAACGCTATGCAATGCGTTGCGTTGGGTGGCTGCTCCTCAGCTGGATTGACCCTGGTCTGTGGCTGACGACCTGCACTGCTCCACCACGCACCTCCTGCCCCTTCCATGGCTGGCCAGCTGAGTTCAGGACAGCACAACGGGTTTTATTTCTTTGTAAGGTGAACTCTGCATGAAGATGCATAGACCCTATCTGCTTGCTACTTACCCACCCAGACAAGTTTTTTACTATAAAAAAACCCTATTGACTGAACAGACTGTTATGGAAACACAGAATCATAGAATCATGGAATGGTTTGGGTTGGAAGGCACCTGGAAGATAATCTCATTCCCCCCCTGCCCTGGGCAGGGCCACCTCCCACCAGCCCAGGTTGCTCCAAGCCCCGTCCAACCTGGCCTTGAACACCTCCAGGGATGGGGCAGCCACAGCTTCTCGGGGCAACCTACGCCAGGGGCTCACCACCCGCACAGCCAACAATTTCTTCTCAGTATCTCATCTCAATCTCCCCTCTTCCAGTTTGAAGCCATTCCCCCTCGTCCTATCACTCCATGCTCTTGTGAAAAGTCCCTCCCCAGCTCTCCTGGAGCCCCTTTAGGCACTGGAAGGGGCTCTGAGGTCTCCGCGGAGCCTTCTCTTCTCCAGGCTGAACCCCCCCAACTCTCCCAGCCTGTCCTCCCAGCAGAGGGGCTCCAGCCCTCGCAGCACCTCTGGGGCCTCCTCTGGCCCCGCTCCAACAGGTCCATGTCTCTGCTGTGCTGAGGCCCCCGAGCTGGAGGCAGCACTGCAGGGGGGTCTCCCCAGAGCAGAGCAGAGTGCAGCAGAGGGGCACAATCCCCCCCTCGCCCTGCTGGCCACGCTGGGGGGGATGCAGCGCGGGATGCCGGGGGTTCTTGGGCTGCATTATAAATGAAACTTACAAAATCTCTCTCCTCTGGTGGTTAGACAGCTTCCCAGGGGAGTAGCAGGGCCAAAAATCCCAATTGTTGGAGGCGGAATCCAATCTCAATATAAGAAGGACTGTGCTCTGTGGTTCTCTGTGACAGAAGGGGTCTGGGCTGAATTACCTGAATCCCTCCAAACTTGCACTCCTAATCACAGGCAGTTTAGGTCTGTTGCCTGGAGATGATTCTGAGGATGCCCTTTCAAATATCTTTGCTGCTCACACTGCAAATGAGTGAGTTGAGAAGAGGAGGCACAGAGAGGTAAATACGGGACATCGGAACAAAAGGAGGAAGATCCTCCTCGAGCTGGTGTGCGGTGGAGACAGCCGCCGTTGGGATGCGGGATGCCATCACAGCAGAGACATGGGAGATGCAGGTCCGCAGCGCTTTGAGATGCTGCCCTTGAGATGTGGCAGTGACGGTGGTTGTCCAAATCATAACATAGGAGATGACAATGAGCGATGAGTCCATTCCAAAGTCTAGGATAACAGCACACAGAGGGAGGGAGGGATACGGAAGGAAATGTCTACATGTCAGTTTCATTATGTCTGGGTGCAGTAGGGATGAGAGAGGACTCTGCTGCACCACGCGTCCCTGCCCTCCTGCAGAACGAGCACCGTGCTTCACCAGGCTCCTTCCCTGCACCCTGTGGTCTCCAGACCTGGAGCTGTTCCCTGGAGCAGCTCCTGTCCTCAGGGCAGCAGGGACTCCAACCTTCCCTGCTCCCACCAGGCACATCGCCATCACATGGGAATGATCCACTTACTTCTATCCATCACTCACCTTCCTCTGCTTCAGCAGTCATCCAGCCTGAAAGAAAAACAGAAGAAAGATAGCGAGCTATCTTGAACCTTCCTCGTCCTGGTTCATGGTCTGGCGACCGTGGAAACAGCCCGGCGGTGTGGGTCTCAAGAGCAGGGAGGGGAAAAGACACCGGGGCATAACCTGACCTCTACGGCCTCAGACGAGGAAGCGTTGTACCGGGCAGACGGTGCCTCACCTGCAAACTGAGCTCTGCTTTTCAGTCTGAAGGGGCGGGAGATGCTCGCTGGCTTTGCAAGGCTGCGCTGCGCTTTCCCAGGATGGCTCTCCTGGCAGACACTAAAAAGCTGAGCAGAGGGGGGGATAGGCAGATTTAAACAAACCCTCCCAGAGAAGTGAAGGCAAAGCACCCACCTGCAGCTTGGCCTAGGAAAAAGTTTCCTGGTGAAAGGCAAACCCTTTTTTTTAATGTGTCCTGATTATAAGCTTTAAGCTTCATCTCACAGCTGGAGTGCTCCCAGCTGCTGGTAGAAGCCAGAGACCTTATTATGGCGTACCAGTATCTAAAGGGTGGGTTGGAGGAGGATGGAGCCAGACTCTTTCCAGTGGTTCCCAGTGACAGGACGAGGGGCAATGGGCACAAGTTGGAACATAGGAGATTCCGTTCAAATATATGGAAAAACTTCTTTCCGGTTGGGGTGGCAGAGCAGTGGCACAGGCTGCCCAGGGGGGTGGGGGAGTCCCCTTCTCTGGAGGTTTTCAAGCCCCGCCTGGATGCAGTGCTGAGTGCTGTGCTCTGGGCAGTCCTGCTTTGGCAGGGGAGTGGGACTGGGTGAGCTCTAGAGGTTCCTTCCAACTCTGAAAAGTCCATGATTCAGTGAATTAGAAGTGCTGATAAATGAAGCTCCTTGTCTCACCCACCAAGGGTGATTCGGCCGTTGCAGTCATCATGCAAGGAATAAACCCAGGTAAGCAGCTGACCTGGCTGCGCAGACACTGTCTCTTGGGTTGGTGACTCTCGTGTTCATAACATCCTTGAGACAAGACCTTGGGGACTGGAGTCTGAGGGGAACTTTGGGACAGCCTGGTGTTCCCATGTGCAAAATCCCCACCGTGGATCTAGTCCCAGAGTGAGCGGGGGGGTCCTTCCCCGTGGGTACCTGTCCTTTTGTGAGCTGGACTCCAGGCTTGCCCTACAGGCACTGCAGTCTCCAGACACGGCAGTAACCGGAGGTTGTCTGTATCTGTTACCTTGGTGTATTCTGACTTTGTTTCCAGGGATATTATGCATGGGAAAACCAAAAATACGTGAGCATACAGCAGTTTCATGTTCGAGCTCAGCAGCCCCTGTGTCAGGCAAAGCACAGAAGGTACAGAATTCGTCTCTTGAAGCCCCAGGTTTTGTTATTATTGCTGGGTTCGAATGTTCTCTCTGGTCATATAATGGCCTAAATGTTCAAAAGTGACTAGAAATGTTTCTACCTCATTGTTTCGGTACTCAGCCTGAAAATTCTTCATATATAAGCTGGTTTCCAAAAAAGCACTTGGGTCCGCCTTCAGCACTGGATCAGAGAGCAATGTTTCAGTTTGAGTACCATGACATTAATCCACCCTGAATCACCAGGAACTTCTGCACTTTGAAGATGTAGCTCATCTGTTCTTCAGCCTAGGCACTTACAAAAGGAGATGCTGTTCAAACTGAGATGGGTCCCCGCTGCCATCGTCACGCGCTGCTCCATCCCTCAGAGGTGCAGCTTGGCAGGCTGGGAGATGGGGATGCTGAGGGCTGTCACGGTAAGCAGTTGGTTGCAAAAGCTTCTCTGTGAAAACAAAACACGTAGACAGGTCAGCCTGTCAATGGAAAAGGTGTGTAAAATCCCAGAATCACTGTTGGAAAAGCACAGGGCAAAAAGGGGAAGTGCTCCTGGGGAACGGATTCAAATGGGATGGGGTCAGCCTCCAGCCACGTCTTCAGGCTGTGAGCTCAGGTCTCTGGGCTTGTTCCCAAAGGAGACCCCCAGCAAAGGGATGGGTGGGCTGAGTGCAGCTCACAAACCTTTCACTATTCTGCTTTTTTTGTTTGTTTGTTTGTTTTTGTTTTTCTGGAGGTTTGAGCTACCACCTTCAGCTCAGGGATGTCATAGTCTACCTGAGACAGCTTAAATTGCGATCACTTAAGAGGACGGCTCTCTGCCTGTACAAGGGAAGGAGACAGATGTCTCCTATTAATTTCAATGCCAGCTTAGTTGACATGGATGCAAGAACTAGAGAACGGCTTGCAGTGTTCTTTGAGAGGTCTCCCCTTTGTGCCTGAAGCTTACCAATTAACAATGTTGTGGCTTTCACATTTTAGACAGAGATTTTCAGAGGTGGTTAATGGACTTTAGGTGTCAAGCATTTCATTCCACTGGCTGCTAGTCAATAGACCTTATTAAATCTCCCCAGTCCAGGTGCAAGTAGAGGGCAAATACACATTGGAATAGAGCCTGTTGCGTTCCTTTTAGGCAACATCATGACAGCAATAAATAATGGTCTTATGCTAATGAATCATTTCTTCCAGAATTAAGATTTGCTCATTTTTGATTCTGTATCAAGTGTGAGTCATCGTGACTAAGCCATATACACGTCTGTGTGCCTAAGAGATGCCTGAAATAACGTGCTCCTTACAGAGGAGCTGCTGGAGTCATGGCCAGTCTCAGCATCTCCCCACCCAGGGGCACTCTGAGGCTCGCAGGACTTCACGTTGCTCCAGTTTGGAGAGACCTAATTAACTGGACGTGTGAAGTGTGGAAGGAGGTGTGGTCTGGGGAGGTGGGTTGCTTAAAGTGCATAGACACTCACCCACCTCTGGTGGGCATTCATAAGCCCCTGAGTCAGGTCTGGGCACCCAGTGCTTCGCTGGGTTGAGTCCTGTTTGAACAGAGAGGAATTCATGGAATCATAGAATCATAGATTCTATGAGGAATGAGGATTCTATGAGGAATTAGGAATTCCACCTGGAAATTTTCAGCTGCGTCCCATGAGGTTGATGAAAACCCCACAGATTCCTGCACCTGGGGCAGAACAGCCCCTGCATTGGTCCTGTCTGGGACTGACTGGCTGAGGAGCAGCTCTTCAGAAAGGGCCTGGTGGACAGCAGGTTGGCCATGAGTCCTCGGTGTGCCCCTGCAGCAATGAAGACCAACGGCAGACTGGACTGTGTTTGTGAGAGTGCAACCACCAGGTCAAGGGAAGAGGTTTTTCCCTTTAATCAGCAAGTGTGTGACTGCATCTGGAGTACCTTGTCCAGTTGTGGATCCTTCCACACAAACAAAAGTGACGTTGATAAACTGGAGCAAGTCCAGGTGAGACCACTAAGACGGTTGGGTGGCTGCAACTCACAGCATACAAGGAGAAGCTGAAGCAACTGAGGTTTTTTAACCGGAAGAAAAGGTGTCAAAGAGGTTTCTAATTAAAGTCTTCCAATACCTGAAAGAGATTACAGATAAAATGGAGTCAGGCTTATCAGAGATGAAAAGACAAGAGGATGGGTACAAAAGTGCCGATGATACCAAGCTGTTTGGCGAGGTAGACACGCTGGAAGGGAGGGATGCCATCCAGAGGGACCTGGACAGGCTGGAGAGGTGGGCCCAAGCCAAGCCAATGCAGTTCAANCGATGATATAAAATGGCCCTTCCAACCTAAACCATTCTATGATTCTATGATTCTATGAAAAGTTGCAATAGGGGAAAATCCAGTTGGACAATAAAGGAAAAATTCTTCCTCATGGTGGTGGGACTTCAGTCCTTGGAAATTAAAACCTCCATGGGACAAGGGCCGGAGAAACCTGATCTAAGTAGACATTAAGGCTCTGAGCCAGTTAACTGAGCTGCTTAAATTAATTTTCAGCTGGCACATTTAACCTGCCGGGGGAGAATAAATCAAGGCAGACAGTTCTCCAACAGAACGTGTATGGAGTCAACCCCTCATCCAGACCCCCACAGATGTGTCCCCGCATAATGCCACAGACGTCAGGGAGTCTGTCTGCTTCAGGGCACCCACAGTAACACCATCCCAGTTCCCAGCTGTATTAATGAGTACGCACAGATTTCCAAAAGAAACTAATTTATTAGGTTACAAGTCTAAAATAAATTTGTGCTGTTACGTCCTCCAGGTGCAGGATGCTGGATACACCCAGCGCTCGTTCTTCAGAGGGGAGGTATGGTTTCTCTTAAGGTCATTATAGGTTTCAACTATAAAAACTTTTTTCCATTTTAACTTTCTGTCCTTGACAAGTGAGATTGGTAACTGCTTCAGTACAAACTTTCTCATTTATCTGCACTGTTGGGAGTTCTCAGAGGCACTTAATCTCTCAAGTGACTGATTTTCTTGCTTAAAGTATACAAAAGTATTAGATATGTCATTAAAATAATTTAAAAGCAGGAACATACATACATTCTCCTTTTTTTTTTTTNATAGGGCATTCTTTGGAGAATCAGCCACCCAAAGCCTGCTCCACAATATTTCTTCCTGCTAAAGTGCGTATCGGACACGTGGGGGCAGGAGCGATGGGCGGTGTGCTCCTTACATGGGTAGAGTGAGCGCACATCTGCGTGGCTTTATAACACGGCCACCATAGCGTCATGATCTGGGAGTACCATTGAAGCAAACCGTTTAGCGACCACTCTGTTTTGAAGCGTTGGGTGACAAGGCGATGCGGGATGCCTGATCCATTCACCCAGGTTTTCTCCATCAGCCAGGGAAAGCAGACTGCCTCCCCCAGTCCTGAGCACAGGAACAGCTTTGACACTTGCGGCGCGGCTTTGGGCTCTGTGTTCTGCTCCAGATATAGAGGTGAAGTGCAGGGTGGCCCAGCTGTTACCCCAGACAGCCCCAAACACACCACTCGCATGCCTTATTATCTCTTACCATTTCTTGACCCTCCTTTTAACTGCCTTTGACATTTCCTTTCTCCATTCCGATCTTCTCCCAGGTAAACAAGTTCCCTCTTATTACTTTATTCTCCATCGGCCCCAGTTCTGCTGCATCACCGTCCAAATTTGTTATTTCTGGTAATGATAACCTAAGTCATCCTGACCTTACGTGGTATTACTGACGAGGTTACCTAGGTACGGCTTGCCTGGTAAGAATGTCATCCCCAAGGCAGACTTGAGCATCCACGAAAAACAACTCAGCAAATATTCATCCAAGGCTGTTGCAATCACCTGCCTTTAGGTAGGATACAAAAGAATTTAAGACTGCTTTATTCAGTTCCTGATGGCTTCATAACCGGTGACCAAATGGCTTCTTACTTGGTAAATGCAAACGATGTGACTAATAACACAGGTTTAATCAGAGGTTGAATTATTTCCTAGACTGGGGTTTAATTTTCCGTTACAGTACTTATTAAAAATACTTGAGCAAGATGTGTTACAACCTCAGCGGCCAAGAGAAAAAAAATCTTGCATATTTAAGTTTTTCTGGAGCATGAACTCCTTCAGTGAGGAGTGGAAATACAACACACTTCACAGAGTAAATTATGTGTTAAATCACAGAATAAAAGAGCATGGATGATGATTTAAATTAATATGAATATTAATCGCGTCTATCTTCACCTGAAAGTATACACTCACTTAGTGACAATGGCATACACAGCATAATGAGTTCATCCCAGTAGTTTATGGTGAGCAGTTAGCAAAAGTACTTTATGTACTGTGGTGCCATGGGGAGAAGCTCTTCCTTGGCACAAGAACTCCGTGGATGCCCCAACAGATCTGTTTCTTTTTTATGCTGTAGGTGATGGGGTTCAGCACAGGGGGAAGCAGCAGGTAGATGTTGGCCAGGAGGACGCGAACAAGACGGGAAGCGTGTTTGCCAAAACGGTGGACCATGGACAAGCCAACCACGGGGATGTCCAGGATCAGGACTGCTGGGATACGGGACAGGCAGTTCTTCAAAGCCTTGAGATGCTCCCTCTGGGATGTGATGCTCACAGTTGTCTTACAGGTCATAATATATGAGAAAACAATGAGCCACTGTGAGGATGACCACAGCTAACCCATACATGCTATTGAACATGATATCTGCACACACCAGCTTGATCAGGTCCTGGTGCAGGCAGTAGGCATGGGAGAGCACATGAGACTGGCAGAGGGGCAACCTTCTCTGCAACAAGAGTGATGGCAGCACTCCTAAGAGGCATCTGCACAGAGCAGCCAGCCCAATCTTGGCTGTCCTGGCACTGGTGAGGATGGAGGAGTATTTCAGCAGTTAGCAGATGGCCACATAATGATCAAAGGCCATGGCCAGAGGCACTGAGGACTTTGTGGCAGAGAAGGAGTGAACAAAATAAAGCTGAGCAAAATGGGCATCAGAACTGATTTCCCTGTAGTTGACCCCGAAAACACTCATCACAGTTGGTGGTGTAGACAGAGACAAACCCAAATCAGTGATGGCCAGCATGGACACCAGCTTGTGGAGGCTTGGATCGCTCCTGATGACAAAGAGGATCGTGAAGTACCCTGTGAAGGATGCCACATAAATGGAAGTAAAAGGGATGGAGAGTCAGAGGTGGGCAGCCTCCAGCCCCGGGACGCCTGTCCGGGATGAACGTGTAACAGGAGGAGTTGGAGCTGTTGGACAAAGACATGACGGACCAGGGGACATCTACACTGAAATAAAAAAAAACCCTCAAAAATAAGTGTGCTGCCCATAAACCAGAAAACAGACATATGCATACTTATATATGCAGGTGATAAAATGTCATAAATTACCCAGGTTCAGAGCAGTGGTTAATGAATGTGCTGCTGATTATTTTTCCCGTTTCATTGGTGACTATGGGATAAAATATTCATGAATGAGAGAAAAATCTAGACAAAACCATCAAGGAGTTTTGAAATTAATCAGCTACCTCAATACATTAGAAGCTCCTGAGAGCAATTTTTTTTTTTAAAAAAAATACCACTGGTTTAAAGTCATAAATCATGATTAATTCACATGTGTCCATTCAGCAGTGAGTTAGACTTTTCTAGCCCCAATGGTCCTCCAGATGTTGTCTTGGGAGGTGGATTACGGTACTGAGGATGTTTTAATATTTTTCACAGTAAATATGACTTGTTATCCAACAAAACCTGTAACTGTTCATCCAATAAATATTGGATGAACAAGAAACAAATAATGTCTTGAAAAAAATTAAAATACAAATGCAATGCAAGTTTCACCTGAGGCTTCAGCAGAGAGAGCAAGCTCTCAGAGAAAGCGGTCTGCAGGAGTAAGTCTAGTGGCAATGCCGAGTCCCCTGTGCGTGGCATGCGGAATGGCCTGGACAAAGCAGCTGGTGCGTGTGTGGGAGAGGGAAGCAGAGGCGCGATGCTCTCTGCTTAATCTCTCCTGAATGGAAACCCTGGAACCCCTTCACGACAACCGTCACTGCCACAAACGAGAGATCTTTCTGGGGAAACGGAGGTCCAGAAACATCAGGAGGAGCGCTGACAATGAACAATAGATAAGATCAAACCTTGTGGAGTGATATAGAACCGAACAGACTATTTCAGTTGGAAGGGACCTACAATGATCATCTAGTCCATATCAAAGGAGAGATTATTTTTTTTCTTATTCTCTGGGGAAGCAAGTCTCTTACTGAATGACTTATTGGACCACGTGATTGGCAAAAGGAAAGCTGAATTGATCTAGAAATTGTCCACCACTCAGTGCGTGGTTGACAGCAATGACTCTTCAATATAACCCACAAGCACATCGTGACCCAGTGACTGGAAACTGAAGTTACACAGAAATTGGATGAAATGAGACACTGCTAGTTGGCAAATCCGAAAATAAAAAAGGGCGGATGACAAATTCTTCATCTGTTGGAACCATAAAGCTAAGAACAGAGATTCTTCTGGGATGTGTGCTTTGCCTGAAGCCCATACGATGGGCTTGATGAGTAAATTGGTTATGAAATTCTTCTGGAAGTGTGATGCAGGATGCCAGAACAAATCACCACAGTGATCCTTTCTTGATCTAATATTTTCTAACTCTCCTGTAACCAGAAAAAAAAAACCCACACGAATTAACATATTAATTAGAACAAAGAGAAGGGATTAAACGCTATTTCCTTGCTTTGCCCTTGAGCACCGTACAGCGAAACCTCGAAGTATCAAGGTCAGGCTCTGCCAGTGCCGTCTGAGGTATGAAACATCACGGCAACGCTCCTGCCTTTTGCATTTGAGAAACTTATCAAATTCTGCCGCTGCTGAGGCTCAGTTTTGACTGCAGCGAGAAAGCCTGAGCCGGAGTCACCCAGTCCGCAAACAGATGCTCATGATGTCTCGGAAACCCCACAGGGACATTGAATAAAGGGACTCGGGGGAACAGACAGAAACAATGGGGAACCTGAGTCAAATATGCCTTCGGTTCACAAGCACTGGGGATCCCATCCCCTCTGTGCAAGGACCTGTCACACACACGTCAGGGAAAGCTCCTTCTCCCTGTCGCACTCAAGGCAGCGTTGGGTCTAAATAAGTCCCTTGAGCCCTGGCTTTGCCTGTGCATGCACGGAAGGACGGCTGCAGGCTGCTGGGTGATGGTCGGGACCCTGCCGAGGGTCGGGAGCTGAAGCCTGGGGTGGGCAGAGCTATGAGTGGTCCCACCTGCTCTTGGATTTTCATGGAGTTCAAAGTTCATCCGTATGTCGTGGCCAGATGAAACTGGTGTATTTAACGGGTCCGATCACCTGCAAGCCAGCTGCGTCGGTGGTACTGCTGCACTCAAAAGTGTTGCGTGTCTCCTCTCTGCTGCCAAAATGGGCTTCTATCTAGGCTGTGGTGTGGGCAGCAGTAATGCGGTCCCCCCTCAATCTGTTTCCCCCATTTTGTGTCTTACCCACTCTGCAGCATCTGTCCATTGCTCATTTGAGAGAAGCCCGTGCCCACACTGGTTTTACACGGTGGCGGTTGGACCCTCCAAGGACAGCAATCGCCCCGTGTTCACACATGCAGTGACCCAGCACCTGGTCCCAACTCTGCTGGAAGGGGTAATGGGTGAAGTGTCTGCAAAATGCGCTGTGAAACGTTATCCAGATCTTGTCTGGTCCTCTCACAGGCTGTCACAAGCTTGCACATGGATCCTGCTTTTTTTGTTTCTTATTACAAAGGTTCTTCCTCCAGTGCCTTCACCAAGAGTCAGATTTACAATGGGATGGATAGGAAATGCCGCATTGTCTTCTCTGGCCCCACAGTCACAGAATCACAGAATGGTCAGGGTTGGAAGCGCCCTCCGGCGCTCACCCAGTCCAACCCCCCTGCCAGAGCAGGGGCACCTCCAGCAGTGGCACAGGACGGCGTCCAGGCGGGTTTGGAATGGCTCCAGAGGGGGAGACTCCCCCACCTCTCTGGGCAGCCTGTGCCAGTGCTCTGCCACCCGCACAGGAGAGAAGTTCCCCCACCCCACCACCTTGCTTGCCCTTTCTTCCTCCTGCGTCAAGGTCTCTTTGCAGAAGCTCTGGTTATGGGAACAGATTTTCTTATAATAGCTGGAATGACCAAAATGGGGTAACCCTTTCCTGGATGAGATCTGCATGCCATGCTGATGCCGACCAGAGACTCATTCCACCGTGCACAACTTTGGGTTCCCAACATCGGAAAGGACGTAAGATTATCTATGCTGTCCTCTCTTTCTTTACGGTGTTAGCACTAATAAATAGCATTTTAAATGATAATTTACAGGGTCTGAGTGCCTTTCTGGCACTGGGATCGCCATATATGAGCAGCTCCTGGTGCAAAGCTCCTCCCTGCAAGGTGGGAGGGCGCAGAGGGATGGAGGTGGTTTCATAATGGTTGTCCACGGTGAGGTGACAGCAAAGGACTCCCACCTTCCAAATGCCATGGACCAATGTCCTATCTCCTTACCACATGCTCAGTGATGCTCCACGGGGCTGGACCCCGTTCTGGGGTCCAGGCAGCTTCTCTATCTGTCCTCATTTTGGGATGGGAGGTGGTGTGGTTGCAGAGTGGTCTGCAGCTCCTCGGGGAGGTGAACAGCCCCTGATGGAGCTCTGTGCTTGTTGGGGAGAGCGTGAAGGTCCAGCCAGCCGATGCTGAGACATGGGCAGCATTCAGGAAAAGCATAAGCCCATGGCAAGCACAGGGGAATCATTTCTCTGCTAACGTCTATCGATCTGAGGCTCCGGCACTTCCTGAACCAAGAGCGGTGTTTTGTGTTGGATATTCCTTAATGGATTTCTTTTTTTTTTTACCTGTCTTACTGCTCGGTTGAGCCCCTGCAGACTTTCAGCGCTTGCAGTTCGCTCTGACAAAATGTTCCAAAGCTTAATCCTGTTGAGTGAAAAACATCTCCTGTAATTGGTTTTAAATTTGCCACCTGCTATTTTATTTAATGCACCTTAGTTCTTGTATTAAAAGAGACAGGGAGCAATTACACCTGGATGTCCTCTTCAAGTCACTCAAGATTTTACAGAGCCCTTCCCCACCCTTTGAGTCATCCTTCTTGCAGACTGGAGACTCCTGGTCCTCCCAGCTCTTCCTTGCACAGAAGCTATTTTAGGCCTTTGGTTGTTTTTGTTGCCTCTTCCCAAAATCCTTCTAGTCCCCGCAAGGGTCTGTGGAAGGTGAGACCGTCTGCTTCACTGAGGTTGTCAGACCTTTGCAGCTCCAAGGGAAGAGTAAGCAACATAAAAGAAAGACACACACACACACAAAAAAAAGAAAGACACAAAACACACAGAGGAACAAACCTGATAGACAGTGGAGACAATAGCGAAGACTAAAACTCTTGGGGGCCTACAGGAGTGCTGGGGAGGGACTTTTTACTGGGGCATGGAGTGATAGGACGAGGGGGAATGGCTTCAAACTGGAAGAGGGCAGGTTTAGATTGAACATTAGGAAGAAGTTTTTCACTGTGAGGGTGGTGAGGCACTGTCCCAGGTTGCCCCGAGAGGTTGTTGAGGCCCCATCCCTGGAGGTGTTCAAGGCCAGGCTGGAGGTGGCCTTGGGCAGCCTGGTCTGGTGGGAGGTGTCCCTGCCCATGGCAGGGGGGTTGGAACTCGATGATCTTCAAGGTCCTTTCCAACCTAAACTGTTCTAGGATTCTAGGATTCTATGATTCTTCAGCCACTAGTTGACAGGCCATTAAGAAACTCCACACTCAGCTTTGGAGAGGGCTTTGTAGCTGACAAGAAGTGGGAAATGATGGAGGTGAGGATTCGTGATGCCTGAGGGTCCTGTGGGACCATGCAAAGCTGACAAAGGAACCTTGAGGAGAAGGGTCAAAGGTGGGAAAGGGGCATTGGGGGGCACAGGGGTGGGGGGGAATCAAAGGGATGGGGTACAAAGGGGTGGAATAAGCCACACAGAGGTCAAACACCAGAGCAGAGTGCAGGATCCAGCCTGCCCCATGTTTCGGCAGTCCGACGGCCGCGGTCACAGCTCGGTGGCACCCAAGACCCGTTCAGCAGGTGACCAGCACCCACAGGCGTCAGTGACTCCCTGTGGTGGGCAGTAAAGTCTACTGAAGGTGACACAGGACCACGGAAACCGAGCTATGGGTCAGAGCAAGAGTCCTGCAAGCTCACTGTTTTCTGTCCCAGCACGTTGGGAGGATAAGCTGTTTCATGTACACCATCCCCTCCGTGCTGCTGGTCTCCAGTCCTGGTTTGGGCACAACGCTCCTCAGCCTGCTCACACTTTCCTGGACAACCTGTGCATGCAGCTTCCACCTGCACGTAACCCACCATTTCTGGGATGAAAACTGATCAGATCTGGGAGAAATTGCTGAGAATACTTAAAATGCTACTTCTGAAAATACTGTTAATGTACCCTCAGCATACCATCCCTGAAACATTTCCTTGATTATTCCCTTTGTTGTTAAAAGCCACACGTAAGTCCTTCCTGGGCCCCCATCTGAAGACACTTTAAAGACTGTTTTGCAGTGGATGTTGGCTTACAGTCACATAGGGAAACAGGCAGGAACTACATCTTGTGTATGCCAGAAACCTTTCTATACTGCTCATTGCCCCATATGCTCTCTCTGTCCGTTAACGTACACTATGTTGAACCCAGCAGCTTGTTTTTCTCCAAAGCATCTTCCAAAAGGTTATTCAGTCAAATTCTAAAAAACTCAAAAACCGGAGAATTCAGCACGTTCCTCATGCTCCCACTCACTTCTTCCAGTGGTTAAATATCACCAATGCAGAATGTGATTATGTGCTGATGTGATTTCTGAAGAAAACTCCTTTTTGACCTTCACCCGGGACTCTTTCATTACGCTGGAAACGGGTGGAAAGCAAACTCGCCCAGCGAAATGCCTCCCCGGTGGGGTCACTTTTGAACTCTGCAGAGAAGGCAGCGAGCTGTTGTGCCGATCTCCGCAGCGTGGGTATAAATACAGAGGGAAATTAATGTGGCTGCTGGGGCTCGGGAGTGGCGGCGATGGGAACGAGAGAAGCATTTGGCTTTCGCGTGGTGCTTTGCATGAAAAAACAATCCTGTCCCTCGTGCAGAGGAATGAGTGAACCTTGTGACTGAAACCAGATGAAAAAAATCAGATTCCCACCCCCCTGAGCCCTCTCATCCTTGGTTCATGCGTCTTTCTGCCCGAGAGCAACTTCTGCACGGCACAGACGGAGGAAATGAGACAGCCCGGGTGCCACGGCGAGTCCAGCCCCCACAAAACCCATCTCACCGGAGCCGACTGCCTGAGTGCTCCCAGCTTCTCGGGAGACACTCTGCCCGCCGTGGGCGCCGTGCTGTCACAGAGTGCCAGATGGTGGCTGGAGAGCTGTTCGGCCGTCCCTGCGCTAAGCTGCAGTGACAGCCGCCACGGTGCTGGAAACACACCTGCAGACCCCACTCCCCGCCGGGCACGTGTCCCGCGTCGCACTCCTGCTTGTGCGACATCTGCGGCACCGCGGGGAGCTGCCGTGGTGTGCCGTACCGTGCAGACCCTTCCTTCATTCCCCTCAGCACAGGCACGCAGCGGGAGGCTGGTGGGTGGTCAGATGTTGAGCCCCCTCTGGGTTCCTGTCATTGGGTGTAGATACACCTGCGGATTACAGAAACCCATCTGTGGTACCCAAGAATCATAGAATCACAGAATGGTTTGGGTTGGAAGGGACCTTAAAGACCATCAAGTTCCCACCCCCCTGCCCCGGGCAGGGACACCTCCCACCAGCTCAGGTTGCTCCAAGCCCCGTCCAACCTGGCCTTGAACACCTCCAGGGATGGGGCAGCCACAGCTTCTCGGGGCAACCTGCGCCAGGGGATCACCACCCGCACAGGCAACAATTTCCTCCTAATATCTAACCTAAATCTCCCCTCTTTCAGTTTAAAACCTCATCCTATCGCTCCCCTCCCTGATCCCGAGTCCCTCCCCAGCTCTCCTGGAGCCCCTTTAGGCACTGGAAGGGGCTCTGAGGTCTCCGCGGAGCCTTCTCTTCTCCAGGCTGAACTGAGCAGTGCCCTGGGTGCCTACGCTGCAGCTGGAGGAGGTCTAGTGGAGATCCACAGAGGCATTAGTGCCCGGGCAGCAGCTCAGCTCCCCCGACACCCGGGATTTTGGCTGAGCTGAGGTGCTTCCCAGGCGGCACGGACAGTCTCAGCTGGACTGGCATGGACATGCAGACACGGTGATAGACACATCCTCAAGCTGAAGGAGCAGAGGTAGACAAGGTGGCTTTGAGGCTGGCGGTGGTCAGAGCGGGGCCTCTGCTGGGCATCCCCTTGAGCACGTGAAGCACATCGAGCAGGGGAGATGCCAGGTAGGTCTGTGCCTGCTGCTGCCATTTCTTGGGCAGACATGGGGCGGTTTGGGACCTGGATGTCTCAGTCCAGAGTCGCTCTTTTGGGTAGCTATTATACTTAGGAACTTTTTCACCTTAAACTGTTATTTTCTCAGCAAGGCAGGAAGGATATTAGCATCTTATATGCATTCTTTTAGCATAGATGACATCTCTCTATGGAAAACACAGCATCAACCGCATCACTCTGCTGGCCTGGGGCTAGCTGCCTCCTTTATAGTTTTAGGGGAGAAACAAGCATTGCTGAGGGATTGTTTGTCCCATCCTAAGATGCAGAGCTCGGACCAAGCTCCTGGCAGTGCTCCTGGCAGTGCCTGACTCTCCCCTGGGTAAGGAAGGTGATTACACGCAACTAGATGGGCATCTTTTAGAGGCTTATGGCGTTTGGTCCTGAACAAGTGAGTTTTTCCCCAAACCCGTTTTTCCCATTTTGTGTTCTGATTGTTATTTCTAGCATAATTTACTGACAGGAGAATGAGAGTACCGCACCGGCCACGCCGTGATGCAGAAACCTCACAAGCTGGTTCTTTCATCCCAAGCACAGTTAACAGACGTTGGTGGATCCACGCACCGTGAATGTGTTCGTTCCTGTTTATTCAAACTGGTGACTTTTACAATCTGCCCAAGGCGCATTCCGCTGCGACTGGATAAAGAGCTCCCCAGTGTAGCCCAGGGGAAGAGCCACTCCAAAAAACAGAAGTTGGGAAGCGGAGCACCGCAGGGTTGGACTCTCAGTGTCCAGGACGAGGGAAACCTCCAGAAAAATCCCGGGTGGCACCTGGCACAAGGGCAAAAAAAAACCCACCTCAAAACCAGGGCACATTCACATAGTTCCCAGGTTTTTCTTTTTAACCACGTTCCCATTTTGGAGATCAAGACCTTCACTTTTGGGTTGAAATTCATACCCTCCACGGTTGTGCTGTGACCCAAACTGAACTGGGCAGCCACAGAGCGTATTGCTTCTCCCGGAGCAATGAATGCCAGCTGTTTTGCATACGGGATACAAAGATTTGGTTCATGTTCGACAACCTGAGTGCTTGGTGTAATTCGCTGTGACAGCCAGACCGGGGGCTGCTGGTGCTAGCTGACAGAACCATGGGAGAAGCTTCCCCGCTACGTGTTATATCTGTCAAGAAACGGGCAGTGCTGAAGCAAACTGATCTGACAAGAAAATAGAAGAGATATTGCATAGTAAGACCGTGTCTAAGATAGTGGGGTGCGTTTTCTGAAGCACTTCCTTGGGTATAGAAAACCTGCTTTTGACCACTTTTAAATTCAATGCTTAACTGCTGTTTTTGCCTCTCATTCCAGGTGCAATGACATATCCAGCGGAAGGATGATCTGTGTCCAAGCGGTCAGCACGATGTGGGATTTTATTCTCCAACTTATCTCATATTTATCCCAAATTCTAGGAAATAAACCCTTATGGGGCCCCAATGACATTTATTGCTGACCTCTGCAGTGCCCCTGACACCGACAGTCATCAGACCAAGGTGACTCACCCGTTAGAAAAGGATGGCTTCCACACCAGTAATTATTTAATCTTCATTCATCAGGACACAGGTTTGCTGTTGGGAGCAGTGGATTCAGTATTAGGAAATGGTTGTGTGTATTTTTTTGAAAAGCTAATCTCTTTAATGCTGGGCCATTTTTACCTCCAGCAAACAACAATCGTTAGTGACGCATTTTTCTGAAAAACGTGGGTTTATCAGATGTTAGCCGGCTGACCCTGCCTTTTGTTTCAGCAGAGAGATAATTTCTTTCATTAGCCCAAAGGATGTAGTCGGAAGACGAAGCTTGCAGAAGAGCCTTCTTTCTATAAAAGGCACTGATGTAAATAACAGCCTCTGATTGCACTTAGCTACTACCCCTCTCTGCTTTATCGTTTGTGCTTTTAGGGGTCCTCATGGCTTCACACAGAGGGGGGGTCAGGAGGGGAAACGTTGTCTGCATGGGGGTTTCTGGCAGCAGACTCTCCGTGCATCCAGTAATAACACACAATATTACTGTAAGAACACACAATATTGCTGGAATAACACACAATATTCCTGGAATAACATTTCTGCTCAAAGTCAGCCTGGGTGAGCGACTCGCGGGGCACAAAGTCTGGCTTAAATCCAGGGCGTTCGAGAAAAACAAACAACTACACCTTTGTGTTTAACAGCTGAGAAATCCCATCTGCCTCTGCCGTTTGCTGACGAAAATACAGGAAGGCCAAGAGGGGTGGCGGACCTCTACCAAGACCCAAGTATTTATTGTTACTGAATTAATGCCAAGGAGTTCAAACCCCCATATCACTGCTTAGAGAAGATCAACATATCACCAGGCAGAAGATGCTATCCTATGTGTAGATAAGGAATATCAAAATACACATTCAACCAATGAGGTGCATAAGACAGTGGTAGAAAATATACATCTAATGTGAAATTTTTGATGGAAACGTGAAAAGTAGCTCAAGACATCTTGTCATCCATCTGCCACCCTAAAATACAACAGCTTACCCAAACCAACCCAGAAAGGTACTTAGGAAATCTGTTCTAACATCCCTGGATGACACCTTCATATCTCAAAAAAATCTCATGCGTGAAAGGAGTCCTCATCCTTCATATTCTGTGGGTTTTTAATTACTTTGCTGCTCTCCTTTTGCTAACGGGTCTTCGTATTCCTTTACAGAAGGTGCCCCCACCTGTGGGGTCGGTGATGAGAAGAATGGGAAGGTTACTCCGCGTGCCCCGGGTACAACACTCGTACTTCCTGACATAGTCTTCACTTCGGGCTTTATTTTTTTGTTTATTTTCGCAAACTGTGACGTTGTAGACTAACGTTTGCCTCCTCATCTCTGGTACTTCCCGGAGCTTTCTTGTAAAGGTGCTGCCTACCCTATTTCTATTTTGAAAAAATAATATAAACCCCCCTACAGGTGAATATTACTGCCAGACTAACCGGTTTGATACCAATGTTTACTGACATAAATCCTCCCGTTCCTGCCAGCCCAACGGTGTCAATGGCATTTCTACTTTCACATCCAGCGCGTCGGGACAGTTCTGAATTTCAACCTTCTCCCCGTTGTACTTTCAGTCTTTCTGCCTTGTTCTCACTGACGAATTAATAAGCAGTCTCCCTCTCCGACCACCAGAAGGATGCTGGAGTTACACCAAAAATTTTAAATAGGCAGAATAATAAAGAAGATGTCAGTCTGCTACATTCATATGGAATACACTAATTAAAGGCCAGATCTTCTAAGCAAGATGACCCAAATGACATGACAACGGCTACATTCAGACCCAAAGAAACCTCTATTTTCTTAAAAGCTCATTAATGAAAAAAGTGAATAACTGCAGAAATAAGACAGCTTCCTTCAAATCCCTGTTTGCTTCATCTTTGACAATGAATTATTGATAACTTTTCTCTGAAAAAGGCTTCTTTCCAATGAGTTTTGCCTTCACTTTGTGGTAGTTCCATTTAGATCATTTTTCCCTTTCTTGTTTCTGAATACGTTATGTGAAATGTGTCCAAAGCATAATTACAGTCAAGGCAGATTTAATTTTCTGGTTTTTCCCTGTCAGCAAGGCATGTTACCCCGTCTAAAGGAAAAATTAGGTTGCTTTGTCACAATTTGTTCCTAAGAAATTCACGGTCACTGCTACTTATTTCCTTGATATGCCATGCGTGCTCCATAAATATTTGGTTTGCCTGTTTCAGTATTTTTTCAGGAAATAAATGTTAATCCGACCGGTTTCTAATTCCCTATCACTTCTCTACCCTTTTCCACCTTTCTGAAGTCAGACCCCGGGGTTACCTTCTTCCAGACTGGTTTCCTTTCTCATTCATCATTCTCAAAGATATCTGCTAACAACCTTTGGACTGCTCCTGCCCGCTCTCCGAGTACTCCACGGGGAGCCTCACCCTGCCCTTACACTGCCCTTGTAATTTAAAGCCATCTGTTTTCTTAACTTTTTAACAATTTTTCCCTGTTTCCCCCGATTTCTTAATTTGCTGCTCATGTCAGACTATTTCAGGGAAAAATAATTTGTAATTTAAAAAAATAATAAATGTCATGCATGCTCATATCATTCATCATTCAATATGCTTCCCCAGCATTTGAATAACAAAGCAATTCTTACATTAATCTATGTGTCTAACTAAATGCAAATTGCTTTTTGCCTCCCCCCTCCTTTCTGTTGTTGCTTTATATGCTCTCGCTATTTCTTTCTGCAAATCATTACTGGTTTGACCGAGCTCAAAAGCTCATGTTTTTTCCTCATGCTAGGGATCGCTGCAAAGGTGGTGATTTATGCATGATGATTTTTAGTGCTTATTCATTCTACTGATGGGGTTTGAAAAAAAAAATGCTCTTTTTATCACATCTTTAATGAACTGCATAACTTCCTGAAAAATATTCTTCTAGACATTTTCCACAAGAGATATCGCTATCTGAGTTTTACCAAGTCCACTTTGCTGAAGTTTAGGGCTTTCAGCTGCAAAAAACAAACAAGCAAACAAAAAAAGCAAATAAACCCCTTACAGAATAAAGATCTCTAAAAAGTTGTAGTTCTGTTCAGCGGCACTGCGTCTTTCCTGGAAATAATTACCATGGACACCATGGGAAATTTAATATTCCTGTACATGCCTATAGAGCTCTCATTTGGGCAAAGCCATAAGCCCTGGACAAAAGTCAAATACCACAGGAGAGTGAAAGGTCTTTTGGGACAGAGCTGAGACCAAACAGCTTCGCTTTACCGTGCTACCAAATTTTCCTTCTCTACTTGCAGCTGCCCACCTCGGGCTCTCCATCCCATCGTCTTGGCTGCCACCGTGGCTTCGGTCCTGCTGACCCTTGTGGGTCACAGCCCGCCCAAGACTCTGCGTATCATCCCCTCCAAGCTGCTGGTCTTGTCTTCAGCTCCAGCAACATCCCCAAAACATTGCTCATCCAACCATCGGGGTCAAAGCAGCCTTTTGCAGACCAGCCGCCCTCTCCTTTGCATCACATCGGTTTGCGCACAACGTTCCTCAGCCTGTTCACATTTTCCTGGACAACCTGCGTGAGCAGATTCCACCTGCACTAAACCCACCATTTCTGGGATGAAAACCAATCAGATCTGGGAGAAATTGCTGAAAATATTCAACCCTTAGAATTTCTTATCATAGAATCATAGAATAGTTTGGGTTGGAAAGGACCTTAAAGACTATTTACTTCCAACCCCCCTGCCACGGGGAGGCACCTCCCAGGTTGCTCCAAGCCCCGTCCAACCTGGCCTTGAACACCTCCAGGGATGGGGCAGCCACAGCTTCTCGGGGCAACCTGCACCAGGGGATCACCACCCGCACAGGCAACAATTTTTTCCTCACATCTAACCTAAACTTCCTCTTTTTCAGTGTAAAACCATTCCCCCTCGTCCCATCGCTCCCCTCCCTGATTCCGAGTCCCTCCCCAGCTCTCCTGGAGCCCCTTTAGGCACTGGAAGGGGCTCTGAGGTCTCCGCGGAGCCTTCTCTTCTCCAGGCTGAACCCCCCCAACTCTCCCAGCCTGCCCTCCCAGCAGAGGGGCTCCAGCCCTCGCAGCACCTCCAGGGCCCTCCTTCTTGTCCTGCAAGGTCTCCAGTGATCATCCCATCCTTTTAGAAAGCTGCACAAACCAAAGCACAACCTCCAGCACATCCAGATTCACTGACCCTCTCCTTCCTCAGCCCAGAAAATCACCTGCAGAGACAGGTTTTTACAAACCCACCCCAGCTCAGAGCACCTCGGCTCTCCCAGGTGGAGGGAGAAGGAGCGACCCATCTGCAGTCGGAGGTGAGGGACGTCACCGGCCGCACAGCACCACTGCAGGAGGATGCCCAGGGGGCACCAGCAGTGTCAGCCCCCGGGACACCCACCCACACTGCTGCGGATGTGCTCGCTGCCCTTTCGTCTTCCCCTCGCCCTTGGCAAACCTTTCATAGAATCATAGAATGGTTTAGGTTGGAAAGGACCTTGAAGATCATCGAGTTCCAGCCCCCCTGCCATTGACATCTCCACTGCACTGGCATTTCCCTGCCTATCTTGGCATTTCCCTGAATATCTTGACATTTCCAAAGGAGTCAGTGTACAAAAGCAGCCCCCATTTTCCCCACACCCCATCCGCCTCGTCCCGATGCCCACTGGCTGCCGGCTGCCCTCCTGAGACATGTTTTTATTGCCTCAAATGGCACTTTTTATTTGGGGTTGTTTTTTTTTTTTTT
>VUYV01000450.1:105146-123576 GCA_008711295.1 Anarhynchus alexandrinus
TTACAGGTGCTTCTCACTCATGGCCAGCTGTTGTCTGCTGCAGAAGTCCCAGAGCAGACGTGGGCAGCTCTGCACCTCCTCCAGCAGCACCGAGCAGAGCACAGCAGCTGAGGAGCTATCAGCACCCAGGAGATCTACACCCTTCCCACCCCCAGGCAAACTCCTACATTTAGAGATCCCACCACCTCCTAGTCCAGACCAGCAGCTTTGTCCCCCCCCCTCCCCACTCAGACCACTTCTACCTCCTCAGTAGTACTTAACTTCAGTACCACAAAGTTGATTCAGAGGAATAATTTTATTATTGCGCCCACCCTTCAGGGAGTGAGAGCAGCATGGAAGACCAGACAGCAGAGCTCAGCCGAGGACTGTGAGCAAGCACTGCCAACCCAGCCCACAGCTACGCGGCAAGAACAGACTGAAGGAGCTCCTACATCAGAGCAGAGACACACAGCATTGCCCTTCCTGGGACAGCAGGGAAATAACAGCCTCTGCCAGCAGCTGAAAGTAGGGGCAGATATCACAGCCCAACAACATAACTCATGCAGAGCACTTACTGGGGTGTGTGACCAGTTTAAACAGACAGACCCACATTACCTATGCCAGCAACTCTTGTAGGGCAGCTGGAGCAGTGCAAACCAGGTCCCTTCAGGGAGCCATCACGGGGACCCCCATCCATGGGATCCACAGCCCCTGGCTCCCTCAGGGAGCATCACGAGGGCCAGAGGCAGCAGGACCAGGACAGACCATGGGAGAGCACACACCGCTTTGTCAGTCTCAAGAGTCACATTCTTCATCGAAGCAGGTGAGGATCTCTTTTTCCAAGCATAGTACTTTGCCACAACCACATTGGGGTTTCCCTGGGCAGGGTCAAACCACATCTGGATGCAGCGTCCGCTGCCCCGGTGCTCTGTGGTGTATTTGTAGGAGTTGGACCAGATTTTCTCACACAGGTCTTTTGGTTGGGGGAAGACATCGCTGAAGGGTCTGCACATGGAGCCCCAAGGACAGCGGTTTGTTCCTGAGGACAGACAGCACCAGAAAAGAAGACAACAACATGAGCTAGCACACTTCACTCATGTCCTTTCACCTGGGAGGAGCAGGCCACCTGCCCACAGCCCATCACTGCATCATAGCTGATAGGTGGTGGCTTGGCCACCTTCTAGTTGGCAGCCCCACAGGCAGGCGAGAGCAGTTAGGGGTCTTGGCTCCAGCCACTGGGCAGCCAGCAGTGACACTGCCAGGGCTTTGCCTGCAGGGGTGAGGAGACGCTCGCTCCACACAGCCCACCAACCTGTTGCCCAGTTCCAGCCCTTGTGCCAGTTCTCTTTGCACGCGAGATAGTCCTTGCAGTCCTCCCACCACTCCTCACAGTCCTCTTTGCAGAGTGGCACATGAAGAATCCTCTCCCGACGCCAGCTGCTGTCAACCTGCAAGGGAACAGGACCATGCACACTGGTGGTGGCCCTTCAAAGCTAAGGGGCAGGATCTGCCACATCCCAAATTCCCCCACAGCCTCTTCCATTGAGCTCCAGAGATGGTCTCAGAAGTTTCAGCCCCAGCAGAGACATGTCTTGACAAGAAGCGATTCTTCCATCAGCCTGTCTGACTACCTAAGCAGAGGCTAGCAAAGCCATTTGAATTTTTCCACCCAGTAGGAAAGTTTGCAGTGTCCCAGGAAAGCACACTGCCATATGTGCCGGGGTACGCTGTAAGGGGGACCAGCATACAACATATCATGTGGCCAGCACAAGCCCTGTTGTCTTAATCACAGCAGATCTGATCCTACCTGGTCAATCCAGGGCCCCAGGTTGGGTGAGCACTCATACAAGCACGTGTCCTGGATGAAGTGGCGCTTGCACTTGGGTGGCATCACCCCACAGTGGTTCCAGTTGAAGTTGTACAGGTTGGACTGGTCCTTGTGGGCTTCTGAACTGGTGTTGGCTGTGCAGCAGGCGTTGTCCTTCCAGGGAGCACACTGCAGCAGAGCAAGAGACGGGCTGGTCAGGGAGGGCAGGCAGCGGCTCGAGGGAGTCAGGGGATGCTGCAGGTGCCAGGTTCCCGCGCAGCCTACAACAAGAAGTGTTCAGCAGCAAGAACATCTACTCCAGCAAACCCTTGGGCTCTTTGGACTGAAGAGCTCATGGCTGCAGCAGTGTGGAGTTGGAAGAGCAGGAGGTCACATCCTCACTAGGAATTAGCGCCAGCCTGAGGAAGAGAAACAAACTCCCTCCTCATGCACCCTGGCTTGCTCTTAGCCCCATCTCCACCAAGGACCTGGGGGCAGAGCTCTTCAATTAGCAAGAAGAGTCTAGTAAAGAGGGAACAAATAAGAGTGTCTTTCCTTGCCATCCTTCACCTTGTTCTGCTCTGGGGTAGCTAAGCTTTGGGAAGGGGAGACCTCCTGGTTAAAGAGGGGTGGCAGTGACCTGACAGAAATCCTCACACCACTGCACCCACCCTAGCCATCTGCTAGAAGAAGACAGCAGACAGGCCTCATACTGAGCACGGGCTTTCTTCCTCAGGCAAATGGTGGCTAGGCCCTGGGCACAAACCAGCCAGTGTCACCTGGGGCGGCAGGTACAGGGGACCCCGACAATCCCACCGGCAGGGTCATACCTGGTCATGCAGCTTTCCCTCTGGGCCAGGCTTGGTTTTGTGGTGCTTGGCATCCATGCAGATGTTCAGCAACGGGTCCTTTGCAGGCATCACCACCCAGGCAGCCAACAGCACAAGCAGCGCCTGCCCCACTCCCATCCCCACGGCCAGCCCACTCAGATGGGGGAACTGGGAGGTGATGGAGCTGTACAGAAAGGGGCACAAACGGCAGCAAGCAAGGTGCTGTGGGGGCCAGGCTGTCCTGAGGACACATCAACAGACCATCAGCAGACCACAGCACCAAGGAGAGAAGTGTAGCTACCCCAGGCAAGGCTGCAAGGTCAGCTACAGGTCATCCTCTGGACAATCAGAGACATATGGCCCTTTTAGTGCTTGGGCTGTTCAACAGTTAACCTCAAACATCCCTGATCCAAACTGTGCGAGACCCATTCGCATGGGGTCCTGTCGCATTAAGCCACCCCACTGCCTCAGGGCAGAGCTTTCGGCTCCACCTTGTGCAACTAGATGTTGTTACTTGATGGGTCTCTTTAGCCCGTGGGTCAGAGGAGGCAGTTAATGCACTAGCACATCTTGTGTGGACCACAAGCTGCAGGAGGCCCACCTTGTTCTCAGGAGCATGTTAAGGGAAGAAGGCATTTTCTTTGGTGTATCTGCATCTGGGCCTCTGGAGACCCACACCTCAGGTCTCCTTTAGAGACCTGACTTGAGCAATAAAAGATACTTCGCATAATCATGGTTTAGTCTCCTCTGCCCACCCAGAGGCTGATAGGACTTTCATAGTAATTTCCTAAAAGACCCAACCAAACACACCAATAAACCCCCCAAAAAACCCAAACAAACACACGCACCACAGTGCTCCCTCACATTCCTCGTCCATACAGCATAAGGGTCTAAACCAGCCACCCTTTAAGTCACATTTTGTAAAACACAGAAGCAAGGCAAAACATTTACAGCATTAAAACAGCATAAAACAACACAGAAGACAGCAATTACAGAACTAAGGAAGCAGACACACAAATCTGAGGACTAGGAAGTGGATAACTTGCATCATAACTATGTATAACCAACAAAAAAACCCACCCAGAGATACCAACCTTACCAGCCCAGATAGCTTCTAAACCCTCTACTACACCTCAAAAACACTCAGCTCAGCAACTTCCTGGGGTCAGCTTTAATAGGAAAGCCTTCTAACACAGGTGCTGGCACTTGAAAGTACCTTCTTAATATGGTTAACGAGGTTTAACTTCTGCTGCCGGTATTTGTTACTTTAGGAGCAGTTGTTTTGGTGATAACCAGCTTGCCCAGCCCCTTTCACACGCAACATCCTCTTGCCTGGGAAACAATCCGGTGTTTTTTCACAAAAGGCGGGTCTGTTATCAGCCTTGGTCATTCATAACAAACCCTTTTTCCTCTACCCGCCTTTAGACCAGGCAGTTTTGATTTGCACCATTGTGTGAGACAACAAAGCCAAGGAGGGACAGATGTAGGATTCTGCCATGCACCAAGAATAAATACAAAAGGGGTAATGCTCNAGCAATAAGTGCTATTGGCTCTGAAGGAAGAATAATAACTCCCAACACAGAAAATAAAATGCTAGCTGATGAGGGGAAGCAGTGGACCTTATTGCACAAACCCAACAGCAATAACTGAAGTTAAAGCTAGGGGTTGCCCACCAGACCCCTTGGAAAGCCCTTGCCCTCAGCCAAGGGGCAGAGCCTTCTCCCTGGAACAGCACGGGTTTTGGGGCTGTTTTGCTCTTTTCTTCAATCGCACCACTGACGTTTTGGTGATGAACCCACTTGCCTGAGGAGCTCATCTTCCTACATTCAATGCGTGAACGCTTTAGGCTCTAGGAGACCCTGCTTTAATGCTTTCCACAGTCTAACGACACGCTGCATGAGTAATGACCTGCGTGTCCTTTCTCAACCAGACGCGTGCTGTTCTCATTTCTCCTCCTTCTCGCTCTCGTATTGGAAGTGACAAGGAGCAGATCTTCCCCCACTCATCTTTGAGCCTTTGCCGCCTCTGTCATATCTCCCCTCCGTCGCCTCCTTCCACCCGAAGCCAGGGTCTGCTCACTCGTTTGCGGTGACAAGTGTTTTGCTCCCCGAGGCACCAGGACTGCCGCGGTGTTTCGGATGCACAGCGCTGTCCTGGCCTTGTTTGCTGGTCCTTGCCGAGGAATTTCTAATATCTGGTTTGGTTTTGGAACTGCTGATCACTGAACTGTGTTGTCGTAACGCTATCATAACGGTGACAGCTTGTTCCTGAGAGATAATTGTTAGCCACCAGCCTGTCATTTTCTATCTGAAGTGTTCTGTTTTTCCCCCCAGTGCATCACTGTGTGTTTATTTCAACTGTGGGTTTTTTATCTGTTGTTTTATTGTTCAGTGATTCAGGCTTACCAGGGTCTTCTGCAGATTTTCGCAGCTGGTCCTCCTGTTCCCGGAGTAATTTAATATCTCCAGAAACGTGTTTGCCTTGCTGCTTTCCCCTCCCTTCCCCAGAAAATATTTGTTGAGAAGTGGAAGTCCCAGTACAGATTCCTGCAGAGGTTCGTTGTAAAGGATAGCCATGAACCTTTATTTTATGATTCAATTATTCACTGGTGTGTGGGAATTTACTCTCATTTCATGGCTGCTTATCTGATGACCTTCGGTGGGGACCTTGCTCAGAGCCCTTGGCAGTCCAGGTAGACCCTATCACCTGGATCTGCCCCAGCCACAATCCTTTCCAGCCCCTGGAGGACTTGCAATAAATTAGGGGGTCTTGTCTGAGCGTTAGAAGAGCCATACTGACCGTGTCCCCATATGGCGTACTTATCCATCTGCCTATAGATTCAGTCCTTTATTAAATTTTGTGCAACCTTTTCCCACACAGGTACCGTGCTCATGGCTGTGCAGATCCCTCAGTCCCTCCAGAAAGCCTTTTACCACGTCCCATGTGAATGTGCAGACCTTGTCCTTGCAGGGGGTACTTGTACACGTGACAGTGCAGAAAATGGGGAAACTCTCTCCTCGCATTGTAGTCCTGCCCGTATCCTCGTACTTAATGGGATGGGTGGGCGGCTGGGTGCATCCACATTTGCTCCATCCAGCTGATTTGCCTTGTGCAACCTATCTCCAGGGTCTGGGATCCAGTTGTTTTGGATGCTCCTTCCCTGGGGTCAGATTTGGGTGAGCAGCCCCTGGGTAACAGTTTTAGGGTGTGCTGAATGCCTCCGGGCACCCCAGGGTCTGCGTTAGCCAGGAGCTCAATGCACTTGCCTACGCGTCGTTGCTTAGTGCCACTGGAGATCACAGAACTCGTCGGAGATGCCCGATGGTGTCCCACGTGGCTTCCCACTGCCGCTGCTACAAAAGGCCGTGAGAGTTGTTGTGATCAGAATCTCATATATGGGCAAAAGCAAACGCACATTATGAATAAAGCCAAGAATTGTTAGTGTAACTGAAAACAGTCTAATACAAGAATCATTGTTAGTCCGGATAGAGTTATTACAGAAAAAAAAGAAAGGAAAAAAAAAGAAATTAACATTTCTCTACAGAACTACTACTACTACTACTACTGATGTTATATACACACTTCCCAGTTTCTTCCTCTTCCCTGGGGTCATGCCCACCCTTTCACTGCTCCTCTGGGTCCTAAGGTTGGTGACTTCAGTTCAGTGGTGGTGGTGGATGTTACATCATCATCAAAATCTGGAGTCCTTCACAGGGAGGAGTACGATATTGATGTTCATGGCTTCTTCTTCCTCACTCTAGAGTCTATTTTGTGTCTCTTTTATGTTTGATAACATGCTTTTACACCTTGCTTTCCCTTCATTGGTCTGCAAGTCCATGATACCTGCAGATTTCCTAAATATGGTGCATTTTATGCATGTTAGATACTTGTTCTTTGCTGTCTTTGTCACCCCAAAACCATTTTTGTCCAGCTCTGAGCCTGCATTTCTTTAACTGATCTTTCTGAAGTTGTTTATAGCCATGAGGTCCCCAGTGCCAGCCTGTGCCCTGTCTCTCATCTCCTCATGCCTGCACTCCTCTATGCCGCATCCTCTGTCCCCACTGCTCAAGGCCCCCGCCATCCTGCCACACCGGTATTTCTCAGCACTACACCATTATGTTGAAGTCAAAAATACTTCATTCAGCACAGAATAGCTACATTTTACTACCATCTGCTTAAAAACGAAACTCTGGTTGCACCATACAACAGTAAGCAAAAAAGCCATAGCCATAGTCAGGATGAATTGCCATTATTGCTAAATCTGGTGAAAACAAAGCTCCAGGCAGGTCATAGAATCATAGAACTGTCTAGGTTGGAAGGGACCTTAAAGATCATCGAGTCCAACCATCAGTCCAACACTGCCAAAACCGCCACTAAACCATGTCCCTCAGCACCACGTCTGCCCATCGTTTAAATACTTCCAGGGATGGTGACTCCACCACTGCCCTGGGCAGCCTGTGCCAGTGCTTGATGACACTTTTGGTGAAGAAATTTTTCCTAATATCCAATCTAAACCTCCCCTGGCACAACTTGTGGCCATTTCCTCTTGTCCTAGTGTCAGGACAAGTTCAAAATGAGCAAACCTGGCACGCCTCAGTCCTGAGTCCTTGCAAACTCCGCACAGAGCCTGTGGCCAGCAGTGGCCATGCCATGGTAATGGGCTACAGGGTCAGTGTGTAGGACCTGTGTCACAGCTGCCCGGCCAGGCGGATGCTGAGGACATCTCGAATGGGATCCAGCATCAAGCGGGGACAACCTGGATCGCCACCAGCTGCTGGGGTCTGGGATGCCCCGTGCAGATGGGAACCCTTGCAGAGAGACACCCACCACCAGCGCCAGGAGATGCCTCCACTGCGGCACCCATATTTAATCACCTCACACTGGAGCTACAGCTCACTCCTGGAGTCCTTCAGAAGTGAATCATCTTTTGACTACAAGAAGAGCAGAGTTAAGTCCAGGGTCCCTCAGAGAACATCTGATGTTTTCCTCCCAAAAAATAGTTAAAATGCACTTTAAAAGTGAGTGTAAGCAGGGGATTTCTTTATGCACATAAAATGAAAGGGGAAAAAGGTGATATAATTTACTTTGGACAGATATTGTTGCTTCAGACTTTTCATTTCAAATACTCGATTGTTCCATCCATCAAAATTTTTGTTGCCTAAAGTGTTCAGGATTTTGAAGATGGTTGTTAAAACTGAAATCGGAGATTACACAACCCAACTCTTGGATCACCCTCATGCTGTAACGGGGAATGAAAAGTTTTCTGCACCCAGGACGGCTTGGTGACCTGTTCAGGGCAGTGAACGTTGCTGGCATTGATCGTGGAAAATAAGCAATACAGGTCTTTATAGGCGGATAGCTCAGATGAGAAAAGGAGTTATCTTTGCTGTTCAGAAGGATGTGGGGCACTCAGGTACCTCGGGGTGAGGAGGTGATGGTGGAGAGATGGCAGATACAGGTAAAGGCTACAAAAACAAATTTGTTCTGCTACTGCTCTGCAACAAAAAATCCAATTATTTATTTTACTGGGTAAGACACTCACATGCTCTGCTTGCTGGAAGGTTAGGAAGAGAAACTGCCTCTTTTTGATAAAATACTTTAATATCTCTGAATGAAGATGCTATACATACAGAAGTAAGTTACCTGTGAGCCAAGAAAAGAGAAAAATAAGAATAGAAAGCAAGGAAGGAGTAAAAAGAAAAAAAAAAGGGAAAGGATAGTGAGAGATACGTGAAGGAAGACAGAGCCACAGAGTCATCTTCCTTAAAAATTAAAGTTCCCATCTGACAAGGAAATATCTCAAAGTCTCAGGCACTTCCCATGGAGGTTACAGACAGGTTGTCTCTGACCCGTGGTAAGGGCAGAACCTCTTCAGGAGCCACGAAACTCCCAAAGAGGAGCCACTCCTCCAGGGAAGTAAGTGGTGGAGTCGCCATCCCATCCCTGGAGGTATTTAAAAGACGGGCAGACGTGGTGCTGGGGGACATGGGTTAGTGGTGGGCTTGGCAGTGTTAGGTTGATGGTTGGACTTAATGACCTTAAAGGTCGCTTCCAGCCTAGATGATTCTATGATTCTATGATGGTACGATTCTATGAGACAGGATGGAAATTGGCCTCTGAACACATGGGCTGGGAAGATAAACCCACGTGCAGACAGGAGTGCCGGGGAAAGGCAGGGCGAAGGCAGCTCAGAAGAAAAGCTGAAGAAAACTGCTAAGCTCATCTAACTGGTAACTTCTATATTTTGACTCTTCTGCAGCACATTTGTGTTAGCACAAGGATGTTCTCTGGATGTGCTGTGAGAAATGGCGGGGGGCTTTGTTCCTGTGTCTTGGCCCAGTGCTTGCGCAGTGCATCATACAAACCAACCCCGGAGCGAGCTTCCTCGCTGCACGGGAATATGTTGTAGCACTGAAGTGAGATTAAATTGGCCAAGTGAGATTTTAGTCCCCCAAGATCATCCCTGAAAACCAGCAATGAAGTATATAACTCCATCTTTTGTCTCTGCGCGTGTCTCTGTTCTTACACTGCTCTCAGCTCTGCCGCATTTCCTCTGCTCAGAGACAGCTTTCGCCCCCCAAACCATAGAATCATAGAATGGTTTAGGATTGTTTCTATGCATTCTATGATTTTATGATTCTATGACCTTGAAGACCATCGAGTTCCAACCCCCCTGCCATAGGCAGGGACACCTCCCACCACACCAGGCTGCCCAAGGCCACATCCAGCCTGGCCTTGAACACCTCCAGGGATGGGGCCTCAACAACCTCTCTGGGCAACCTGTGCCAGTGCCTCACCACCCTCACAGTGAAAAACTTCTTCCTCATGGTCAATCTAAACCTGCCCTCTTCCAGTTTGAAGCCATTCCCCCTCGTCCTATCACTCCATGCCCCAGTAAAAAGTCCTTCCCCAGCTCTCCTGGAGCCCCTTTAGGGACTGGAAGGCCGCAAGAAGATCTCCCCGGAGCCTTCTCTTCTCCAGGCTGAACAGCCCCAACTCTCTCAGCCTCTCCTCAGAGGAGAGGTGCTCCAGCCCTCGTGTTCCGCTGTATTCACCCCCAAAGCCTCACGTATGGGAGCGGTGGCAGGCCAGCGCTGCCCCAGCGGGCAGACGGGAGCTGAACAGGGAGGGTACGTGACTTTGGACAACGTCCGCAGCCCATTCCCCTCAGACTTCCATTATTGTTTTACCAGTGACAATAGAGGTCACGTCCCTGACTGCTCACTAGAATATATGTTTATGGACCCATTACTCATTAATTTGTATTATCCCCTTTTAAACTCCCTGATGCTGTCCTCCTTCATAACTGATTGTGAAAACAAGTTCCAGAAACTTCTCTGTAAAGGAAGTATTTTTCTCGGTGTCAAACTCTTTTCCTACTAGTTTCAAGTCATTTTACTGTGGGTGAGGAACTGCTGTGCATTCAGCCCAATATTTCATAGTCTCATACGTCTCCTGCCAAGGCCAGACCGGCAGCAGTCTTTCACTGCCACGTCTGCAGAAAAAGTGACCTGTTGCCAGAAAAACTGCCAAAGTAATATCAGTGCAAAGCTACTTTATGCATGATTACACGATATTGCAATTATTAGACCATGCGAGCATGGAGGTACATGAAAACTTCTTGGACACCCTTCCACAGGAGCAGCAATATGCGTTTGTCTCATCTCCACCAACACCAGCGCTGCCCCGTGGGTCAGCATCCAGGGTGAGCGGGGCACTCTTGCTGCCGATGGTCCCTCGCATCTCAGCTGATGGAGTCGTCCTTGCCTTGAACAGCCAGTGGCAAAATGGGGGAATATGATCAAGAAAGGGAAGCATACGGTCAGCAAGAAGCTGGAGCTAATGTCCAACCACAGGAGAAACAGAGTTGGCCAAAGTATGTGAAGTGTCTCCTGGTATCCACTGTGCTCTGACCGGTGTGATAGCTGGTGTGCTGTTTTCGGTTGCTGTTATGATCTGTGTCTACTTGGAAGTAAATAGCTAAGGGAACAGGGAAGAAACCAACCATCTGAAGTCAGAGGTGCCCGCCCCTGCCACGCCACATGCCCAGGATCACTGGTAAGACCCAGAGCATGGGACATCCCAGGTACCTGTGCCCCTTTCGAGGTGAAGGAACCAGAAGTGCAGGAGATCTGAGTGAGCGTCAGGTTTGTGCAGCAGAATAAGGACTGTTCCCTGTTATTGGTTCCTGTCCTAACCGCTGTTAGCATTCAGTCTGGGTTTTTTTCTTTTAAATCCTTCTGAGCGCTACCTGTGGGGCTGCTGAGCAGCGGGTGAAACAAAAGGTTCGACTTGCAAACCCTGTCCCAGCTTCGCCGACTGCCGTTGTGCTCCGCAGCCCCTCACGGGCACCGAGAGAGCCAGCTCAGACTTCAGCTCGGGTAGGAGACCCAGGGCTGGAGCCTTGTGTCAGTACATTGGGAACAGGCACTGGATAATGCAAAATCACGACTAAAAAGGTGCTCCCGGTTTTAACCGAGCTACCCAACCTTTCTGCTTCAGCCGCTAAATCATCTCATCTCTCCCCTGCTCCCTCAAAGCGCGCTCTGCTTTCAGAAAACTCCTTCACAGCCACAATGGCAAATCCTCCGTCTCTTAAGTCAGTTTTACCTGCTCAGCATAAAATCAGAACCCGCTGTCTAGTATGAATTATTCAAATTTATATTGCTATGTCTCGTTATGCTTCGCTGCTGTTTAAAAGATATTCGGAGTAGAAATCTTGGGCACCTGCCAGGTACTTAGGAAATTCTCCATGGATAAAACGAACATGCAGAATTTCTGTGGTGGCTCAGTGTGGATGCACTGTATATTTACGAAAGCAGCACAGCTCTCCGGTCAGCTGTTTCTCCAAGAGTCTGTTGTAAAGCACGGGCAATCGGTGTGAAGACTTGGAGGATATTCTCTGGCTGCGTTTAGGCGAGTGAAGAGTGTGTGACATAGTGGCACCTGGAGAAGTGGCTCCTCAGCTGAGTTGGGCTCCTTGAAACCAAGGCATCGGCGCGTGTGTTGCGTGGGAGGAGAGCGGAGCCACAGCTGGCGCGAAACCGCATCTCCTCCGGCAGCCGGACTGGAAGCAGCCAGGGCAGAGCCGAGACATCTTGGCAGCGCTGCCAAATTCATCATGTAAAGAGAGGTTCCTGCTTATTTCTGGAGAGAAAAAAATGGTATCAGTGATGCAAGGGTCTCTCGGCTCCACAAAGCAGAAACCCTAAAATGCCACGGGTGCGCGTGAAGTTGGCAGAAACTTCTTTGCTTCACCCAATACGTTTGTTTAGTCATTATTTATCTGGGGAACAACTGCAAACTTTCCTCCCTTTTCCTTAATGATGTTTACAATAACAGTAGCACTGCGTGTTGATATTTATCACAGTAACAGGTCATTGGACACCAGTAAGATCCATCTGGACAGGGTGCCGGGCCATCTTGTCTAGACCGGGCTTTTGCCAAGAAAGGTTGGACCAGGTGATCCTTGAGGTCCCTTCCAACCTGGGATTCTGTGGGTCTGTGATTCTATGAAGTTATCAGGCTCATAGGTATGCAGTGTTTATTCTCGCCATAGCAAAGTGCAGTGTTACATCTTTAATGGTATATTTCTGTGCCATCAATCTCTCATTTAAATAAGGGTTTGTACCGCAGCACTCTGAGAGAGCCGCAGTGCATAACATAAATCTGTTTGTTTAGATTTGGCAGATTTATGATATTGGATCATTTCTGGTTTGTGCTTTTTTCTTTGGTTCACTGATTACAGGTTTACTTTGCCTTTTTGTGCTTCAGCTCATCATGTCGTGTTGCGGCAGAACCAATTCCTCTCATTCCTCTCACGCTGTTCACTCCAGCAGGCGTCCCGGGGATGGAGGCTGCCCACGTCTTGCTCTCCATCCCCTTCACTTGCATTTCCATTGCATCACTTGTGGGCAACGGCATAATCCTCTTTGTCATCAGGACCGATCTGAGGCTTCGTGGACTCATGTACTGTTTCCTCTCCCTGCTGGCCATCACTGATTTGGGTTTGTCCCTGTCTACAGCTTCAACTGTGACGCGTGTTTTCTGGTCAACAACGAGGTTTTGGAGCCTGTTTTGCTCAGGGTTACTTGATTCTTTCCGTCTCCTTCATGGAGCCCTCAGTGCTTCTGGCCATGGCCTTTGGTGACCATATGGCCATCTGCTACCTGCTGAGATACTCCTCCATCCTCACCAGTGCCAGGTTAGGCAGGACTGGGCTGGCTGCTCTGTGGAGATGTCTCTTAGGAGTGCTGCCACCACCTGCTGTGTGATGAAGCAGATGTGCAGGTATCACACTCAATAACTGGTATGGCTTTGCTGTAGCTATTCTCTTTCTGACATTAGTCCTCATCCTCATCTTTGTGTCATGGACACTGATCGCTAGTGTCATTCTAATCATCGCATCCCAGAGGGAGCATCTCAAGCTTTGAACAACTGCCTGTCCTGTATCCTGGGCTTCCCCATGGTTGGCTTGTCCATGGTTCACCATTATGGCAAGCATGCTTCCTCTCTCATTCATGTCTTCATGGCAAACATCTCAAAGCTGAACATGAGCCAGCAATGTGCGATCACAGCCCAGAAGGCCAACCGCATCCAGCAAGTGTGGCCAGCAGGGCGAGGGAGGGGATTCTGCCCCTCTACTCCACTCTCGTGAGACCCCACCTGCAGTACTGCATCCAGCTCTGGAGTCCCCAATGTAAGAAGGACATGGACCTGCTGGAGCGTGTCCAGAGGAGGGCCACGAGGATGATGCGAGGGCTGGAGTACCTCTCCTATGAGGAGAGGCTGAGAGAGTTGGGGCTGTTCAGCCTGGAGAAGAGAAGGCTCCGGGGAGATCTTCTTGCGGCCTTCCAGTCCCTAAAGGGGCTCCAGGAGAGCTGGGGAGGGACTTTTTACTGGGGCATGGAGTGATAGGACGAGGGGGAATGGCTTCAAACTGGAAGAGGGCAGGTTTAGATTGACCATGAGGAAGAAGTTTTTCCCTGTGAGGGTGGTGAGGCACTGGCACAGGTTGCCCAGAGAGGTTGTTGAGGCCCCATTCCTGGAGGTGTTCAAGGCCAGGCTGGACGTGGCCTTGGGCAGCCTGGTGTGGTGGGAGGTGTCCCTGCCTATGGCAGGGGGGTTGGAACTCGATGGTCTTCAAGGTCCTTTCCAATCTAAACCATTCTATGATTCTATGATCTACCTGCTGGTCCTCCCCATGCTGAACCCCATCACATACAGCACAAAAAATGAACAGATCTGTAGGGGTGTCTTCAGAGTTCTCATGCCAAGAAGGAGCTTCTCCCTATGACACTGTGGGACCTGAGAGATGTCCCTGGCAGAGATCACTGCTCTGGGAAACACTCAATTAACATAATGATCCAGATGGCAGTTCATCATTTGGAGAGCGCATTTACTTTGCATCACACAGGGCATTGACTCAATTAAGGTATTAACAGTTACTATTGATATCCATACATTAAAACCAACTCATCAGAAATCGCAGTGCGTGGAGTGGGTCTCAGCCACCACTCGGGGCTGTCCCCTGCCCCTGCTGAGGGGCAGACAGGAGTTTCATCAGGTCCACAGGTTTTGGCTGTCCGTTAGAGCATCTTACAGCCCACAGTTTCTTGTAGTTGTCCCTGTCCTCTCACTCCTTCATATGTTTTCACTGAGTACCTGAATAATGTTCTGTTCCATCTAAGGGCTGCGCAATCAGTCACAAACCAATTTCAGTGACAGTGCAATAGTCATGGATGATTATTGGATATTTTTCTTGCTGTTTTACTGCATAGGAATTTTCATCTGTTCCAGATGATTTTGATAAGAGGAGCAACATGAAAATGGAAATTTAAATAATCTCAACCTCCTCTGTTTTCCAGCTGATTCTGTTCATGAAATCCATAATTTGCAATATATCCTCTTGTTTGTCTGGTACCATACAGTGGCACATACAGCTCCTGCAGCCTCTCATGATGACCCATGCTGTTTATTATTCTTTTTCTCCCCTCATTTCTTTCTCCTCTCCCGTCCTTAGATTTGACGCTCTTGGCAGCAGGGATTGTCTTTTCATTCTACACCTCGAATACTATATTAAAGTATCTTATCTGTGCTTCAACGTATAGCAAAGATACAGATACTAAATACCACTGCTACCAATTGCTTCTCTTCCTGGGCTACAGGACTGGGATGTTAAATAACAACAAAAATGCTAAATAACAACAACAAATAATTGTACTTTCAATTGCAAAATTTCAGATAAATAAATATCAGTGCTGGACTTGTGTGCCACGTCGATGGTAGGTCTGTATCTTGATTTGTACAGATCAGCTGTGTGTTACCCAGTGAATGAAACAATTATTTAATGTCTGTGGTTCAAAGACAGCTCTGTCGCTTGGGAAAATGCAGTTCTTAATTCTTTGGCCTGCTGAGAGGGCTGGAAAGAGAAACAAGTGTTGGAAACTCCTGAGAGCACTGGCAAGCAAAGGAACTGGACACACCAAAAGGAAAGTTTCCTGCTCATAGTAAGTGAGGTGTCCCGAATTAACAGCATATACTTAGGGTAAGAAAGAGCTCTTCTTGGGCTCGAGCTGGTAAGCAGGAATATCTTCGGGGAGATGGGGAAAACAGTGAGGAATAAGCTGAGGTGGTTGAGAAAGGGGGTGAAGACAACGTTGAGAACAATGAGAATGGTCATTGAGGCATCTCAGTGGAAGACTTCGGTGGTCCGGGAGGGAGGGACACACAAAGAATGGGGCAGGAGAAGGGTGGTTGTTCGAAGGACAACAAGGTGGTAGGACATTTTGTGTTACTGCTCGTTTTGCAGCAGAGACTCAAGCGCTTATCCCATTGATAAGGGTATTTCTGGCAAAATACTGCATGCCAAAACAACACCTGCCTATGGAATTTTGTTTGTGTAGATAGAAATGAGGAGGAAGGGTGTACTGGTTTTGTCTGGGATCGAGTTAATTTTCTTCATCCTAGCTTGTAGGGGGCCATGTTTTGGATTTGTGATGAAAACCGCTTGATAGCACAGGGACGTTTTAGCGACTGCCGAGCAGCGCTTGCACAGCATCGAGGCCTTTTCTGCTCCTCACCCCCCGCCAGCGCGTGGCCTTGGGCTGCACAAGGAGCTGGGAGGGGACACAGCCGGGACAGCGGACCCCCGCTGACCACAGGGCTACTCCAGACCATAGGACGTCGTGCTGAGCAATAAAAGATGAGGGAAGAAGGACAGGTTTAATTTCCCTGTTAAATTGTCTTTATCTCAGCCCATGAGTTTTTGCATTTCTGCCCTTCCGATTCTCTCCCCATCCCGCGGGCGGGGGGCTGAGCTGCCCACCGGGGTTAAAACACGAGAAAGGGCTTGTAGAAATATCGAATTGCTGAGTAAAAGGGACAACTATATTTATCATCATATGTGTTTCATAGCTGTGGCAGACACTGCGTAGCTTGTGTGCAGTCAGCTGCAAAACACTATCGAGATCTCTGAAATTCAGCCAACGCAGCCAGGAAACTCTTCCTATCAATAATGCGTCCACTTCAAACTCAAAAGAGTGATTTCTCCAAGTTCAGGAAAACTGTGAGTGGAGGGGCTGAGAGGGTTCCCAGGATGGGCGTTTTTCGGCAACTTCCCCTCCTTCTGATCCTTTTCCTCTGTATTGATACGCATTTTCTTTCTGATGTTCAGGACACAGCTTTTAAAGACAGCTGATATGATGGGTCTGATGTCATCTGTTACCTCAGCTCTAATGTTTCCCCTGAAGACTCTGCGCTCCACACAAACTATTTTGTGGCACAGAGATCTTTTAGGAAAACTCTGGATGAAACGCCTTCAGGGACAGCGTTCACCACCATCTGTGGTCACCTGTTCCAGCAGTGAGTTACGGTCAGGGTTAAAAACCACACCTTGTTTTACCTAAAAAGGTAAATCCTAAAGCCATTTTGGATTTGCCAACAGGCAACATTAAAATGTCATCTTTACACACAAATGTGCACCAGCCTCTTGCTGTGAAAACTTAGCAGACCTGCTCTGTTTGATGCACAAGGGAAACCTGTGTGTTGGACAATGCTCCTGAGCGTGGCTTGCTTGACAGTCCGTTCCTCCTGTCCCACGCTGATGGTGGTTTAGGGCTGCATAAAGCATTTTCTGTATCACCCCTGCATCTCGCAGCTCATCCTGGGGGGAATCTCAGATTTAAGGCCGCCTTGATTTTCTTGAGCAATCCCTGATCACGCTTCATCGCTCCCTTGCCCGGCTGGTGGGAACTCGACGGGGAGTTCATTCATGCCTGCAGATACAGATTTGTATTTGTTCTTTCCTTGAAATAACCGTAGCCCGACGGGGGCAAGGAACCTCCCGTCTGGCTTTGACACCCTGCCGGCACTCGGAGGGTCCCCGTTTCCCAGCCTGTGTCCTTTGGTACAGACCAGAGACAGAAACCGTGGTCCTGGGTGGGCCATGAGCATGGAGGGGGTCATCGCCCTGCTGCTGTGTGGTGCCGTGCGTCCTAGCTCACGCTGAAGGAGGAGACATACCCGATCACCGTTCTTTGTTCACTTATTAAAACCTCACTGAAACGGCAGTACAACATTTTGAATAATACGTGGATTTTTCATTATGCTTTATTGAAAAATTATTCACTCAGGTAAAATCATGAGGGCAAAGCATCGCCGCCTGCTGGAAATGCTTTCACCATCGCATGTGCTCTGATCGCAATCCCCAGGTCTTATCCTTCAGCCATACTGTCTTTTCCCACCAATACTTTTCTTTTTTGAATGGTTCTAATCCATTATGTCAGACATTTTTAGCCATTTTAGAAAACATATGCTCCAAGGAAATTTTGTATACTGACTGAGAGTATTTTTCAGCACAGGATTTTAAAGCAAAATGAACTCCCTGCATCTCCGAGCAGAACTAAAAACAAGATTTTAAACCTCATCTTCTCCAGGTCTGTTCACGCTTTTGCTCAGGTCTCCAACCCTGTTTCACAAGGAGGCCATGCATCCCAAGCTGGGAGGAATCTGGGGAAAAAAAGACGCACATCCCTTCCCTCCCTAACAGCCCTTAACTGCAACGACTGCGAAACACACTTGACTCCTTCCTGAGCATCACCCAACACGCTTTGTCCTCAGTGCCAACCAAAGCGTCCTGCACCGGCAAGTGCAGAGCAATCTGCTGGGCGTAAGTCCCTGAGAAAGGCTCTGGGGCCATGAGGGAACCCCGGGCAGGAGGGCCGATGGCTGCACCCGTCCGGCTTCAGGAACTCCGAGGGTAGAGCTAGCAGACGTAGTGTTTGTTGTAGCGATAAAAATATCATTATAAATACGTTACTACTGTAAGCATGTAGCTGCAAATATGTCAGACAAACATAATTTGTGGTGAGAGGTGCTCTCATCTATTAGATGAACTTGCAGTCAGAAAAACTATAAAAATCTTTCAAACTCGCAAGCTGTTCTCCCCGTCTGAAAGGCAGCAATCTTCACAGCTAAATATAGCTTAAGAAGAAAGAGTCTGAGATTTATGGAATGCACCTCACATTTCTGTTTAGTGCCCATTTTTAGCATCCCGTGGAATCAGGAGTTTGCATTTTTATGGTGTTTTGCTGGTTGACTTCAAATCCATCTTTGAGGTAAGGTGAGGTTTCCTACCTCGAATACTGTGTTCAGTTTTGGGCTCCTCGCAACAAGAAAGACATTGAGGTGCTGGAGCGTGTCCAGAGAAGGGCAATGGAGCTGGTGAGGGGTCTGGAGCACACATCTTGTGAGGAGCGGCTGAGGGACCTGGGGGTGTTCAGCCTGGAGAAAAGGAGGCTGAGGGGAGACCTTC
>VUYV01000450.1:124785-143995 GCA_008711295.1 Anarhynchus alexandrinus
AAAAGAGTGATTTCTCCAAGTTCAGGAAAACTGTGAGTGGAGGGGCTGAGAGGGTTCCCAGGATGGGCGTTTTTCGGCAACTTCCCCTCCTTCTGATCCTTTTCCTCTGTATTGATACGCATTTTCTTTCTGATGTTCAGGACACAGCTTTTAAAGACAGCTGATATGATGGGTCTGATGTCATCTGTTACCTCAGCTCTAATGTTTCCCCCGAAGACTCTGCGCTCCACACAAACTATTTTGTGGCACAGAGATCTTTTAGGAAAACTCTGGATGAAACGCCTTCAGGGACAGCGTTCACCACCATCTGTGGTCACCTGTTCCAGCAGTGAGTTACGGTCAGGGTTAAAAACCACACCTTGTTTTACCTAAAAAGGTAAATCCTAAAGCCATTTTGGATTTGCCAACAGGCAACATTAAAATGTCATCTTTACACACAAATGTGCACCAGCCTCTTGCTGTGAAAACTTAGCAGACCTGCTCTGTTTGATGCACAAGGGAAACCTGTGTGTTGGACAATGCTCCTGAGCGTGGCTTGCTTGACAGTCCGTTCCTCCTGTCCCACGCTGATGGTGGTTTAGGGCTGCATAAAGCATTTTCTGTATCACCCCTGCATCTCGCAGCTCATCCTGGGGGGAATCTCAGATTTAAGGCCGCCTTGATTTTCTTGAGCAATCCCTGATCACGCTTCATCGCTCCCTTGCCCGGCTGGTGGGAACTCGACGGGGAGTTCATTCATGCCTGCAGATACAGATTTGTATTTGTTCTTTCCTTGAAATAACCGTAGCCCGACGGGGGCAAGGAACCTCCCATCTGGCTTTGACACCCTGCCGGCACTCGGAGGGTCCCCATTTCCCAGCCTGTGTCCTTTGGTACAGACCAGAGACAGAAACCGTGGTCCTGGGTGGGCCATGAGCATGGAGGGGGTCATCGCCCTGCTGCTGTGTGGTGCCGTGCGTCCTAGCTCACGCTGAAGGAGGAGACATACCCGACCGCCGCTCTTTGTTCACTTATTAAAACCTCACTGAAACGGCAGTACAACATTTTGAATAATACGTGGATTTTTCATTATGCTTTATTGAAAAATTATTCACTCAGGTAAAATCATGAGGGCAAAGCATCGCCGCCTGCTGGAAATGCTTTCACCATCGCATGTGCTCTGATCGCAATCCCCAGGTCTTATCCTTCAGCCATACTGTCTTTTCCCACCAATACTTTTCTTTTTTGAATGGTTCTAATCCATTATGTCAGACATTTTTAGCCATTTTAGAAAACATATGCTCCAAGGAAATTTTGTATACTGACTGAGAGTATTTTTCAGCACAGGATTTTAAAGCAAAATGAACTCCCTGCATCTCCGAGCAGAACTAAAAACAAGATTTTAAACCTCATCTTCTCCAGGTCTGTTCACGCTTTTGCTCAGGTCTCCAACCCTGTTTCACAAGGAGGCCATGCATCCCAAGCTGGGAGGAATCTGGGAAACAAAAAAAAGACGTGCATCCCTTCCCTCCCTAACAGCCCTTAACTGCAATGACTGCGAAACACACTTGACTCCTTCCTGAGCATCACCCAACACGCTTTGTCCTCAGTGCCAACCAAAGCGTCCTGCACCGGCAAGTGCAGAGCAAACTGCTGGGCGTAAGTCCCTGAGAAAGGCTCTGGGGCCATGAGGGAACCCCGGGCAGGAGGGCCGATGGCTGCACCCGTCCGGCTTCAGGAACTCCGAGGGTAGAGCTAGCAGACGTAGTGTTTGTTGTAGCGATAAAAATATCATTATAAATACGTTACTACTGTAAGCATGTAGCTGCAAATATGTCAGACAAACATAATTTGTGGTGAGAGGTGCTCTCATCTATTAGATGAACTTGCAGTCAGAAAAACTATAAAAATCTTTCAAACTCGCAAGCTGTTCTCCCCGTCTGAAAGGCAGCAATCTTCACAGCTAAATATAGCTTAAGAAGAAAGAGTCACATTTCTGTTTAATGCCCATTTTTAGCATCCCATGGAATCAGGAGTTTGCGTTTTTATGGTGTTTTGCTGGTTGACTTCAAATCCATCTTTGAGGTAAGGTGAGGTTTCCTACCTCAAATACTGTGTTCAGTTTTGGGCTCCTCACAACAAGAAGGACATTGAGGTGCTGGAGCGTGTCCAGAGAAGAGCAACGGAGCTGGTGAGGGGTCTGGAGCACACATCTTGTGAGGAGGGGCTGAGGGACCTGGAGGTGTTCAGCCTGGAGAAAAGGAGGCTGAGGGGAGACCTTCTCAGTCCCTACAGCTCCCTGAAAGGAGGGTGTAGCAAGGGGGGGGTCGGTCTCTTCTCCCAAGGAACAGGCGATAGAACAAGAGGAAACGGCCTCAAGTTGCGCCAGGGGAGGTTTAGATTGGATATTAGGAAAAATTTCTTCAGTGAAAGGGTTGTCAAGCGTTGGAACAGGCTGCCCAGGGCAGTGGTGGAATGGCCATCCCTGGAGGTATTTAAAAGATGGGCAGCCGTGGTGCTGAGGGACATGGTTTAGTGGTGGGTTTGGCAGTGTTAGGTTGATGGTTGGACTCGATGATCTCCAAGGTCCCTTCCAACCTAGACAGTTCTATGATTCTGTGATTCTGTGCTTTCCCATGTTTGTTGAGGACAGCTGCCTTTGGGGCCGTGGGGCAGACGTGTGCCCACCACCACTCTTGGGGAGCTCTGGGCAGCAGTCAGGCTTTCTGTCCTCCAGAGCCTGGTCCACACTCATGAGAGGGTCTGGAGGACACAGCTGTCCTGTGGTCCCTGGCCACATCCCAGGAGCACTCCCAGGGTGCCACACTGTGTCCTCCCCGGTGCCACCAGCTCCAACCCAGTAAACCTTTGTCTGTTCATCTGTGGTAGTGTGAGGGGCTGTTGATGGTGACCAGCACTGGGATCACAGCCTCGGGGATGGATGTGCGTTGCCAGTGCAGGAGGCATGCTGTGTCTTTAATAACCATCCCCAAGGCAGGAGCTGTAGGAGAAATCTTCAGTGCAGCAGCGATGTGAATCAGCAACCACCCACGCCGAGAGCCTGGCTCGGCACGGCGTCCCAGTGAGCGGCGCAGGCAGTGGGACGTGACCGTGGACACCCTTTGGTGTCTCACACTCGCGCATGACCGGGCTCCTTCTCCACCCTGAAGACGCTGGGTTTGCAGGCACAGAAGCACTGCAGTGGGTGTCTGTGCCCGTCAGCCACTGGAGCCGGAGGCTTTCCGTTCGCTTTGAATACAAGGTTGAACTCGATGATCTTCAAGGTCCTTTCCAACCTAAACCATTCTATGATTCTATGATTCTAAGGTGACGACCTGCTGAAATGCAATGGCAGAAATGTTCCTCCCTCCCTGGACAGGTTCTGCCTCATCTTCTCTCCACACCCCCACATGCACAAAAAGGAGCATGTCCACCCACCTCACCACCCCTGACCATCATCAACGGATGGCAGGGATGAGCAGGGCCTGGGGAAGTCTCCAGTGGTGCAAGACCCATCCACCTCTGCCGCGGATGGAAACATTTGACACAGTTATGATTTAACAGCGATTAAAAATTTATCAATGATTTAAGTACATCAAGAGGTTGAATTTTAGCAGCCCTTAATCATTAATCAGTTTAGAAGCCTACAAAGTGAGTGAACAAGATAATTGAACAGCGACTTAATTAAAGATTTGAAGATGGCAAGATTCACACTAACTTACTCTAAGGTATGCCAAATCAATACATATACATATGGGCAAAAGCACAGATCTCAAATTAATACATCTACATATAGGCAAAGCATATAAGTGCGTGCGCACACACACACAGAGGTCTCTGATTGCTGGAATGAGGAATTTCTTAATAGCAGGCAACTCTAACGAGCTGACAGGTACTGCTTTTAACTCCTATGCGTTCATGGACAAATGGCAGAACATCCACATCCATAAAGCTAACGTGTCTTTCACAAACATATAGGTGGAGGGGTGGATGGGAGAGAGGCTAGCCTATAGCCAAAATTTTCCTTTTCCGTGTTTAGGGTAAATACTCATGATGCATCGGTGTTCCTCAATGGGCGGTAGTTGAGGATCGAGAGGGATTCTCTTGCCCCGTCCTTCTAGTCCTCGAGGTGTCAGCCCGAGCAGTGTCCCAATGCAGGGGAGATGCTGGCCGCAGCCCGCTGCGATCCAGAAGAGCTCAAAGGATCTTTACTAGAATTGCTACTTATAGGATCCGAGAGAATTGACTTTGGTCGGGTAATTTTCCACTCTGGCCCAGCTCGGACAATGGACAATGGACAATTCTGGTACTTCCCACTGGTTACGCAAGCCCAGAACTTGCTAGAACTTGGGGTCCTGGTATCCCCGCTGTTCTGTGGCCACGATCCATATGTTGTCAGGNCGCTCTGTGGCCACGATCCGATGGATTATGGTTCTTATCTTCAAACAGTAGGAGCCATGGGGACCAGGCACACTATTGTGTTCTGGTCCATTGCTCTCCACCTTCTCTTTCTTTCATGTTGGACCATTATGTGACATTCTGGTCCATTGTATTATTATGTGGCCCAGGTGGGGAGGATGTCGTGCCAAGTACTGAGTGGCCAAAAGGGGTGAGGGCGTGTTGCACCACCACAACCTGCCCCGTGACTAAAGTCAATTTATCTCGTCAAGGCCAGGCTGGACGTGGCCTTGGGCAGCCTGGTCTGGTGGGAGGTGTCCCTGCCTATGGCAGGGGGGGTTGGAACTCAATGATCTTCAAGGTCCTTTCCAACCTAAACCATTCTATGATTCTATGATTCTATAGTGTGGCAGTGCGGTTGCCTCTTGCCTCCATGCCTATAAACAGGGAATGCCACAGTCCAATTGTAATTTGAGGGAAAATTTGTGTTGGGCTGGTCTCTCAGCATTTCATTAAATGTGGTTAAGGGACATTATATACGCAGGGAAATTTTTGCAGAAATTCAACTGGTTTGGCTATCCTCCAAACTGTAATGTATAAAAGAATGTTTAACAGCAAGCATGTTGTAACAGCAATCAGCAAGGTCGCAATACGGTGTAACACCGGGTTCAGTATTCCAGTTGCTGTTGGAGACCATCCAAATGGGACTTCCCACCATCGGTGTTCTTCATCTACTTTGACTCTTTTTATCACTCGATGTATTTCTTCAACATCTTGGTGGACTGGGATAAGAGTCTTTTGTCCGGTCTCTCATGCTTGTTGTAGGAGGTTGATTAAATCAGGGTGGTGAGGGAGCTGTTTGATTATAGTAAGATTCATTCTGATAGGTGTGGGTTGCAGCTCATGATATAGCATGTAATCAAAAGAGAAATCATCACGAGTAATTACTGATACAGAGAAATTAAAAACACCACCAACAATCATGGAAAAGTTGCGTATGCATAAGTTGAGCTGATTGGTTATGCTATAAGCAAGATCATCTATTAACAAAGATTCACACAATGTTCGCATGCAGACACATCCTTTTCCAACATATATGACTACAGGTTCAGGAATCTCATTTGGGTGGATTTCAAAGTGGCAGGTGTTTTGTTCCATGTCTAAAGAGATGTCTTGAGCTTCAAGAGTGTTACTTTCGCAGATGAAGCCTTGTTGTTCTCTCACAATGTAGGCGTTCACATCGATTGTTTGCCACTTTCCCTCTTTTTGATGGGCCCACACTCTTTGCTCTAAGGGATAGAGTATGGTTCCATCGTGATTCAGTCCTAACGCAATGATGGGGTGTATAGTGTACACCGAAGCATTGCGTACTGTGAGGATGAAGTCAACAATCATCAGTTTCTGTGTGATAAATGAAGTTGACTAATTGCCACCATGACTTGAAAATCCTTTTCAAATTCTGAAGCATTGTCCCAAATTAATTTACAAATCTCAGTGGGTAGGGTTCCTCCTCTAATAATGGCTGTTTCATGGAATCACAGAATGGTTAGGGTTGGAAGGGACCTCTGGAGATCATCTAGTCCAACCCCCGGCCAGAGCAGGGGCACCTCCAGCAGTGGCAGAGGACGGCGTCCAGGTGGGTTTTGAATGTCTCCAGACTGGGAGACTCCACAACCTCTCTGGGCAGCCTGTGCCAGTGCTCTGCCACCCTCACAGGAAAGAAGTTCCTCCTCATGTTAAGATGGAACTTCCTATGCTCAAGTTTGTGCCCGTTCCCTCTTGTCCTATCACCAGGCACCACTGAAAAAAGTGCTTCTATAGACTGTATCCACAATTGTGCTTGGATACAACTCAAGGCAAGAGAGGTATTACCTTGGGTTGCTCCGAGGGCTTTTACAATTAATTGATGATCATTTTCTTCAATTCATTCCCAATGAGGTAAAATGTCTGATAGGAGCCATTGACTTGCTCCCAAGGCTGATAAAGATGACTTTAGTGGGTGTTCCAATTTAGTTAGGTCATCGGTAGTAGCAGTTAGTTTGTTCACTGGGACTTCAGTGTCTATGCTCTTTAGAACTCCTAATCCATCTCCAAATAACCCGGTGGTGTCCCGTCATATGCGTCGGGATTGCTTATTGTTAAAGGATCGTCCATGTAACCATGCTAGCCAGCCAGTGCCAGCAGCTCCCAGAAAGGCAGAACAGTCTGGTCTAATTGCTGACATAATAACGTGCAGCGCTAGTCCCACTCTTTTTAGGGACCAACTCAGGTTAAAGGGAACTCGCTGTTGCCCTGTATTTTTAATTATGTAAGAGCCTGTGTTGTATATGTGAGGAGACAGTTTAGCAGGAGACCGAATTGGCAAAGATGGTGGTTGAATTTTGATTTTAACCCAGAAGGTCAAACGGGAATGGAAATAAAAGTTGGCCCAAAACCATGTTATGAGTACTGAGCAGAATATGGTAAAGGTATACCAACATTCATATCCATAAGGACAAGCACGTGTGTGGTCATAACCATGTTTGAGTTTATTTCCAGTATATTCTATGGTAATTTGTAAATCTGTTGTACACTCAGTATGGTTTTCAATTTGGCATCGTACTGAAATGGTGTCTCTGCTTGTCCCTTTTAGAGATGGAATTTGCCAGTCTTTATCTTCATCTTTTCTAATCCATTTTTAGCTTAGGGAAGGCAAACCTATTGTGTAACACTACTGCAGACAAATTTAGAGATTTAGCAGGGTAAATGTTGGGTGCGCATCTATTATATCCTATATGAGCATGGATCCATGGCCATCCTGTTGTGCACGAGTTCCATTATGCGTGTTGATAGTAAAACCAAATGGTAGATCTGTGTTTTTATGGCCCCAAATGCCAAATGCAATCACAGGTTTGGTAAAGGTGATATTATACCAGCGGCCTAAATTTGGTTCTTTTACTTTATAACATGCTTTATAACTTTATAACGCTCTGACATGGACCTGCTGGAGTGTGTCCAGAGGAGAGCCACGGGGATGATGCGAGGGTTGGAGCCCCTCTCCTATGAGGAGAGGCTGAAGGAGTTGGGGCTGTTCAGCCTGGAGAAGAGAAGGCTCCGGGGAGATCTTATTGCGGCCTTCCAGTCCCTAAAGGGGCTCCAGGAGAGCTGGGGAAGGACTTTTGACTGGGGCATGGAGTGATAGGACGAGGGGGAATGGCTTCAAACTGGAAGAGGGCAGGTTTAGACTGAACATGAGGAAGAAGTTTTTCACTGTGAGGGTGGTGAGGCACTGTCCCAGGTTGCCCCGAGAGGTTGTTGAGGCCCCATCCCTGGAGGTGTTCAAGGCCAGGCTGGAGGTGGCCTTGGGCAGCCTGGTGTGGTGGGAGGTGTCCCTGCCTATGGCAGGGGGGTTGGAACTCGATGGTCTTCAAGGTCCTTTCCAACCTAAACCATTCTATGATTCTATGATTCTATGATAACATTCGTTATATATATCGTTATATATATTGGACATTCTGGTCCAGTGTATTATTATGTGGCCCAGGCGGGGAGGACATCGTGGCAAGTACCCAGTGGCCAAAAGGTGTGTGTGGGGTTGCACCACCACAGCCCCCCTGGGGACACACACAGCACCCTGTTCCCCACTTTTGCTCTTCTCAGTGCAGACTGCAAAAAGGCAGGAGTGGGGGTTGGCTGTGGTCAGGCTGGTGCTCCCAGCGAGAGCTGTCGGCGCGGCACGGCAGAGCCAAGTGTCAGACTGGTGGAGCAGGAGGTTGAGGAGCGTGGTGACACCAGCAGCCCTGATCCTTCCAGCTCTGATCCTCCTTCCAGTGCCACCGGACTGTGGGGTTCTCCTCCGGCAGAGGAGCTGGGTGACCTCATGGCTGATCCAGTCTCCCACACCTGACACCTTGTTGGCCCATGGGACAGCTGTGCAAATCCCCATGCAGATGTTGCAGCAAGTGGCCCAAGCCTGGCAGCTGGATCTGCAACCTCTGGGTCCTTCCTGGCCACAGCCTGCAGCTCTGTGCCTGTCCCTCTCCCATTTAGGCATCTTAAGCTGTACTCTGTCCCGTCTCGGTCACTGTGGGCCACTTAGGCTGTTGATGCTGTACAGTGATGGGGTCGAGCTGCACCTTGGGAGGGTGGGACAGGTTGTGGGACCAGCTTGGGAGACTCTCTGGGGTGAGGTGTAGAGCCCGTGGGGCGCTGCCAGCCCACCCGGGCAGGAAGGGAGCAACAGACCCACCCACTCATCTCAGCGTTGCTCTTCTCAACCTGTATTTAGATTTAAAGATTGCTTTCATCTTAACTTGGGAGGACAACGTGCAGAGACCCCAGCACTTGGCTACCTGCCGCACAGTGCTGGTTCCCCCAAAAGACAGGAGGTGGGAGCGGGCAGAAAATCCACCCCAGGGATGGAGGGAGCAGGGTTGGGGGGAGCTTGTGCTTGCTGCAGAGCATCCATCCTCCTGATGTGCAGGCAGGAGCCGTAGCTGCTGGTTTGTATCTGTGGCTCTGGAAGCGGAACCTGGCCCCTGTGGTGGTGATTCACGGTCCAGCAGAAGGGCTGTGCCCGTAAGCACCATTAAGAACAGAATTTTAGCTGGTGATCCGAGTACTGCATTTCCATATATGTATATAAAAGGCTCGGAAGATCCGAAGTCTGCCCTCCTTGGATTTATTACTGTTATTGACACTGTTAACGTGGGAGGTTTGCATCAGGAAGATGGGTGAGCGTATAACGATGTTTGCTCTTCTGTGTAGACAGGGCCAGCGCCTGGCTTGCCTTGCCACCGCCCCCCTTCAGCTGCGGCATACTTGCGAGCGCCGACGCTCTGTTGTAAAGCGAATTCATCCTTTTCTGTCTTGTGCAACCAATGAGATTAAAAAATAAATTAAGCACAGAAGTTAAAACAGGCGAAGAGTGTTCTAGACTGAAAAAAACACACAGGGGTGTTCCACTACTTGTGGGATGTTAAAGGTGATCTGCGGCTTAAAGCGACAAATATCAGCTGAGACTCCCAGCTGAGTAAATCACCGCAGGGGTCGCAGGGCTACGTGACAAATCCTCCCGCAGGAGCCCATACACCTCTCATATAAAACACATTTAAGGGATTTGTAGTGCTACGCAAAGATGACGAGAAGCAGGCGGCTTTGATCCTGCTGCACTGGCCACAGCAGAGGCTCCATTATTCGCGTGAGAAAACATCTGTCTGGGTATCCATCTATCCAGATGTTTGATTAAAACGCAGTCTATTGATGGGTCTGATCTTTCAGATTCTTCACTTTGCTCTTAGTCATCAACAGAAAAATAACCGTCGTCTTGCTCTCGCAGCATTTTCCAATTACTCCGAGAGTTTGGAGCGCACTCTGTCAATTGAGCACGGCGGGGCCTGAAGTGATGAGCTTCGCCGGTCCTCCCTCCTCTGGATTTAGACCCTGATATTGTTCAGGGAAGATCGGGTGAATCTGGAGAAACTCTGTTAAAGGCAACGGTCCATTTCTATTTCACAGTAATATACGGAGGTTGATGACCGGTCTCATCTCAGCCTCAAGTATTACTACAGAAAGAAATTTCACCTCATCGCTGCTGTTCAGACACCACGGGGAGGGAGGGAGAAAAGAGGAGAAGCCTGGAATGAGGCAGAGAAAAAAAGAAAAGTCTTTAAAATTGGAAAAAACAGGAGGTCTGAACATTCCAGTAGTGTCGGGTAGGAAAGTGTAGGAAGGGGGTCGGCAGAGGCAAAGTCCGTATGGCAAACGGTGGGGACTGTCCCAGCACAGCTGTGGCCAGAGGGGCCAGTGGTGGTCACCGTCTCTGGAGTTGTGTACAGCGCGACAGCCTGGAGGGGTCTGGTCTGCGCCGCTCACCTCGGGACGGGGCGCAGGTCCTCCTACCGCCGAGCTTCGTGGTGCTCCCTGAAAAACTGAAGCTCACCATGAGCCAGCAATGTGCCATCGCAGCCCAGAAGGGCAACCGCATCCTGGGCTGCATCAGAAGTGTGGCCAGCAGGGCGAGGGAGGGGATTCGGCCCCTCTGCTCCGCTCTGGGGAGACCCCACCTGGAGTACTGCGTCCAGCTCTGGAGTCCCCAACACAAGAAGGACATGGACCTGCTGGAGCGTGTCCAGAGGAGAGCCACGAGGATGATGCGAGGGCTGGAGCACCTCTCCTATGAGGAGAGGCTGAAAGAGTTGGGGCTGTTCAGCCTGGAGAAGAGAAGGCTCCGGGGAGATCTTCTTGCGGCCTTCCAGTCCCTAAAGGGGCTCCAGGAGAGCTGGGGAGGGACTTTTTACTGGGGCATGGAGTGATAGGACGAGGGGGAATGGCTTCAAACTGGAAGAGGGCAGGTTTAGATTGAACATGAGGAAGAAGTTTTTCCCTGTGAGGGTGGTGAGGCACTGGCACAGGTTGCCCCGAGAGGGTGTTGAGGCCCCATCCCTGGAGGTGTTCAAGGCCAGGCTGGACGTGGCCTTGGGCAGCCTGGTCTAGTGGGAGGTGTCCCTGCCTATGGCAGGGGGGTTGGAACTCGATGATCTTCAAGGTCCTTTCCAACCTAAACCATTCTATCATTCTATGATTCTATGAAACCTGCCAGCGGTTCACCAGTTAGGGACCCCCTCAGATGTTCGTGCTCTTGCGTTTAGACTCTAGGGTAAAATTTAGTCACAATCCCCAGAAAATTTACACATGAATGAATGATCAAATAATGTTTTTTTTGGCAAACAACAAGACAAGCAGAAACTTTTATGAGTTTGTCAAATACAAATCATATCAATCAGATCATTTCTCTTGCATGGAAGGGTAGCAAAGTTTGTACATAGGGGAATAGAATAACTCTCATTTTTTGAGATGAATTAGCATGCATATTAGATAGTAATTTCATAAATGAGTCAGAGAATACTGCTGAGCTGGAACCATTATGGGGAAGTTTCAAATCCCATTTCTTGTGCTGCTGCAAAGAAAGATGAAGTCAGAATCTGATGGAGCATCCTGGACCTTATACTAGCCTGGGTGGCGGAGTAAAGAAAATACTTATTAAATTCACAACTTCTCCAGAAGCACGGGAAAAAAAAAAAAAAAAGATTAGTGGCCTGGGTAATTTTGACAAATTGAAGGAATGGTCTGAGAAAAACCCCACAAATAGTATAAAATTCACATTTAGGATGGGAAAAACATGGGTAGACAGCAGGAAAGATTGGAGAAGTGACAATGGTGTTTATAAACTGAGCAGCAGTCACCGGTGATGTGGCCCTGGGAGGAGGGACATCGCGTTGGGGTTCATCCAGAGCGTCCAGAGACACAGATTGTGAGACACAATCTCTCTCTGCGAGAGACATGGTCTGATCCCTGACCGATTTGGCCTCCTGAGCCTGCCCATTTTTACTTCCTCATGGATTATCAGATAAACTCAACTCTGAGTAGATTTCAGCTCCACTTCAGGTGTAAACTGTGCGATTTGGTGAAAAATCCAGCAGCCGGCTGCATTAATTTTGTGAGCGCTGCTAGAAATGCTGTGTGCTTTATGAATGGTTATCTGTGTGTCTGTCTCTCTGGAAGGATGGATATCACGCTTCTGACAAAAAAAAAGGCTTTCAAAACTGATTGACAACCAAACCTGGCAGGAGACAGGTTTTTTTGTGTTCCACGGGAAATTCCAGAAAAGAGAAAAAAAAAATCGCTTTGCTGTATGTAACAGAGGGACTCCCAGCTGAAGTGGGGGAAGTATTTCCATGAGAGGGTTGCTATCTGTGGCTTACGCCCATCACAGCTCCAGAGGAGGAGGCTGTAAGTGGGCATCAAAGCTATTTGGGGCGGTGGAGATAGTAGGACTGTAAATAGAAAGGGCTGTGGGTTGATAATCTTACTGAAATCAGGATGGTTCAAGGATTATGAAATGTGAGGCTGCTTAGGACGTAGATCATACAGAGTTCAAATATAGAGCTGAGTCATAACAGTCGGTTGTTATTAATGATAATTAGCACAAATGAAAACAGTGCTTGAGGACATGGTGTGCTGTTGCCACGGATGGCCTTGGGTCGGAATAGATTTGTCCAACAGATTTTGGTTTAGATTTAATTTTAATTGGTGCTTTTGTTCTAGATGAGGACTGTCTGGCCAGAGAGTAGACCTGTGGAAAAGGGCCTGGGGTGCTGGTGGGTACCAGTTACCCCAACCTCACCAGGAGACCTTGCAGCGAAGGTGGCTGGTGGTGGCCCTGTGGGGGTGGTGGGGCACACAGGCTGAGGAGGGCAGTGGTTCCCCACCCCAGTTCTGCACTGGTGAGACTATGTCTGGGCACTGGGTCCAGTCTGGGTGTCCCAGTATGGCACACAGTGACAGGCTGGAGATGCTGGAGCCCGGGCTGTGTGGGTTTTATTACCAAGCCATCCACTTTGACTCATGTCTCACCTAGGTGTGTTTCGTCCACGCCCCCTCCACCATCAAATCTGCTCTGCTCATGGCTGTAGCTTTTGACCTCTTTGTCATGATTTGCATCCCCCAAGGCATACATCCCTCCTGACAAACTCCATGGCACCAAGACTGGTACGGGGTTGACCGTGCAGACAGTACTGCTGGTGTTTCTGGCCTCCTTTCTCCTGAAGATGCTGCAATAGCACTGGGTAAACGGTCTCTGGCACATTTTCTTGTCTACAGCAGGATATCACCAGTGTGGCCCTGTCACATTTACGTAACATTTATGAGACAGCAGCGTTATTGGCTTAAGTGTTTGCTCTTTCCTCAATGGCTTTAGACTCACTGTTACTTGTTCTGTTGCACATCATGATCCTTATGACTGTCTTGAGCATTGCATCCAAGGCAGAGCGGTCCAGGGCCTTCAACACTTCCACCTCCCATATCTGTGCTGTCCTAATCTTTGAAATCCCAGCGACTGGTCTGTCTGTGATTCATAAATTTGGGAAAAAAAAGCTTCTCCCATTGCTCACACCCTCATGGCCGACAGCTGCTTGCTGGTCCCACCGTGATGAACATGATTGTTTACAGTGTGAAAACCAAACAGATCTGTACCTGGACCACCAGAAAGCTGCAAGAAGCCAGATGTGAGTCCACAGTCATGGTGTGAGCTGCATTGGAGCTGAGGGGTCTGACTGTGACTGCACGGGTGGGTGGGTAACGCCTTGCAGGCGGTGGTGGAGCTCAGAAAGACAATGAAAATGAGGTTAAAAGTTTAAGGGCAAACTCATCACCGGGTGCCAACTTGAATAACTGCTAAGACTTGGGCAATAAAGTTCCAGTTGAAAGGTGTGCCATTTTTATGGTCAGATGTGGCTTCTTGCATTGCACAGAATAAGATGTTATTAATTAGAAGAAATGCCTATAACTCTGAGTGATCCAACTGCATAAATGTTTTAACCGAATGTAATTTTCTTTGTTGATTTTCCTCTTACAATAATGTCTAATGGAGAATGATGTTCTGTCCACTTTCTTTGATAAAAAAAAAAAAAAGGGAAGGACTAAATACTTCAATAAAGTTTGAAATGTTGCAGCAGAGTACTGGACATATCCATCAATATTATGCTGGGAATATCAGCAATTTATATCAGTTAATTAGGGAACACAGCAATCACAAGGATTGGAAAGGGGTTATCAGTAAGAACAGTTATTCTCAGTGGGTACAAAGGAGAGTTAAAGATTAACCAGAGAAAGCGAATGCAGGTTATCATGAGACAGGCAGTTTTAAGAACCAGGTCTGTGGGTCTGCAGAGGAGCTGACAAGGGAGGTCCTCGAGGTGGGATTCCTGCTGGGTGAATCATCTCAGACAGACCAGATATTCCTTCCAAAGGAAGAGCATCCCCGTCACTGCACTTGCCCAGTCCTGAAAAGCACCTGGGACACCTTTTCTCGAATGAGTTTGTTTTTCATAGTGTAGACGATGGGGTTTAGCATGGGTGGCAGGAGCACATAGAGGTTGGCCAACAGGATGTGAACGTGGTGGGGGACGTTGTGGCCAAACCGATGAGTGAAAAATGAGAACAATGCTGGCGTGTAGAACATTAATATAACGCAGGCATGAGAGCTGCAAGTGCCAACTGCCTTGAGCTGGGCATCCTTGGATGAGAGCCTGAAGACAGCCCGGAGAATGAGGACGTATGATACCCCGATGAGTACAACATCCACACCTGGGGACAGAAGGGTGGTGGCGAAGCCGTACCAGATGTTAACGGAGATGTCGGCGCAGGCCAGCCGGGCGATGCCCATGTGCTCGCAGTAGGTGTGGGGCATGGTGCTGTGCCCGCAGTACGGCAGCCTCTGCAGGAGGAATATTGTTGGGAACATCACACAAAAGCTCCTGGCTATGGCAGCCAGCCCTATCTTGGCTATCATCAAGTGTGTGAACACAGTGGCATATCGCAGGGGGTTGCAGATGGCCACGTACCTGTCGAACGCCATGGCCAGCAGAATGGTCGACTCTGCAATGAAGCTCAGGTGTGTGAAGAACATCTGGGTAAGGCAGGCGTGGAAAGACATCCCCTTGGAAAGGGACCAGAAAATGCTCAGGGTTTTGGGCACTGTGGAGGAGGATAATACGAGATCTGCCACTGCTAACATGGCCAGGAAGAGGTACATTGGCTTGTGGAGGCTTCGCTCCGTCACAATGACAAACAAGAGGATGAAATTGCCAAGGAGCGCCGCGATGTACATCAGGCAGAATGGGATGGAGAGCCAGGCGTGCAGGTCCTCCAGGCCTGCCATGCCCAGCAGAAGGAAGAAGGCAGGCTGCAAGCTGGTTTGGTTGAGAGCCACCATGGTGGGATGATATCCAAGTTAGTTTGGGCTCCTTTCGCTGTAAGTGAAAATAGGGGAAGAGGTGGGGAGCACAGTTCATGATACAGAAAAACCCACCTGAGTGTTCCTAGGGCACGTTATTTCTCTGCATCACATCCCAATGTGTTTTAAAAAATCACTCCCCCACACGTCAGGGNATTTTCCTAGGGCACGTTATCTCTCTGCATCCCAATGTGTTTTAAAAAATCACTCCCCCACACATCAGGGAAGCGTGCTTGAGATACTGACTCCAAATCCAGTAACAAATTAAATTTAAAAGTGTATTTCATAGACTCAGATATTGAAATCCAGCAAAGGGTTTTACCAAAGTCCACGAATTGGTGCAAAAGCTTGGCAAAGGACCCGGGAATCCAGCCCCTCCAGCTCCAACTGCTGTTGTTTATTGCCTTTATTGTGATGTCATTTATTGTATTTATTTTGTTCTGTAGCCCCCAAAAGCATATGAGGCAGGTGACAAGTTGGGACTGATGGACGCTAATTTTATACAATCATAGAATCATAGAATGGTTTAGGTTGGAAAGGACCTTGAAGACCATCGAGGTCCAACCCCCCTGCCATAGGCAGGGACACCTCCCACTAGACCAGGCTGCCCAAGGCCACGTCCAGCCTGGCCTTGAACACCTCCAGGGATGGGGCCTCACCATCCTCTCTGGGCAACCTGTGCCAGTGCCTCACCACCCTCACAGTGAAACACTTCTTCCTAATGTTCAATCTAAATCTGCCCTCTTCCAGTGTGAAGCCATTCCCCCTCGTCCCATCACTCCATGCCCCAGTAAAAAGTCCTTCCCCAGCTCTCCTGGAGCCCCTTTAGGGACTGGAAGGCCGCTCCTTCTTTCAGTACCCACCGCCCCTCTCTCCTCACTCATTCACACCACATTTTGCCTGACGGCAGAGTGGGATCCCTGCGCGGTGGGGAAGTCTCGCGCGGCGTCCAGGGCAACAGGGCTGTTACTGATGGCTGCATCTCGTCAACGTGAAAAGATGATCTGCAGAGCAAAGCAGAGGGGAAGACCAGCACCCCGCAGAGCACGCGATCCCGGGGAACAACCGTGTGCCCCGGAGGCAGAGCAGCCGCTGAATTTTAAAGCAAAGTCAGAAGCAAAGGTCTAAAGCGGAGCGCAGCTGCTGGCAGGAGAGACGTACAACCTGGGCACAGAGTTTGCACAGAGGAGCTCGGGATCCTCAGAGTTTGCCCAAGGATTGTCCCCCTGCACGATGGGGACACACACGCACCTTCTGCACTGCGGCAGTGCTGCCCTGGTGTAATCTGCCCCACACCCTGTCACATCCTCCTGGCCACGTCTGCCACCAGATGTGCACCGAACCAGCCCAAATCCTCCGGTCACCCGACGCGCACAGGGTTTGAGCCTGCAGAGTCCTCTCTGTGCACGCCAGGGACTGCTGCAGCTTTTCTCCTGGGGGCTACCTTGGGACTTCTCTCTGTGCTTCCCCTTCCTCTGCAAGTTCCTCAGCGCCTACCGAGAGGGTGATTTGCAGTATCTCCAGAAAAATAACAAAGCCACCCCTGAGGGCAGCATCACCAAACCTAGTTGAAATGCGAGGAAGAGCCATGAACCCTTCTCAGACAGTGGGTGGTCAGGGTTCGGTCTCTAACTGCTTTGACTACCAATAACCTGGTGATGATAGCCGAAGGCTTTGCTGACAGTCTTTTGCTTCTTTGAATGCACATCCCAGTCCCCCTGTTGGGAATTATACATGAAAGGCAGCATGAGGTCATCACTCAGGCTGTCAGCTTTTTAGAGCCAGGCTGCGATCTCCTCCGTGAATGTTGATTCAGGTGGAGCCTGGGAAACTCTCCTGCAGGTAGCACACCCTTCAGGTCAGAGAAGGACCCTGGAGCCAAAGTAGCAGCATTTACATGAAAAAACCCTGCCTGGAAAATGGTGTTTCTCATCTCACAGCCTAAAGCTGCAGCTTGGAGTAGTCTGGGGAGAGGGGGGGTGTGTTTCTCCCAACTGCGGAATTTTACCTTCTAGTTCAAATCAGGCACCTCGGGCACAGAAACCTGCCAAATGACAGCTGCTGCAAACAACTCACCAGCTCCCATGACCACCAGGAATGCAGATATCTGCCTCTGAGCCTGAGGGGACACCCGCAGAGAGGGCAGGGAGGTGGCGATATTTATACACTCCCCCTGAGTCCCCACGGGGCTGACAGGCAGCTGGGAGCGGCAGAGCTCTGGTCTGTGCTGCTTGGACAAACGTGATGAAAAGTATACAAAATTAACGGGGTTTTGAGTGGAACTCCTCTAATGTGAGCTGCCTGGTGAGGGATTACCTTCCATTGCCTCCGCAGGCCGTGGCATGGGACGGAGCACACAAAGCCTTTGTAGTGCTGCATCACCTCCTTCACAGCGGGATGGGGACGAGGTGGGATGGCTGAGGACGCACAGACGAGTGATGGTGACCTCCTCCAGCCAACCCTGCGGAGACGTCACAGGATCTGCTGCCATCGCTGCCCCCCGCCTTGCTCTGCCTGCCTCTGTGGCTGTCCAAGCGCTGCTGCTTCAAGCACCGGGGTGATTAATACAGCAAACGTGTCTGCTCTCTGCAGCAGGCTCATCGCCATTCCCGGCCCGAGTGCTTGCGCTCTGTGAGGGCTCTCTTTGGGGGCATAAAAAGAAAATTCAATATTAACAAAGAATGGGAATGGTCAACAAGTGGGTGAGCGGAAAGAGGTTGTGGTGGAACAGGAACTAATAAAAGTATGAAAAAAGTCAAACCTGTGTACCTTAAATTGAGCACTAAATCTAGTTACTGAAATAAAAGAAGACATTGACTTTAGCCAGATATTTTCTTTTTCAGCCAGATATTTTCTTTTTCCTTTCTTCTTCCTTTCTTTCCTTTTCCTTTCTTTCTTAAGAAAATTGTGACCTGACATCATGGGCATCAACATTTCAAGACTGGATTTTCAAGCCCCTCAAATTGGGATATCTGCAAAAAGTCATTGTCACCAGCTGTTGGCACGTGCATACCTTATGGCTGTCCAGCCTCAGCACAGATGTTGTAGCACATAACCCCCGGGGCAGATCGACTCTAGTGTAAGAATTCATGGTTTTAATTAAATAAGGTCCTCCATCCTCAGTGACCCACTTGACATATCTGTGGCATAGGCAGACTAACACTTTCTAATGCCTGAAAATCAATTTTATATTGTTAAAACTGGAATTATCTATGTTGCAGACCTAATTTGGTTATCCTTCCCTGTGGGTGAGTCAGTGGCACATAGCTCTCACAGGGTGGGGGACTGAGCTCACCTCATTTCTCTCTCTCACCCTGTTCCCAGGGACCAGGACACGGAGCAGTCCCGAGGACAGCAGGTTTTGGCATTGCCCAGCAGCTTTCAGGGGTTCCTCTCTCCTGTCCCACACTGGTGCCAAGCTGTGGCTCAGGTCTGAAAAACAGAATGGAATTTAAGTTCCTCAGCTTTTGGGTTTTTAACTGAAAATTCTCAAAATCACACAGCCACCTTTTGAATATTTGGGGGACGTTGTGGTGTGCAGGTCTCTGTGCACGTACATCCTTTCTCTGACAGGCTTCATTGGGGTTCCTCTGCAGTAAGCCGCTCAGGTGAGGACCCTCTCGTGGAGACATCACTTCTGGACTGTCTCCCTGCTTCAGAAAAAGGGGGAAAATGAGAAAAGGAAGAAGAAAAGGAGAAACAACCTTTCTGTGAAGGTCCTGACATGGGACAAAGAACCTATGGGGTGCGTCTGCCATGAAGCAACCCCGTGTGATCCCATGGATTTACCTTCTCATTTGTGGTCTCCAAAGCAGAGATATGTCCCTGCTTCTTGTTTCCATGAGGAGCTCCCCACCCTGGGCTGAGGCCATCAGGGTCAGTGGGCAGCAGGGACAGGGAGCATCCCACATCCTACATCCCGTGTTCCGTGTCCTGCATCCCTCATCCCGCATCCCCCATCCCGCATCCCACATCCCGCATCCCGCATCCCGCATCCCCTGTCCCGTATTCCACATCCCTCATCCCCCATCCTGCACCCCCCATCCTGCATCCCCCCTC
>VUYV01000450.1:160438-198259 GCA_008711295.1 Anarhynchus alexandrinus
GATTCCGTAAGTGAAAAAATGATAGGAAAACTCAATTTACCCCACAGAGACCAGGGCTGCACACTCAAACGGCGGCAGCTGACGTGTGGATGGAGGTATGGCTGTACGGCTCTCCTCGTGCCAACAGGCAGCAGAGCCGGACCCCAGCCCCGCTAATTATTCAGCCCATTTCTGCTAAAATCCAGGGTCGGAAAACAGGCTGTCACATCTGGAGGGTGACGGCCGGGCGCTGGCTTTTATCTCAGGTTGCAGCGAGGGTGGCGAGGAGCTATCTGGCGCGGGGCTCGCAGGGTGTGGGCGGCGAGGGGCTGCCCAGGGGTGCTGGGGGGGGAGCTGGGCAGGGGGAGGGCGGCGGGGTCCCAGCCAGCCGCTGTCAGGCCGATAGCCGGCTGCCGTGATGCGATGCTGCGGCCGGGGATGCTACACCCACCCCGGGCGCAGCGCGGTCCAGCAGCAAAGCGTGCGCCGTGCGGTGATGGAGGCTCAGCGCACACCTGGCCACAGCTGGAAAACCCCATATGGGTCTGTGCCCCCCTCCCCATTGTCCTTTCCTTTTGCACCCCGGGAAGTGCTGCACCATGTCCCCCACTTGAGCTGTCCCATTCGGGTGTCCCCTCCAGCCCCGAGCTCGCGTGGGCTCATTTGGCAGCCCAGGGCAGAGGTTCTGGTGGGAAGCCGCAGGTTGGACCCTCCTGCCAGGAGCCTGTGTCCTTCTTGTGCCGAGCAAACGAAATCCCCAACGAGTGTGAGGGGTGAGAGCAAACCATCGGCTCGGTTATAGGCAGGAAAAACACTGCCTTAAATGAGACTGCCTTGGAGACAGCTCATCATGAATAAAATAAAATAAAATAAAAATAGGCTTTTGCCTATTTCTGGATTGCTTTTGTGTGAGTTCTTCTGTTGAGGGATAACTCAGAAGGTGTTAATTAAATCTTTAGCTTTTCCCTGAATATCCCGGCTCTTACGCCTGACCACGTGCCCCTCACCCCTTCACCTCACTCAGCTCTGAACCCCCCATAGCCCGTGACACTGGACTGGCTTTAGGGCTGGGTATGTCCTGGTGAACCCCTTTACAGGGGTACGGGGAGAGGGGTGTATGAACGGTGCTGCCATGCCCTGGAGATCCTCTGCGCACTTCTCTTGCAACCAGCCCCCAACCTCCAGACAGCATCACCGAGACCCAAATTTCAGACCCAGGAGATTTCCTACAAAATTAAAGCGATACAGTAAAAGGCTCTAAGTCGATTAAAGCGCCGAGGCCCATGCTTGCACGATAAGTAAGTCATTATGTGGTGTGAAATTCAGGCCAGAGCAGTCAGAGCAAGGGGTGCTCTGCGTCTTTTGGGGTCAGGCCTAAAGGCTACAAAGGGTTAAACCTGGATCCTGAAATTAGAGATCCGCGTTAGGGGCAGAGAGGCATTCATTTAACCCGCAGTTATATTTCCCCTTAGTTTATCGTTAGGGCACAGAAACAATTTGAAATGTCTTTGTGTTGAAAGCAGAGTGCCTCGGGCGACGAGCCACAGCTAAATTAGATAACTCTCCTCGCGGTAATAACATCAAGCTCTCTGCCTGCTTGCTGTGAAACTCCAATCTGCTCCGAATCTCCACCGTGGTGCGCCCGTACCTCTTCTGTTTGTGGTCTTTCCTGTTCTCCCTTTCCCTCCTAAGGAAAAAAAATTGCATTTTCAGAAATTTTCCTTGGCTTTCATGTTCCGGCTAGTGACCAAACGGTCCCAGCCAGGGAAAGCTGTATAAATTAGATATAATTTAGATATAATATAGATATAATTTAGATTGGATATTAGGAATTTTTTTTTTCACTGAAAGTGTTATTAAACATGGGAATAGGCGGCCCAGGGAGGGGATGGAGTCACCAGTTTAAAAAAAGTGTAGATGTGGTACCTGGGGACATGGTTTAGAAGTGGTTTTGTCAGGGTAGGTTAATGGTTGGACTTGATGGTCTTAAAGGTCCCTTCCAACCTCAGCGATTCTATGATTCTATGATTCTGTGAAATTACTGTGATTCAGACCAGCCTGCTGCTGCTCTGCGTTTCCCTGAATTCGTCCTTGGCCACATCCTGAATGGGTTTAGAGCAGCCCCTGCGCCGGTGTCCATAGGGTCTGTGAGCATTTGGTAAGGCTTTGCTCTGGTCCTGAATTTGGGGTTCACCTGGACAGTAGCCTGAAGTCTCTTTTTGCCCCAAGCACCGTCTCTGGAGCAACCCTTTACAGGGCACCTGCACTGGCGGTGCAGTGGTGGGAAGTTATCTCCAGGCTTCCAGTTAAATCAAGGCACCAGTGCCGGACTGGACACAGCCAAAATGTCCAGTGGGGTAGGAGTAGGCTGAGGCTCATATATGAATTTACAGCCCAGGGTGGCTGTAAAAGATGATTGCTGTTATGGACTCTCCACCTCCAGAGGCGTACAAGTCTGCGATATGACCCTAACCCGATTAGCTGGCTGATTCACCTGCTATTATTCCTTTTCTATGAGTGCCCGCCCTGCGGGATTTAAAGAGTTTAAAGCATTACTGTGGGTATAAAAGAAGCCATTAAAAGGAATCAATACAGAAAAGTAGCACCAAGTGAGCTGGAATGACTTCAGCCTCTCTTCCTCCTCTCTTTTCCTCTGCCTTCCCCCCTTCCCCTTTCCCTCAGCTCTTTGTGACCATCCATCGTTAACCACCCTGTGAAGACGTGATCCTGCTCCCGCGATGGCACCGGCAAAACCAGACCCCAAATGAGCCCAAGTGTGGGACCAGGACCTGAGGTTTCTCACTACAAGCCATGTCTCTGCCTGCTTTTCTGCAGAGTCCAGAGAAAAAACATTTTATTAGCCATATTTTTTTTAATATTAATCCTGCAGTTAATACTCTCCTCCAAGCCTCTGTGTTTGATGTTGTCCCGCTTGTCCCCGCTTCACACTCCTCCTGCTCTCTGCCACCCCTCCCTCAGCTTTTTCGTGCTGCTGGTTCAAATGCAGAAGAAAAGCATCATTATCTTTTCTCTTTTAAAGTTCAGCTCTGCAGAGCTGAAAACGAGACCCCTATCGCAGGCGAGGCAAATGCACTGCTAATAATAGACCCAGATGTAGCTTGGATTTTATTTTCAATGTGGGTCTGCCAGGAAGCGCGGACTCCAGGACGGGAGAAGTAATAAACGAAGAGGCCATGCTAGGTCGTTTATTGTCATCCCCCAGCTGAGCATACAGCTGTTTTGGTCAGCTCTGTGCCCAGCTGTATGGGCTGGCTGGTTCACACGATGCAGATATCTGCCTGTGAATTTAGGGTTGCACATATTTGATTTCACTCTTTGAGTCCCGTCTCATTGAAAATTGACGGCTTCTGAAGTCTTCAGATCTCCTCAAGAACTGAGGGCGTGTGGCCGCGTGGCTGCTCTTTCGGTGAGGACCTAAAGCCGGCGCTGGCCACCTGCACGATACCTTTATCTGCACCGAGCAGCCTCCGCTCCACATTGTGTTATCAGACCGCTCTGGCGGCTCGCTTGCGGCTGAAAGGGGCCTCTGGGCCTTGCCTGGGATTCAGAAATTTTAAAAAATGAATAATGCCTCCTAGGCAAGACCCCACGGCAAGGAGCCGAAAGGTGGCTACAGACATGAACCACCCCAGCTGGGTCATAGTGACAGGCTCATGCCACTGCTCGGAGTGGCTCCGGCGGGATCAATAAACCAGTATCGATCTGTAACTGGAATGGGCCAGAGGTCTGGATGAAACCTCCTGGGCCACCTGCAGACAGACCCAAAGTCCACGGTCTTGTCTGGATTCCCTAGACCTCATGCATCCTGGCTTTGCCTTTCTGAGCATGGGACCACAGCTTCACCTGAAGGCTGAAAAACGGAAAAAACACACGCATAGTCCAACGGGAGGTGACACCCAGAGTCAAACCTTTGGTCAGACCCTGAACTGGTGGGAATGGATATTGCTGGTCTGGTTGTAACATGGTGGGTCCTGCTATCCTTGTGCAAGACATTTAATGTCCAAAGAGGGGAATGGCCAGTGAAGTGCCTGCCTTGTTAATACTGTACACACATTAAAGAGCAGAGGAGCCTGGACCCAGTCACAGCCAGTACCGGCATCCCACACAGGTATGCTGCGAAACGTGGAGCACGGGGAGGTCATCTCTTATTCGTTAACACCAACCATGTCTGCACATCCACGGACCTCCAGCACAGGGTTCAGGTGTGGAGGAACTGGACTGGTGGGCTGATATTTTCCACACTTTCACCTGATGAAAGGTACCCGCTTAGAATGGACAGGGGCTTCTCCGCGGGTCTGTGTGTCCAGAGCTGCAGAGCTGTGGCCAAGGGCAGCAGCACTCAGCATCCCCAAGAGTGTGCTCCCGTGCAGAAGTGCTCAAGTTCATAAATTGAGTTGTTGGGTTGTTGAGGCCCCATCCCTGGAGGTGTTCAAGGCCAGGCTGGACGTGGCCTTGGGCAACCTGGTCTAGTGGGAGGTGTCCCTGCCTATGGCAGGGGGGTTGGAACTGGATGATCTTCAAGATCCTTTCCAACCTAAACCATTCTATGATTCTATGATTCTATGAAATGAGGTCATTTACCCCATCAGAGAAATACTCCTGAAGTTTAGAGAGCCCGTAAGTCCTGCAGAGGACTCAAAGGTTGGGCACTGCCGGCGTGAAGCTGTTGTAAAGCACCTTGCACGTGGGTCAGTGCCCGCTGCAGGCTGCAGGGCACGGGGTGGCATGGACATGCCGGTGGTGAGCAGGCAGCCACGGGGGGAGATAAGCGGGTGTTGTGTCCTGAGCCAGCCTGTTAAGCAAGTCACAGGGCTTTTTCCTTGAAAACCACACCTCACTGCAGACTGACCACTCCATGGACAGACCGACCCACCACCGGTGCAGACCCCCACCCCGGCCCCGGCCCCAGCCCTGACCAATGGCCCCACGGCGCAGGACGGGGAGGAGCCGCCGGTGGGGGATAAAAGCCTCCCTGGGGTCTGCAGCTCCACTACGGGGTCTGTGTCCTCCTGCAGCTCCCAGCAAAGCCGCCTGCCACCATGGTGCACTGGTCAGCCGAAGAGAAGCAGCTCATCACCAGCGTCTGGAGCAAGGTCAACGTGGAGGAATGTGGCGCCGAGGCCCTGGCCAGGTAGGTCCAGCTCCCGGGCATCGGCTCAGCTTCACCCTGGACAGAGGAACCATGGCAATTGCGTTTGTGAGCGTTAACGTGTCTGTGTGTCTGCTCCATCTCTCCCCAGGCTGCTGATCGTCTACCCGTGGACCCAGAGGTTCTTTGATAACTTCGGGAACCTCTCCAGCCCCACCGCCATCATCGGCAACCCCAAGGTCCGTGCCCATGGCAAGAAAGTGCTCACCTCCTTCGGGGAAGCCGTCAAGAACCTGGAAAACCTCAAGGCGACCTACGCCAAGCTGTCCGACCTGCACTGCGAGAAGCTGCACGTGGACCCCGAGAACTTCAGGGTGAGCTGTGCTCGGGACTTGACCCGCTCTCCCTCCCTCCTGCAGAGTAGCTCAGTGCCTGGAGGGTTTCAAACAGGCAAAAATAATGTATATTTTAGTTATGAACCAGAGAGGGGCTGGGTTGGGTGGGAACTGGGGGAGAGGGGAAGGCTGGGCTCCAGGCTGTGAGGGGTTTGGGGACAAATACAGGGAGGTGATCTGAAAGCCTGGAGGCTCGTGCGGGCATGGCTTGAGAAAAACTGGAGAAGGATGTCAGGAGGCTGAGTGGGGCGGAGTGCGGAGAGCATGGAGGGAAGTCCCGATGTGTTGGCGCCGCCGGAAGCCTCTCCCCGGCACCTCTTGGCCCCGAGGATGGGGACCACGTCGTGTCCGCTTTTTGCAAGGCTGGCAGACGTGGGAGGAGAGGGAAAAGCAAGTGTGGGACGGTCGGGGGCTGGCCACTGGTGGGAAGAGACGTGGACTGGGATCAGAGACAGAGAGGGCAGATCTGAGCATGGGGACAAGGTCAGCGGATGAGGGAGGGGAACGAAGCAAAAGACATCAGGGTGCAGGGGGGTGAGACGTCACTGTGGGTGAAGAGAGGGAGCTGTTTAGGTGGAAGGGATTGAGAGGGCTGGGTGTAGCTGATGGCCTGTTTCAGTCTCTGTTTAAGCGTGACTTTGGGGATGTAGCAGGTAGACCTCACTCTGACCCTCTGCTCAAGTAGGCATGGGGTTTCACAGCAGAAAAAGAAAAAAAAAAAAAGGCAAAAGACAGAAAATGTCTGGAAATAAAGCCCAGAGGCTGGAAAAAGCCAGTGTGAGAAGAAGCTGAGTCAGAGCAGGTGGACAGTGGTGCATATGGATAGCACAGGACTATTTTCCCACACAGAATTCAGAGCTTCCCTGGGTCGCAGTGTCCGGGACCCACCAGAGAGCTGAGTTGCCCTCAGCCCCTGGTCCCCGGGTCCTGCGCAGGGCAAAGGGATGCTCAGCACTGTGCTGACCCGATTTTCTTCCTTCTCCTCTCCAGCTCCTGGGAGACATCCTCATCATTGTGCTGGCCGCGCACTTCACCAAGGACTTCACCCCTGCCTGCCAGGCCACTTGGCAGAAGCTGGTCGGTGTGGTGGCCCATGCTCTGGCCTACAAGTACCACTAAACCCTCCGGAGGCAGATGTGTCTGTAACAGTCAATAAAAAAACCCCACATTTTCTGGACTCCTTAGTGTGCTCCTGTGTCTCTGCGGCTGCCTGTGGTGTGGGAGGGAGGGAGCAGGGGGCACGAAAGGGGAAACACGGGCTCTGGGCTGCTGGGAGCATCACGGTCTGGAGAGAGTCAGGCTGGCCAAAGGGGAGGCTACTTTTCGTGGCTATTTTGGCTCTCTCCCAAAGGCATCAGCCTGCTCACTGCTGCCCTTCCCCTGGACCACCACACACAAAGTGATGCTGGGGTGCTCCTGGCGTATGGAGCTCCAGTGGGACACCTGGGGACACTGGCCTCTAAACCAGCGATGGGCACATCCCAGCCCGCCTGGTACCTCTGAGCTTGCTGAAATCGCCGGGTGGGGGGATTCCTGATCTGTTCTGTGCAGACGGTCAAGCTGCAGGGCAAGCAAAGCCCCCCCCGGCCCTGAACCTCTCAACCCGTCATGCATGCAAGGATATACATCTGTAGGATATACATCTGTATACAACGAAGCCAGCTCAGATTAGGCAGAAATTTGGCCCTCCATGTTGTAGTACTGATGTATTTTTAAGGAACTGATCAAAAGCATTTTCTGAACCAGCAATGAAAATGCTCTTACCATTCCTCTTGTGCATTTTGATCAGAATATGATACCTAAAAGAAAATGTGTATGATCCCAAGAGAAGGGGACGAGGGCAGGTTTTAAAAAGGACTGATCAGGGCTTTTTTTTTTACTCAGATTGGCTTAATGGAAGAATGTTTTTTTTCCACTGGAATGGAAGGATTTTGTGTAAGCACATCAGTTTCAGCAATATTTTTCCAGGAATAACTTAAAAAGCAACAAGGACAGACATGTCGGTGTCTCAGAATGATGAAATCCTTGTTTTGCATGATTTAGGAATAAATTTTCTGCCTTTCTCCTGATAAAGCAGGGATTTGCACTTACGACCCCTCTATCCTACACAGACAGCCTGTCTCACGGGCAAAGGAGTGCCGAGAACAACCTGGGGCGGAGGAAAAGAAAAAAAAAAAAAAACAAAAAAAAAAAAAAAAAAACCCAAACACAAAAACCCCAGAAACCAGTCCAGGTTTCCTGCAGCACGTCCTTCTCCTTTCAGTGAGCAAATGGGCTTTTCAGCATGGTTTCAGGAGTTAAGACTGTTCTCAGCCTCTTGTTCCAGTTGGCACAAAAGTGCAGTGCAAAACCTTAGAAGTTGCCACCAGACAGAAAAGGTCTCCTGCAGCTGAGGCACGGGCAGACATGACATCAATAAAGCGACTGTGGGTGCACCCAGCAGCCCACGCTCTGTCTGTTCGTGTGTTTATACCTCTGCGGCCCAAACCAGCAAACGCTTGCACAGTGGCTGTGGATCTCAGCAATATGTTTTTGCCACAGTGTCTGTGAATGTCTTAATTGTTCTGTTCCCCCTCTCCCACCCTGTGCCATGGACACATCCCAGTGGTGATGCAGAGTGTGTCCTGCTCCCTGACCGTGCACTATGGCCAGCGCCTGGATGGTCCTGTCGGCCTTACTCTGCAATTAGAGGTACAGGCAAGGGGCTGGATGGGCGCTGGTGTTGCAGAGTCCATGTGCCAGGGTTTCCAAGTGAGAACTGCCCCTCTCTTGTGTGAAGCAAGAGCCAAGTTATAGAATCATAGAATTGTAGAAGGATTTGGGTTGGAAGGGACCTTAAAGACCATCCAGTCCCACCCCCTTGCCCTGGGCAGGGACACCTCCCACCAGCCCAGGTTGCTCCAAGCCCCGTCCAACCTGGCCTTGAACACCTCCAGGGATGGGGCAGCCACAGCTTCTCGGGGCAACCTGCGCCAGGGGCTCACCACCCGCACAGCCAACAATTTCTTCCTCACATCTCATCTCAATCTCCCCTCTTTCAGTATAAAACCATTCCCCCTCATCCCATGGCTCCCCTCCCTGATCCAGAGTCGCTCCCCAGCTCTCCTGGAGCCCCTTTAGGCACTGGAAGAGGCTCTCAGGTCTCTCCGGAGCCTTCTCTTCTCCAGGCTGAACCCCCCCACCTCTCCCAGCCTGTCCCCCCAGCAGAGGGGCTCCAGCCCTCGCAGCAGCTCCGGGGCCTCCTCTGGCCCCGCTCCACCAGGTCCATGTCTCTGCTGTGCTGAGAGGTGCATCCCCAGCAGCGTGGCCAGCAGGGCAAGGGAGGGGGTTCTGTCCCTCTGCTCTGCTCTGGTGAAACCACCCCGCAGCGCTGCAGGGAGCACCAGATGCTCACCAGGATCCCTCTGCATGGTGCAAACAGCCTTTTGGAGCCCAGGGTCCCTTTGAAGCGGTTCCAGCCTTCCATGGACTGACCAAGGCAGACGCACACTCCCATTTTGCTGCCTGCTGCTTCCACTCCAGGGGGAAGGAGGGAGCTCCTGCCCTCAGCTGGGAGACCACGAGATGCTGGCACAGAGTGGGATGAGCCTAGACAGGGCTGTTCAGCGGGGAAAGAAAGATCACAGCAAATAAAGTGGGAATAGAGCCACCCTTGAGACCTACTGGCTTAAGACACAAGAAATCGTGTGTTTCGGAGGAGAGAGAAGAGGCTGGCCTGGATCCAGGGCAGCAGAGGCTGGGTACAGCTGCCACTCCTGCTGATAAGGGCTCTGGTAAAGCTTGGCGCGGGACGCTGCCTGCTGCAATCAGAGTGACCAATAAATTCTGCTTCTTCCATAAAGGCTGGCGCTGCAGCTGCCCTTTGCCGTCATTGGGATGGTTTATCTATAAAAAGGGAAGGTTCCTGTCTATGGAAGTGGACGTGGCTCATTCTGGAAAGACTTAAGGGATCTTCCACCCTCACCAAAGGGAACAGCCGCCTGGAAGGATCATAGAATCATAGAATCATAGAATGGTTTAGGTTGGAAAGGACCTAAGGTTCCTCAGGATGCTCAAGGGAAGAGTCCTGAGCACAGTGAAATCCATCCCAGGCAGACACCAAAAGGGCCCTAGTTTTCCTGCTGGGATAAGCATGCTGCAAAGTATTGCCGTGGGTGCACTAGGGGAAAGGAGATGTCCCTCTGACTCTGTGGACTGGAACAAAGCTACAGAAATCGCCTCTACTTGGTATGTTGTGATGAACATTTTCCCTCCCACCCTGTGCCACCAAAGAGCCCCCTCAACAGACAACCCCTGCGCTGGGAGCTCTGAGCATCCGAAAGTCGCCAGCCAGGCCTCTGCCCCCAGGCCATAAAGCAGGTGATTTTAAAATGTACTTAAAACGAACCCTTTCTTATAAAAATGGATGAGATGGATGTATCCCCTGGAGAAGCCGCGAGCAGAGCACAGGGCTGGGACTGTCGTGCCTTTGTGTTCTGCCAAGTGTCACTCTGCCGTCTCGCAGCGTTACGGGGATGCTTACAGCGAATGCTCGTGGGGTCCTGGCCGAGATCACCCTGCCATCCCTGCTGGCACCTTCGGGGCTGCATCTGCCTGACTGCGAGCTCGTGCCTCTGACGGCGTTATGGACCACTGCCCGACTGTTGTAAACAGCCTCTGGGCCTGCCCAACATAGCAGGTTTCCTTAAAATGTCTTTGTGGCTGACTAATCTTAAAACTAAAAAGGCCTTGGAAGTCTTTCACAGGGAGTTTAATCATAGAATCATAGGATGGTTTAGGTTGGAAAGGACCTTGAAGACCATCCAGTTCCAACCCCCCTGCCATAGGCAGGGACACCTCCCACCACACCAGGCTGCCCAAGGCCACGTCCAGCCTGGCCTTGAACACCTCCAGGGATGGGGCCTCAACACCCTCTCTGGGCAACCTGGGACAGTGCCTCACCACCCTCACAGTGAAAAACGTCTTCCTAATGTTCAATCTAAACCTGCCCTCTTCCAGTTTGAAGCCATTCCCCCTCGTCCTATCACTCCATGCCCCAGGAAAAAGTCCCTCCCCAGCTCTCCTGGAGCCCCTTTAGGGACTGGAAGGCCGCAAGAAGATCTCCCCGGAGCCTTCTCTTCTCCAGGCTGAACAGCCCCAACTCTTTCAGCCTCTCCTCACAGGAGAGGTGCTCCAGCCCTCGCATCATCCTCGTGGCCCTCCTCTGGACACGCTCCAGCAGGTCCATGTCCTTCTTCTGTTGGGGACTCCAGAGCTGGAGGCAGTACTCCAGGCGGGGTCTCACAAGACTGCCTCGTGGCACTAGCGCAATTGCTGGGGATGATGTGAAAAGCATTTTCAAGGAAACGCTTGCCAGGACAGGACAATGTTCTCCGTCAGGGACACCACTAGCGTGGGAGATGCTGCTGCCCACAGCAGTGAGCGAGGAGGAGCCGCCTAGGCTGGGGAGGGACAGGGCTGAGGAAGAAGGAAGGAAAGATAAGGCAAAGCTCAGCAATCCCCAGGAGCTGTTCATCCTTTGCTGCTTCTCTTGGTTTGGCATCTCGCCTCACGCCTGGGATGGGCATTTGAAACTGCCCTGGTGGGATGGTGCATCCGAGGTACCGCAGGACCTGATGCCACCAGTTCACCAGTCCACTCTGCTAATAAAGAATCTGGAAGCTGTGTCCGCAGAGCAATTTGCTGACGTTACAGCCTCCTCATTTCTTATGTCTGTATTAACTAAGAGAGCACGTGCGTGAACCAATTTGCACACTTAGCAGAACAAGAGTTGCAGTTAGAGAATTAGCCAGCAGTTACAGCTGAAGGCACAGCTCGGTACCTGCCTGTACCACAGACTTCTTGCATGATTTTAAGCGCCTCAATGCATCCTACAGTGCACCAGGACCCTGTTTGCAAAGTTATACTGGCAAGAATACTTTAAATCTTTGACAGCCTCCCCTGTTAGTAGGAAACGCCTTGGATTGAGATGCCCTGCCAAGTAGGAGGGTGGAAGAAGTCACAACTTTCAAATTTATAGTAATTGCCGGGAGTAATGGTATTGACCAGAGGTAAGGCTGGAAGAAGTTATTGACAGTTTTGTTTGGAGCAGGCAGATAAGAGACAAGACAGTGCTCCTCGGATTTGTACAGACGGTTGCCAAGAAGAAGGCAAGAGGACAGACTTCATCCTGCACGCAGTGAGAGATCACCCCTGCAAGGCACGTTCCCAGGGCTGAATTATTTCATGTGAACAAGAAATCTGATCAAGACAGCTCTACCAACAGCAGAAATGCTGCTTTTCCAGGTCAGCTTATTTCTGCTGGTGTATGAGGTATGCTATATATCAAAAGAACTCTTTTTTTCTGGTGTAAGTGGTGTTGGCACAGAAGAGTTTGTCGGTGCTAGTGCCTGATATAGCAAAAACATCCAACTTGTGCCATGCAGACAAGGATTTATTGCATGTTTCTGCTAGCAGTCTGAAAAAAATAAGCATGGTTCCCTATTTGGTTCTGCCTTTTATTTGGTGTACACCCCATTTCCGATTTGGTCAGGCTCAGAACTGTGCCCCAAAGCCACCCAGTTATTAGACTAAGGGACAGTCGTCAGCCCCATACAGTAACGAGGCATTCCAAATCTAAAGTAAAATGAATGCTGTGTTGTCCTCTTCCTGGAGGGCCAGCAGATAAAATTAACATCGGACTGGTTTTGCACAGTATAGCCTGGTCCTAGACTCCTGCTGGCATCAGGTGGGACTGGCTGTCAACACGGGTGACATGTCTGGCTTGTCGTCCTCATGGGACTAAGGCTAAGGACTACAGGGTAACACTGGGCTCTTGAGACCCGTAAGTGAGAGTCATGCCTTGGAGGTGGATCCACTCTTCCTGATGAGAGGGAATTGCACTGGAGATGCAAAATAGAAGAGCTGAGGCTCAACAGCATCGACGACAACGATGGACAACGATGATGGACAACAACTCTGAAGCTCTTTGCTAGGGCAGACAAGAAAGGAGAGGGCCTCAATTTGGGAGTGATCATCCAATCTGTGTTTGCCAGTACACCTCTGGTCCTTCAGGCTGGGGTGGGTAATGCCTAGAGCTGTTCAGGATGAACCCCAGGAGTGCAGGGGACCAATGCACCATTAAGAGTCTGAAAACACCGCCAAGGCGGACACTGCAAACTCTTTGAACGTCACTGCCTGTCTTCCTGGGTCTGCACGGCGTGTTCAGCCCCCAGCCTCTGGCTGCCTCTGCAATACTGGAAACCCACAGCCAAGGAGGAGCTGTGCCGGCAGCTCCACCTGCTCTCGGGGCTGCAAATACAAGTGCATGGGTATGAGATGATGCTTGTCCACTCAAAGGCAAAGGGGGGAAAGGGCCTCTTTTCCCCTTGGACAGCATCCAAAATTGCTATCTTTCCTTGTGCAGCCCAGCTCCCTCCCCAGCCCCAACCAATAGCTACGTGAACTGAGATTAGGACAAGCCGTTACTAGTGTATAAAAATCCCTGGGGCAGACTTTGGCTCCACTTCCTCGTCATTGTTTAGGGAAACCCCAGGAAAACCTGCTTGCTCGCCACCATGGTGCACTGGTCAGCCGAAGAGAAGCAGCTCATCACTGGCCTCTGGAGCAAGGTCAATGTGGCTGACTGCGGTGCTGAGGCCCTGGCCAGGTAGGTCCAGCTCCCGGGCATCTGCTCAGCTGCACCCTGGACAGAGAAACCATTCCAACCACGGGAGCAATAACATGTCTGTGTCTGCTTGTGTCTCATGTCCCTCCATCTCTCCCCAGGCTGCTGATCGTCTACCCCTGGACCCAGAGGTTCTTCGCTTCCTTCGGCAACCTCTCCAGCCCCACCGCCATCCTCGGCAACCCCATGGTCCGTGCCCATGGCAAGAAAGTGCTCACCTCCTTTGGGGAAGCCGTCAAGAACCTGGACAACATCAAGAAATGTTTTGCTCAGCTGAGCAAACTCCACTGCGACAAGCTGCATGTGGACCCTGAGAACTTCAGGGTGAGCTGTGCTCAGGCTCCAGCCTCAGCTGGGCAGAGGTTTTTGTTCTCTGGAGAGGGCTTTAGGGGTCTCTGAGGTGTCTGACAGTCAATGAGACCTGGAGACAAACCCCGAGGCTGCCTGAGCCCGGGAACCTGCTGAGGGCAGAGGCGGTGGAGGGGAAGGGGGAGTGAATGGGAATATTTGGGGAGAATAGAGAAGAGTTGTGCGGTTGAGATCTGTGAGAGGAGGGACGCAGGCAGGCGAGGTGGATGGGGATGAAACACAGAGTCGAATACATGCTGGCAGGAAGCAACGTTGGCTTGGAACAGCGAGAGACCAGAAGGGAAGAAACCGGGACAGGGTTTGGAGGGAAGAGCTGAGCTTGGCTATGATGGAGTGGTTAAACCAGGAGAGAAAATAAACACAGCCACTTCAGCAGAAGGAGGGAATCTGAGCCAAGGGAAAGCAAGGGCGAGGAGGGATGTGAAGGGAAAGGATAAACCCAGTCGAAGCAGAGGGAGGACGCTGCACAGCAGGCAAAGGGAGGTGTTTGGGGAGGAGGATCCAGCATATCCAGGCATCCTGGTGAGTGCCAGAGATGCAAGCTGTGCAAGGAGCCTGGTGCTCTGCGTGGGGTTGTGACAAATCCGTTCCTTGCTTTGTGATGAATTCCCCAATAACCGGTGTCCACACACGAACACCTGGATGGTGCGATGGTGGGGAGGGAGGTGGGGGGCAGCACCGGGCTGACGCCTTCTCCTCCTTCCAATGACAGCTCCTGGGTGACATCCTCATCATCGTCTTGGCCACCCACAACAGCAAGGACTTCACCCCCGCCTGCCAGTCCGCCTGGCAGAAGATGGTCCGTGTGGTGGCCCACGCGCTGGCCCATGAGTACCACTGAGCCTCCCGCGAGCATTCGTGCCCAGAGAAGCTCACGGGGAAACATCGTCTGGTTCTGCCGGTCTCTAATTGCCAAATAAACACCAACTGCTTCAGCCATGAAGAGGTGTCTGCCTCTCTGTGGGAATGGGGTGGGGGCCACCCCGGGGTGCTGGGGAAGGTGGGGGTGGGGAATGCTCACACAGACGGGGCAACACGAGCCACCATCTCGTCTATGCATTGGTGCAAGTGGGATTCATCTAAGCCGGAGAATCCAGGGGAACATTCAAGACAAAATACAAATGAACACGATACAAAATACAAACAGAAATACTCCGATGCTTTTTCGAGACATCAGGTGACATCGTTGAGTTTAATGTTTTAAGTCTTTCACAGATTAAGTGGAACAAAACTTTGTACAACAATGTGCAGTGGGAGGAGTGGCAGTGAGATTCCGTCCATCATTTGTAAGTTCCTTCATGGAAGAAAAAATGCCCTTTTTTTGTTGTTTTTTGTCTAAAATATTATCATTCTCAGATTATTAAAATCAGGATGTAATAGACACAACTGTCTATTATGGCAAAAAATATGCCAAGAACGGTAATTTCATGTGCAGGAAGGACAGAGTACCTGGTTTCACTGACCCTTGCATCTAACTTTCCAGAAGCAAAATTAAATTCCCTGAATAGTCTCCATGCCACGCAGAGGATCACAGCCCTCACCAGCCTCCTGTCCTCCCTGCAGACTGGCAGCATCCCCACAGCACCGAGAGCGGCTCAGGGACATGTTTGGGGTTTCTGGGTGGTGAATTCCTCCCGCCCCCTTATCAGGGAGAAGGCAGAGCGAACGGCTCTAGAGCAGATCCGCGCTGCTCAGCGTGGAGGGCTGGAGAACAGGGTCACCCCCCCAGGCCTGGCCCCGAGGTCCTTTGGCCAAGACCCCTCCTGAAGTGAGCAAGCAGAGAACGGAGCAGCCATCACAAACAGTGGCAGCCCACAGCCCATGGCCAATGCCAACACGTTGCCCCATGGTCATCCAGACGCTGTTGGACCATCTGGCATTCCTCTGCACTGCCTGGGTCTGGCCCCATAAGCTCCATCCCCGGCCCCAGCGCCTGCATCCCACCCCACCGCCTCCAGCCCACTCCGCTGGTAGCAGGAGTTGATGTGCAGCCCCAGGAGACCCAGCTGCCTCTCCCACCACTTGGGAGGACCACTGCTCCCCCGGCTGCCAAATCCTGCTGTGCATCTGCTCAGACACCCACATACCCAGTCGTCCCTACCTCTCCTGGGCACCCTGAGAGATAACAGCCTGCAGGCAATTGGTGTGCCCTGCGTTGGAACGATTCCCTTCCAGCCTTGCTGGACCTTTGCAAACAGACTCTTTGAGACAGGACCTCCCTCTGACTGCAAGCCACCGCTCATGGTTTTCTTAGTGTTACCCTAAAGTGAGCAAACCTTGTCTGGTGGAAGACGTTCCTGCTCACGGCGGGGGGTGGGGGTGGAACGAGGTGGTCTTTAAGGTCCCTTCCAACGCAAACCATTCTATGATTCTATGAAACTGTTGAATTGCTGGTAGGGAAGAACAAGGAGAACCCAAAGCCGGACAGGTGCTGCAGGAAGAGGACACTGCTGGTGCATCCAGAGGGAGGAACCAACAGCCCCGAGTCCGAGACTTCTCCCTTGCAGCCATGCAGCCCACCGTGGTTTGCACCATTCAAGGGGCACCAAGCCTTGCACGCACCTTCCTCCCAGGGCTCATGCGGGACGTGCGCGGTGCCGTGTTTGGAATTGGTGCGGAGATAAATGCCACCCTTCAGCGGGGAGCGGCGGAGCTGGAAATCAAAGAGAGGGGGAGGGTGGCTGGCCAGCCCGTCCCATGGTCGATTTGGGCATCTTGCCCTGGGGCCCCACCCTGATGCCGCATCCCCTCCCTTGGGGTGCCAGGGCCGCAGGCCCCCCCCGGGAGCCCAGCCAATGGAGGGGTGCACCAGGAGGAGGAGGGGCCCGGCGGAGCATATAAAAGTGGGGATGGGGAGAGCCGCTTGCCAGCGTGCGATCCTTTTGGGAGCAAGAGCCAAGACTTCCTCCGTCCCTGCCGGCAGCCACACGCTACCTTCCACCCGACACCATGGTGCACTGGTCAGCCGAAGAGAAGCAGTTCATCACCGGCCTCTGGGGCAAGGTCAATGTGGCCGACTGCGGTGCTGAGGCCCTGGCCAGGTAGGTCCAGCTCCCGGGCATCGGCTCAGCTTCACCTGGACAGAGAAACCATTCCAACCACGGGAGCGCTAACGTGCCTGTGTGTCTGCTTGTGTCCCTCTGTCTCTCCCCAGGCTGCTGATCGTCTACCCCTGGACCCAGAGGTTCTTTGCTTCCTTCGGGAACCTCTCCAGCCCCACCGCCATCCTCGGCAACCCCATGGTCCGTGCCCACGGCAAGAAAGTGCTCACCTCCTTTGGGGAAGCTGTCAAGAACCTCGACAACATCAAGAACACCTTTGCCCAGCTGTCCGAGCTGCACTGCGAGAAGCTGCACGTGGACCCCGAGAACTTCAGGGTGAGCTGTGCTCCTCACCACCATGTGTCCTCACCACCCCGTCTCTGTGGGCAGTTTCTCCCCCAACCCTGAGATCCCCCATGTGAGGGATTTACCCTAGACATGCTGGTGCAGGAGGAAGAGGGGCTGGTGGTTGGGGTGAGGGGGAGATGCAGGAGAGGGACAGAGAGGAAAGGAATCGACCTGTGGCTTGGCGAGGAAGCACCAAAGGGGCTGAGAGGTGATGGTTACGGAGAGGCTGTCTGGAGGGTGCAAGCGAGGGTGCATGGGAGACGGGAAGGTGGCGAGGCGGTGGTTTTGGTGCGGAAAGGGAGGGGGAGAGTAAAGCAAAAGCAGTTGTTGAGCAGGAAGAGGTTTGAGCCAAGGGGAAAGTGAAGGAGCGAGAGTAGAGCTTGGCACGGAGGAGAAAGAGATGAGTGAGGAGCAGGAGATGCCGGCTAGGTGCCAAAAGCAGAAGAGGAATGGGACCTAGAGGGAGAGAAAGCTTTGGCTCCCGTGTCTCTGCAGCTGAGAGTTTCCCCGTGGGGAAGTAACCCCGACATTCATCACCGGGGCTGGCAGAGATCCCCCCCTCCACCAGCATAGCCAGGGCGCTTTTCAGCGCCGAGTGCCGGCTCCCCGCCGCGCAGCAGACGCTCAGCTGTGTCTTCTGCTTGGGAGAAACTCCCAAACGAAGCCAGAAGGGAGAAAGAAAAATTTAATCCACAAAACTTCTGGAGAATTTTTCGCTGCTCTTCCCATAGCAGTCGCAGAACCTGAATCTTTCGAGTAAGAGCAGAGAACGAGTTTAAGGTTCATCTTAAAAAGGACTCCAGGGAGATTTTTAAGCCCACAAAACGCCCGAAGGCTTCCCTGGGTCTAACGCGAATGCTTGCGTGGGGATCTGCAGGCTCCTGGGCATTGCTAACCCGAGGGTGCTCTTGTCCCCCCAGCTCCTGGGTGACATCCTGATCGTCGTCCTGGCCGCCCACTTCGCCAAGGATTTCACTCCCGACTGCCAGGCTGCCTGGCAAAAGCTGGTCCGTGCGGTGGCCCATGCCCTGGCCCGCAAGTACCACTAAAGAGCCAGCAGGAAAAGCCCCGGCAGCATCCTCCAGCTGCATGTCGTGCACTAGCTGACATGTTGCTTTGGAGCCGACAGCTCGTAACAGCCAAATAAAGCTCATCCTGTGAAGTCTCCACTGAGTCCGTGTGTCCCTGAGGGGCTGGAGGGGTTGGTGGTACGGCGACCCGGGGCACCCGCAGGTGGACTGGGGGTGTAGGCTTGAGCGGGGTGGGCGTTTTGCTCCCAGAAAACACCATGTCTGTTTGTTCTGTGTGGTTTTGGGGGGGGTGGGGGTGGGATTTGCATCTGGAAATCATATTTACGGAGTATTGGGTAGATACGGCCCCGCTACTTCTGCGGTCATGCACTGGGGAGTTTGCATTGAGGAACTAGTTGGTGTTTTACCGTGAAATATGCGTGTGTTCTTGCAGGCAAGAGTAACTTAAAGGATTCATATTTTTTAGGGAGGATAAACAAAGTGAAGACTTTAATCTACCCTGGCTCATTCCTGGCATAAAGCCTTCAAGAAATTAGCTGACTCATACTGGCCAAGCAGCCAGCTGGGCGGGGGTAGCTTTTAGATAAACATTTTGCTATCAAGACCTGTCCAGACTTTGTTTATGCACTTCTTTTTCACCCTGTGCCGCCCATTCTGCAGTTGAGGGGGTGGGGGGCCATCCTGCTAATAGCGGTAAATATTAATGATATTCTGGATGTGAGTATCAATCGATGCTGTGTGCAAGCAGAGAGTTTTGGGTGTTTAAGCGTCTGCAGAGCAGGACTCTCTCGGGTAGGGTTTGTTCTTGGCATGGGAAGCACCGTCTGCCCGGTCTGAGCTGAGCACGACGCAGTAAAAGCAATGGTTAGCCGAAAGGACGTGCTCGTTTTTCCAAGGGAGAAAGGAAAAAAGCTATATATCCCAGTATCTCTGACACCCTGTTTGCAGTGTCCTCTCCCCGCTTCGTCCGTATTTGCGGGCATCCCACTCTCTTTCCTGACCCACTGGACGGTATTAAAAGCCCCCCGTGACCCATAAATGCCCCTTCTCACACGCGTTACTCAAAGGAAGAGGTGTTTTGTTTCTGGTGTCAAGGCAGACCCTGAGAAGGTGAGGAGGTGTTTCGTACCAAGTCCCAAAGCGCTGTCCTCCCCGCAGTGAGTCTGGGCAGGCACAGAGCGCGGAGTCTCGGTCAGACGTCCAGGGTCACAAAAACCCCCAGATTCTTACATGACTTTTCACAGGTTTCATGATAGATATTCGTAGACTTTCGTATGAACATACTGCTCACAGACTTCAGGCAGAAATGAGGGAATTATTTGAACAAGCAGGTCTCCTCCTGCAAGCAAGGTGTCTGGGGGCAGAAGTGAGTCGAGCCAGTTGGACCCTACAGGTCAGGACAGCAGGGGAGGGCTGGGCTCTTCCCACTCTTGGGGTTCCTGCTGGGGTAACCCTCCCTGGGACCAGGGATGAGGGTTTCCATCCCCTGCACCCAGCAGCATGGCAGGATGGGGACGGTTCCCCTGGTGCTGCCTGTGGCTTTGCTCCCCATCCCTAGCTGGGGGATGACACCCCGGTCCCTGTCCCCCCAGCAAACAGGTCCTCTCCCCGCGCTGCTTTTCTTGCTCCTGTTTTGCCTCCTGCGTGGTGGCAGAACACCACTGTGGGAGCCGACAACCCCCCCCCCAGGAGATGCCCGGCGCAGCGCAGCGCNCCAAGGCCACGTCCAGCCTGGCCTTGAACACCTCCAGGGATGGGGCCTCAACAACTTCTCTGGGCAACCTGTGCCAGTGCCTTACCACCCTCACTGCAAATTTTGCCTGCATGTTCTTACCCCCATGCACGCACCCAGGCAGTGCTCGACTGGATTTATCACCATGCTCCAGCACACCAGCCGGCACGCACTAGATTTTCTTGAGAAAAGGCAGATGTAGGCAACTCTAATGAAGATTATTGATCCCTTTTCCATCGAAAAAATGCCTACAACTGAAGGAGGAAAGAGATATTATCGGGCTGAAAAATCTCCCTCAGTACCAACATCCAGCTCTGGGATCTCCATCAGAAGGACATGGACCTGTTGGAGCGGGGCCAGAGGAGGCCCCGGAGCTGCTGCGAGGGCTGGAGCCCCTCTGCTGGGAGGACAGGCTGGGAGAGTTGGGGGGGTTCAGCCTGGAGAAGAGAAGGCTCCGGGGAGACCTCAGAGCCCCTTCCAGTGCCTAAAGGGGCTCCAGGAGGGCTGGGGAGGCACTAAGGATCAGGGAGGGGAGCCATGGGATGAGGGGGAACAGTTTGACACTGACAGAGGGGAGATTTAGGTGAGATATTAGGAGGAAATTGTTGCCTGTGAGGGCGGTGAGCCCCTGGCGCAGGTTGCCCCGAGAAGCTGTGGCTGCTCCATCCCTGGAGGTGTGAACACCAGGCCAGGTTGGACGGGGCTTTGAGTTGAAGATGGCCTTTAAAGGTCCCTTCCAACCCAAATGAATCTATGATTCTATGAACTTATGATTCTATTCTCTTTCTTTTAGTTGATTTTCCTCCCATTCCTGTATTTTCAGCAAAAGGCCAAGAGGAGACTTAGCAGGAGGTGGTCTATGGAGAAAGACAAGCCCTGATGTCTGCAGAGGAGCTCTTTGGCTCTGCTGCAGCCTGGCCACCCAAACACCCCACCTCTTACCCACTCACTAGTCCAACAAGACCCAGTGCCTCTTAGACCAATCCAGATCCTATGGAAAACAACAGAAGACAGCGGATTGCCCCAGGTGCCTTGGAATCAAGCTCACAGCCCCCGTGCCTTCACCGAGGCTGTGTTTCTTGGGGTTTTATCCAGAAAATAAAAGAGGAGGGCCCCCTCCCTGCAGGGGCATTGATCCTGGGGAGGGTGCATCACCCCCAGTGCGCTCGGGGGTGTCCCAGGGGAGCAATTCACGCGAAGCCCAAACATCTCCTCCTGCCAAAGGAGACTGGGCACAGCCCGGCTGAACGCGGGGGAAAAATGTGAAATACAGCAGCCTTGTGGGGGCAGGTTCAGAAGGGAAAGGCCCCGGGCTCCCCCCGGGCTGGACACCCCTGAGCTGAGTTTTTGCTGCTTTTTGAGCCCACAGCAGAACCTGCAGTGGTAACACCTTGTGTTCAAAGCCCAATTCTCCTGCCCCTTATGGACGGGGATGAAAGCAGAAATGGGATGAAAAGGGTGATCCTGTTTGATACTTGCTCCCTGCCCAGCGGCACTGCATCTGGCCCGTCCTTTTACATCTGAGGGGAGAACATTTGGGTGAGATTCTTCCTGCTCCAAAAGAGACAAGTAAACCCAGCAGGTCGAGTTCTCTTACAGGAGGAGGGCGATGGGGTTGATGCAGATTTCAGCTGCAGAGCCTGAGCACCCTCTGGACAACTCCAGCATGGCCCACAGCTCCTGGCGGTGCAATGACACTGGAGCCCTCCGGCAGCACAGGTATCTGCACCGTTTTCTGGTGGCAAACCCCTCTGGGTTGCTCTGCCACGGGCTGCGTTTTGGCGGGGGGCATCCATCATTTTGCTGAGAGAGGCGAAGACAAGGCTGAGTCCAGCGTTTGGGAGAGCCGAGGCGCGAGGCTCGCGCCCCACTGAGCCCCCCGCACGCGTGTTCGATCGCGATGGACTATCGCACGAGGCTCGTGCAGCCGTTTCTCCTCAAAGGGGCCCACGTCTCGTGGGTGAAATGGAGAAGAGCCTGCACGGAGGGGAAGGGACAAAGCTCTTGAGCTGGGGATAACCAGGGGCCCCTTCTCAGCGTGCCACACCCTGGCCATCCCCTTCTGCTGCCCGGCCGGCATGGACCCCCCACCCCGGCCCCAACCAATGGCCCCACAGTGCAGGACGGGGAGGAGCCGCCGGTGGGGGATAAAAGCCTCCCTGGGGTCTGCAGCTCCACTACGGGGTCTGTGTCCTCCTGCAGCTCCCAGCAAAGCCGCCTGCCACCATGGTGCACTGGTCAGCCGAAGAGAAGCAGCTCATCACCAGCGTCTGGAGCAAGGTCAACGTGGAGGAATGTGGCGCCGAGGCCCTGGCCAGGTAGGTCCAGCTCCCGGGCATCGGCTCAGCTTCACCCTGGACAGAGGAACCATGGCAATTGCGTTTGTGAGCGTTAACGTGTCTGTGTGTCTGCTTGTGTCCCTCTGTCTCTCCCCAGGCTGCTGATCGTCTACCCCTGGACCCAGAGGTTCTTCTCTTCCTTCGGCAACCTCTCCAGCCCCACCGCCATCCTCGGCAACCCCAAGGTCCGTGCCCACGGCAAGAAAGTGCTCACCTCCTTCGGCGAAGCCGTCAAGAACCTGGACAACATTAAGGTGACCTACTCCAAGCTGTCCGAGCTGCACTGCGAGAAGCTGCACGTGGACCCCGAGAACTTCAGGGTGAGCCATGTTTGCAGTCCCAGCCCCTTCCCTATGTCGTCAGATTTTGGGGAAAGTCAGATTTTGCTTTGAAACTGTGGGTGTTGCCTCCAACAACGCGGTCTAGGAGTACTCTCTTCAGCTGGTGGAGGCAGAGTCCCTGTGTTGCACCCAAGCAAGATGATAGCTTGTGCGGGACTGTTTGCAAGCGTGTGGGTGACTTTCACGCGAAAAAGTCCCATTTTTAGTTCCAGCACAGCAATGAGGAGGAGAAGGTATTGGGATTTTGTTGCCTGAAAGAGATCTGGTTGGGAGAAAAAAAAGGAACAAACCCAGGGGAAGGTGCGGCACGGGCTGGCGGGGTCCGAGGCAGAGGGAAGCTAAGCAGAGCGTTGAAGGAAATCCTATAGCGAGATAAGCAGCTAGCGCGCTTGAAAACCACGGGGCAGGTTTCTGCCTTGTCCAACATGGGCTGCGTGTCTGGGTGGGACACTCCCTCCTCCTCCAACACTTTTAAATAAAAATGGGTCATTTTCTTCATTTACATCTAAAGAGAAGAAGAAGAAGAAAAAAAACCACAAAACAACCAGCATTTTTCAGGGTGGGTCTCAGGCCAAATTGCTTTAGCATCCCAAAATTAGGGAGAAGTAGTTTCAAGGTTCTTTCTTGCATCTTTTTTTAAAAGAATGAAGCATATATTGTTTTCCCCCAACCCCAGAGCTTTCCATGGAACGACCGAGGACCCTGTTGTAGCCATCCCAGGAAAGGGGAGTGCGCCGGTCCCTGTACCCAGCCCCGCAGCCCGAGGGCCGCTCCGATGGGGCAGGGGGCTGCGGAGGAAGAGGAGGAGTGTGCAGCATGTGCAAGTCCCTTCAGGAGGGGAATCCAACCACAGGGAGAAGTCGGGAGGAAGGAAACGCAGCCTGTGGGTTGCGGGGTGGCGTCTGGGGGGGGACGGGGACCTGCCTGCTGCAGGAAAACCGGGGAGACAGAGAGCTTGCATAAATGAAGAAGGTGCTTAGACCTAAAGGGATGGCAAGACGTGGTAGGGTTGTGTGCGGTAAGAGTAGGGAGCCCTCCTTGAAAGGTTGTGGGTCCAACAGCTCAGCCCCAGCGCGAGGATGTGCTGTCCCTGCTCCGTGGTCTGCTGCCGCACAGCGGTTCGAGCAGCGCTGACCCTGTCCGTGTTCCTCTTTCTCCTCCAGCTCCTTGGAGACATCCTAATCATCGTCCTGGCTTCCCAGTTCTCCAGGGACTTCACCCCTGCTTGCCAGTTTGCTTGGCAAAAGCTGGTCAGTGTGGTGGCTCACGCTCTGGCCCGCAAGTACCACTGAGCATCGTGGGACTGTCCGTGCCAGGAGGAGCCCCTGAGCAGAAGGAGATGCCCTTTGGGTACCGACAGGCTGTAACCACCAAATAAACGCCTCCCAGCACCACGTCTGCAGAGTCTGTCTGTCTCCGTGCTGGGGAACGAGGGGGGGGGGTGGGGAAAGGGGAGTGTGTGCTGTCGAACGCAACGCCATCCGCGCGGGGGTGTATTTCTTGTTTCTAAGGGTTGTCGCAGACAGAGTTTCCTTAACCCTGGAGTGCTCTCTCACGTGCGCTCCCCGCCAGTGCACGCACGGGGGTCTGCGCAGAGAAAACCCGCGCAGAGGGCGTTGACACCCGGGAGTGCTTCAGAGAGGGTCGTAGGAATAATGAGGGACTGCAAAGCATCCACATCTCTTCTCCCAGCTCTACATTAACGTGAGATAAGGTGGAGCCGGCACGGCCCGGAGCACAGGGTTCCCANTGCAGAGAAAACCCGCGCGGAGGGCGTTGACACCCAGAGAGGGTAGTAGGAATAATGAGGGACTGCAAAGCATCCACATCTCTTCTCCCAGCTCTACATTAACGTGAGATAAGGTGGAGCCGGCACGGCCCGGAGCACAGGGTTCCCAGCCAAGCCGATGCTGCAGCCGGGGAGCCGGCACCTGCCTTGCCCTGCTCTGGGGCTGGGGATGCACGAGCATCCTTAGAGCAGCTGATACAGCAGAAAACCTTTGAACGCTGACTCTTAGGAGGTTCAGGAGATGTTCACTTCTACTAGCTGTATCAGCTGGACTAACAGGAGATACTGCTTCCCCGAGGGGGATTTATCATACATTAAGAAGAAGTTTTTCACTTTGAGGGTGGTGAGGCACTGGCACAGGTTGCCCAGAGAAGCTGTGGCTGCCCCATCCCTGGAGGTGTTCAAGGCCAGGTTGGATGGGGCTTGGAGCAACCTGGGCTGGTGGGAGGTGGCCCTGCCTATGGCAGGGGGGTTGGAACTCGATGGTCTTCAAGGTCCTTTCCAACCTAAACCATTCTATGATGCACACAGCAGAGCCTCATCCCCAGGTGCCCACAGTCCCAAAGACCCCCTCTCTCCAGACGGAGGGCATTCAGTTCCCAGTGCCACCCAGCAAACAAACCCCACCATGCTAACCGGTGTCTGGGCTTTGCTGTGCCTGGGTCTCCTTCTGCCATCCAAGGGTCCTTCGTGGTGGATGGAGGGAAGCTGTGAGTCAGGCTTGGTTATTCATTCACTGGGACAAGGCTGGCAAGTTAAGTTTTTGTTAGCTATTTTATTATACAAAATAGGAGAAAAACATAAAAATGGTCAGGACTGTGCTTATCTTACCCTTAAATCTTGTCTTAAACCAAGACTGGAAATTCCTTGCACAAGGGGGCTGACAGTCAGTGCTGTTTACAGCATCTGGCACAGCAGCGTCCTGGCTGTGACAGGAGTTTCTGGAGTTACCAGGGAGGACACGGTTGTTTTGGGTCACAATCTTTCACCTCACTTGGGTTCAGCAGGCTTCTCCTCTGCAAGAAATCTGCGGGTTTTTGTACAGAGAATAGCGCAGGTCGTGGAAATGCCGCTCAGCCAGCAGCAGCACAGCCCACGCACTGACCCTGCTTCAAGTAGAGCATCAGACTACAGACCCCTGGAGCACCCTTCCCACCAGAAGTATCCCATGGTTCTGCACTCTGAGTCTGCAAGACGCTTGCTTTTCTCACCTATGGCTTGTTTTGAAGGGGTCCATGAAGAAACAAGTTGAAGGTGCCTTTATAAATCTACTTTGTTTGGATGCTGCAGAAAACAGGATTGAAGAGGGGTGGGAAGAGGATGTAAATGTTGCCCATCACAGTGTGGAAGAGGGGGTGCCTCTTTCCCAAATCTGTGCAGGATGGACTAACCAAGTCTGAGACCACTCAACCTTCAGACCCTTGTCTGCTGAGGCAATGCTGAGAGCTGTCATGAGGACCACAATGGAGGACAACAAAATGAAGAGAAGATCTGAATAACCATCGTGAAGAAAATGAGGTCTGGGTCACAGATGCTGTTGAACGCCACCTCTCTGGACGGCAGCCAGGTCATGGAGACAAAGGGAATGGAACAAGGCACTCCTCAGCCACCAGACAGACAGAAGAGATCACAGAATCATAGAATCATGGAATCATAGACTTGTTCAGGTTGGAAGGGACCTTAAAGATCATCTAGTTCCAACCCCCCCCTGCCATGGGCAGGGACACCTCCCACTAGACCAGGTTGCTCAACCTGGAGATGGAGGACCAGGGTGTAATCTACTCCTCTGTGGGTGCATCAGCCCTATTTTGGCTGTCCTCACAGCCTGTTGGCATGGTGGTGCAGCTCCGTGGGGTGCAGAGAGGTATCAGCCTGTCAAGGGGCATGGCAGAAAGCACCGCTGGCTCCAGGAAGATGAAGGAGCAGATAAGGAAGAGCTGAGACACGTGGGGGTACAGGCCAATCACCATGAGCAAGGACCACAGCACCCCTGGCATGGTGGATAGACACAGCCCAAGGTCAGTGAGGGCCAGCATGGAGAGGACACGATGCAGGGCTGGTAGAGCCTTTGTTCTGCTTTTCTAGCACACAGAATAACACCATTTCCAGTGCTCGTAGTGACATGAACAGAACAAAGTGAGGTGGAAAGCTGGGGTAAGGTGCCTCACGCTCGTGGAATGTGGTTAGCGGAAAGGCTGTGACCATGAGGCTGGTCCAGCGCTCACCCCCATGAGGTGCTCTTGATGTCCTCTCACTTCTCAGGTATTGCAACCTGCACAGCCAGGATTTGGTTCCAGTCTGGTGTAGAAATGATGGAAAATCCCCGAATCCCCTGAATTGCATCATGCAGCCCTGAAATGATGGGAAACTCTCACGAGCAGGTTGATGGATTGCTCTCCTCTTTCACGGCAGCTTCTCTCAAACCTGAGACAGCACTGCAAACCTTTGATGAATGAGCACCCCGTGTTGCTTTGGAAAGAAAGGAAAGGAATTTCCACAACAGCAGCACAGACTAATAACTGAATAGATTGCGTGAAAGGGGGATTACTTCTTGTGAAAATTGGTAGGAAATGGTATTAGGAAACAGCGTTAAACCATATAAATTAGAAAACAGTTGTGACCTGTGATTGCGATACCTGCTCTTCCTCAGCCGTCGGGAGATGTCACCTCTCCTCCTGCAGCCTGTCCTCCTCAAAACGGAGCCCCCATGTTTATGAGTGGTGGGATGGAAAACAAAACTTCTCGTTTATCTCCTAATACATATTGTCTGTGGTTTTCACAGGTGTTAAGAAAAATAACTAGTTGCATATCTGTGCTAGGATAATTAATGGAGTCTGTGCAATGAATAATGTGGTGTGTTCCGTGCTTATGAAAGAAGCATTTGTGTTTCCTCTACAGTGCAACCACTGCTGTGGCATATTGCCTGGGAATGAAGCCTTAAAAACTCCTGCTTAAAAATATAATGAATTAATCAAACCCTGGAGCCTTTTAAGGAATTCTGACTTGAAGTTTAATGTCAGTCTAAGGAGCAGGCTGACCACAGGACCATCAGGTAGAATCATTTTTATCTGTCCTGATCCCCACGCTTACCACAATAACAGGAGTAAAAAAACAAAACCAACCCAAACCGGGTTCACTTTTTAGCATAAGCCAAAAATACTCTTTAACTGACTCTGTGCTGCCCCTGCTGGGGTTATATATAGCATAAGGCACGATTTTATGCCTCTAGAGGGAATTCTCTGTCAGGAACGTCAGCATAATAGAGCGTTTCAGAAGACAGGTCTTACAGCTGGTGGGACTGGAATAAAATCATAACAAAATTCAGCCATCCATGTGATATGTTTGTTGTGTTTTCCCACTCTACTTGAAATGAGGATGAATGGTAATGTACTTGTTCTGATTTTGCAAAAGATGCTTTATTGCTTTTGAGAAGTAAATAAAGATGATGTTTTCTTCAAGAATCAGAATGGAAATAACCAAGCTGCCTAATGGCTCCGTGCACTTGCAGCAACCATCTCTGGTAGTTTTTCACACCACACTTTATGCTGCAGGGATATTTGGACAGAAAATACAGGGGGATCCTTTTCAGCTTGCCTAGCCCATAGGAGAGGGCTGTAATCTACAGGTCCACAAGCAATCCCATGGGTGAGCCTGGAGGGATGGGGACGGCTCTGTTGGCTGCTTTCCATGAGTCACCTTGTGCACGGACTGGCTGGGAACGGGACCGCGACTTTTCTCCTGTGTCACTAGCAAAATCTGATGTCATGGCAACTGCTGCAAAAACCTTGAGAAAAATCATTTGGATATTCAGAGATTTTTGATCCACCCCCCTGGGTAACTTCGGAGAAATGAAGGTTTGAAACCCCAGAATGACGTATCACAGCTGATCTGCCTCATCTTTCCTTTTTCCCGCCCCCTCACCTCCTCCCACCTCTGTTTAGTGCCCTTCCAGCCCAAATTCTCTCCAATAAGAGAACCAGACACGTGCTCATTTTCCATCCCAAACCAGAAGTGGCAAGGATAATGTTTCTGATATGATGGTGAGTTTATTTTTCATATCCGAAAGACTCATCTGGCCAGAACTGCAGGCGTTCTCACTGTCTGGCACAAGGTGAACTCAGAAACCAAATTATTCTTTTTTGTTGTCTTTGTGGGCAGCCTTTTATCATGCCTCTCCCTCAATCTTTCTTTGTCCCAGCTAAATGACTGCTGCTGTGCAGACAGGTCCCCATGCTCCACCCCACAGAAATCGAGAATTCCTGCACTAGAGACCCACATATTCACTGTGCGGTAACAAACACAACAGTAGATAATGTGATTTAGATAAACCCACACTGTCAAACTCCAGCAGTTGACGGGGGCTGGAGAAGCACCACCTTTGTCCATACAGCAGAGATGTGAGAACGACAGGGAGGACACGCCGGTCCCTGGAAAGCAGCAGAGCACCATCTCACCACAGGGCGTAGTCCCTCCTGACCTAAGAGACCACAAGTGGCAGAGCCACCTCCTGGAGGCTGCCCAGTTTCACTGCAGGGTTGCCAACAGATGATTAAGCTTGCCCAAAGCCTGCCATGGTTTGGTGCTCAGCCACGTGCCACTGTGGCCACAGCAGCCTTTTGGCAGTGGGTGGCTGTGGTGGTCCTCCAGGACAGACGTGGAGCAAACCACCGAGACACGCTCCAAAGCTGTCCCACTGCTTCTGCAGCAGTGCTCGGAGCTGCTCGGATGGAGACATTCTGCAAATATGCTCACCCTGTCCTACTTGGCACTCCTGACATTCTCCATGCCCGGTCATGTCTAAAATCATCAAACAGCTTTGTTCCTGCTTTGCCTCCCTCTGTCCCACATCTTCCAGGAAAAAACCTCTTCCCAAGGNAATAAACATACCTGCTTTACAACCATCTCAGTTGTGGAGTCTGCTTTCCGCGCATCACATACAGCAGAGATGTGAGAATGACAGGGAGGACACGCCGGTCTCCGGAAAGCAGCAGAGCACCATCTCACCACAGGGCGTAGTCCCTCCTGACCTAAGAGACCACAAGTGGCAGAGCCACCTCCTGGAGGCTGCCCAGTTTCACTGCAGGGTTGCCAACAGATGATTAAGCTTGCCCAAAGCATGCCATGGTTTGGTGCTCAGCCGCGTGCCACTGTGGCCACAGCAGCCTTTTGGCAGTGGGTGGCTGTGGTGGTCCTCCAGGACAGACGTGGAGCAAACCACCGAGACACGCTCCAAAGCTGTCCCACTGCTTCTGCAGCAGTGCTCGGAGCTGCTCGGATGGAGACATTCTGCAAATATGCTCACCCTGTCCTACTTGGCACTCCTGACATTCTCCATGCCCGGTCATGTCTAAAATCATCAAACAGCTTTGTTCCTGCTTTGCCTCCCTCTGTCCCACATCTTCCAGGAAAAAACCTCTTCCCATGGAGGGGAGTTCTTCACTTTGGGACGGTTTTGTTTGGAAAGTTTCTGTTTGCTTTATTAATAATTTTTATTTTATGTACATGAAGTTTTCAGTGCTTGGCAACACCGGAGAGAAGGAGCCCCTGTCAGTGGGAAAGAAAGGCAAGAGAGTTTGTCATGGCTCTTTCTGCATGTTTGAGTCTGTCTCAGATAATGAGCTGAAACTCAGGTATTGTCAGGCATGAGCTGTACTTGAATCACCACTGGATCTTTTTCTCTTGGCACCTTGGGACAACATTCCAGCAAAGTACTCCCAGCGCTAGCCCTGGCCTCAGCTTTTTCTGTTTTGCCTCTTTTAGTTGCCCTATCCATAACACGGGTAAAATAAAATGCATGTAATCTTTAAAAGGGTTTATTTGGATTCGACTGCTGATGTTTGAAAAACGATGTCTGTGTCACCCTGTAAGAGTGCTTTTGCGTGGCCAAAAAGCAGCTCAGCCTCCTCCTGTGCTGGTACTTGATGAGCCTGTGGGCCCTGCACCTCCCTCCCTCCATCCCTTTCCCAAACCTCTCTCCCCGAAGCTTTGCCATGGAAGAACTTGCATCTTCCCGAGCATACAGAGAAAGAAGAGTGAGGCACTGCTTTTGCACTAAAAGGTTTGGCAGGGATGTGTGCATTTTTCTAGGGGTGCAAGGACCTAAAGATGCACTCTATTTTACCCAAAATTCAGTGATGAAGTCTGAGCAGTGTTTTCAGGGAGCTGCATCTCTGTCTTACCTTCAGATCTAGTTGGCAAGTGCAGTTTCACCCCGGAGCCACCACCTACACTAGGAGCAAGTAATTGACTTTATTCAATGTTTAACATTTTAAAAATTCACAGTTCTATTTTTAAAAGGAAGAAAAATCTAACGAAAACTTTTTTTCACTGCTGCTCTGACCAGCATTTCCTAAACATTTACGGTTCCTTGTGTTTGCTCTTGCAGCATTTACCCTGGTGCTGCCACCAGGGTGGCAGCGGCTGAAGGTACCGAAGGGGGCACCATCACCTCCCTGGGCTGTGTAGCTGGTTTGTATTTCATGGCCTCAGCCCCCACAGCAGGTCCCAGGCGACTGTCGTTGCTGCTGAGATTTCACACAAGCGTTATAAAAGCAGCTTCCTCTGCATGTGGAGCACTCAGGCAGAGTGCGGTTCCCTGTCCCTCCGCATCTTCTGCCTAAGGACTTCAGCAGAACAGAGGTAAGGGCATCTGGAGGGTCAATGCATTTCCATGTCAGCCTTGCTTCATTATTGATGTTTTAATTTCGGGTGGGTCGTTTTCCATTCAGATTTTGTGATATAAGGTAACTTTGGTTCACAGCCAGCTTGCTTACCTATCATTGTGCATTCCTACAGCTGTTGCACACTCTCCACCCATCCATCCATCCACCCACCCACCCATCTATCCACCCACCTACCCATCCATCCATCCACCCATCCATCCATCCCCCCCATCCACCCATCCATCCACCCATCCATCCATCCACCCACCCATCCACCCATCCATCCATCCACCCATCCATCCATCCATGCATCCATCTCCCTCTGCTGTGGTTTAACCCCACAGATGTTCAGTGAATGCCCCCCCTTTCCTCCCTCCCCCAGTTTTTATTGCTGAGCCCGATGTCATATGGTATGGAGTATCCCTTTTGTCAGCTGGGGCCGTGGTTGTGTCCCTTCCCAAGTCTTTGTGCACCTCCAGCCTGCTCGTTGGTGGGGCAGGGTGAGAAACAGAAAAGGCTTTGATGCTGTGTAAGCACTGTTGAGAAATGTATAAATCATCAGTGTATTCTCAACACTGTTTTGGTCACAAATCTAAAACAGCACCGTATGAGCTATTATGAAGAATATTAACTCTATCCCAGCCAAAATCAGTACACTCTCCAAACCCATCACCTCGCCAAGCAGGCAGCTATTGCCAGCGCACCCCTTGGCTGCCTGTATCTGTCCATCTATCCACATACGTCTTCATCGTCTATCATACATGTTCATACATCTGCATCATCTATCCCTATTTCTTCGCCACCACGCTGCCTGTTCTCAGTGTTTTCCACAGCCCGGGTGCCTCTTGCTGCAACACAGGGACACTGCAGGGATGCAACTGCTGATATTCGGAGGAGGGAGCGGACGTTTCTATAGAGAGCAACATCCAGTGTTCCAACAGCATATTTCAGACAGGATTTAAAAGCCCTGAAGGCAAGCATTAAAGATTTTTTTTTTTTTTCACGGGATCTTTCACAAAACACAGATTATGCCCCATCTGCTGATGGGACGATGTTTTGCTCCTGTCTCTGAAGTGGCTGGTGCTGAGCACACTTGGAGATGGCGAACCAGTTCCTCTGGTCCTTACTCACTGAGAGCCTGACAGATGGTGCTATGAAGCACAACCCAGAAAGGATTACGCTCTTTCTACGGGCTCCACGTTCATCCTTCCGGGCAGAAGCTGAGCATCCACCGGAGCCAGAGCGCCCACTCCTCCCCCACAGCACAGCACCCAGCGGGGCTGTGGAAATCCATCCTTTCCCTGTGTGCAGACACGTCGCTTACGTGTCTCGACAAGGATGAAAATAAAAGGAAGATGGAAGGAGCGGGCGAGGAGCATTCCCTCTTCAGCCCCACTGTGGGGCAATCCTGGGCTGCATCAGAAGAAGTGTGGCCAGCAGGGTGAGGGAGGGGATTCTCCCCTCTACTCCACTCTCGTGAGACCCCACCTGCAGTACTGCCTCCAGCTCTGGAGTCCCCAACAGAAGAAGGACATGGACCTGCTGGAGCGTGTCCAGAGGAGAGCCACGAGGATGATCCGAGGGCTGGAGCACCTCTCCTATGAGGAGAGGCTGAAGGAGTTGGGGCTGTTCAGCCTGGAGAAGAGAAGGCTCCGGGGAGACCTCAGAGCCCCTTCCAGTCCCTAAAGGGGCTCCAGGAGAGCTGGGGAGGGACTTTTTACTGGGGCATGGAGTGATAGGACGAGAGGGAATGGCTTCAAACTGGAAGAGGGCAGGTTTAGATTGAACATGAGGAAGAAGTTTTTCACTGTGAGGGTGGTGAGGCACTGTCCCAGGTTGCCCAGAGAGGTTGTTGAGGCCCCATCCCTGGAGGTGTTCAAGGCCAGGCTGGAGGTGGCCTTGGGCAGCCTGGTCTGGTGGGAGGTGTCCCTGCCTATGGCAGGGGGGTTGGAACTCGATGGTCTTCAAGGTCCTTTCCAACCTAAACCATTCTATGAGTCTATGATTCTATGAATCAAGGTGAACAGCTTCATGGTGGGACACCGGGGTTGCAGGACACTCAGCCTCTGGGGCAGCCCCACGGGTGGAGGATGGGATTTTTCCCACTTCAGTGAATATTTACCCAGTCCAGAACAGTCAATGATGCACAGAGAGAACAAAGCAATCTTTCTGGTTTTGTGGGACAGCCAAAGCACACTTACAGACGATGAGGACGAGGTACGCGTTCGAGTCCATACACCCAGATTCAAATACTTAGATCTATATTTTCATTTTGAAGATAATTGGAACACTCAGGAAAGCTGTCTGCTAATTTAACTTATCAAGCTAATTATTTAGCTGGCGAAGTAAAGAGTTGAGGCACAGATGTCTGGAGCTTTGTCTGAGAAGTGGGGCAGTTGGAAATAAACTAATTCCATTTTTCATGGCACGCTAATGAGTTTAGCCACATGCCCTCCAATTAAACAATGCCATGTTCCCTGTTTGCATAGACAGATGGAGAGTGAATTCCTTAAGTGCTGAGGGCTGGAAAAGTTTAACTTCTTCCCCATCAGCCACTGCAGCCCCTGAAAAGAGCAGCAGACAAGCCAGGCAAATAATTAGCATAGGCTATAGGAGCATTTTATAACTTTTTTTTTTTTTTTACTTACAACCCCAAAAGGTACCGTCCCTGAATTCAAAGTTTAAGCCCTTTAAGCACAGCTTTTCCTTTATGATTTGTATTTCACATAGCACTGTATTTCCCTGAGGTATCTGTGGGCTGTGGATTGGAAGCCCGTGGTTGACAGTTCTGTAGAAGAAAGGAGAGCTGGGTTTGTGTACACATTGCTTAATTTTACCCGTAACTGTTAGCTGTAATAACAACATTCCTGCTAAGAATGAGAGTTTCTGTGTATACTACTAACACACGTATCGACTGAAAAACCTGCCGCTTTGAATAGCGTGATGGGCTGTCAGTAAGAACTATGGTAATGGCATCAACAATTGGAATAGTAAATAATCTCTGAAGTGAAGGGAAATGATAATGTTCTAAATTTGCCAACGCCTTACCAAATTTACGCCTGCAGGCGTGACCGTGTCCTCTCAGGGGTCAGAGTGGGTGACAGATAAATGTCAGTAATTAGTGGCTTCTTGCAGCTCCCGGGGACTCTTGTCAAGGAGCACAGTTCCACGGTGGCGGCTGCTGCACAGGCACAAAACAGAGAGAAAACTGCAGCCTTTCACTCTTTCCCTTCCGCTGAAGGGTAGGTTTAGCGACAGCAAGGAGGACAGGAGGACAAGCAGGACCAACATAAGAAGGACATGGACCTGCTGGAGCATGTCCAGAGGAGGGCCAAGAGGATGATCTGAGGGCTGGAGCACCTCTCCTATGAGGAGAGGCTGAAAGAGTTGAGGCTGCTCAGCCTGGAGAAGAGAAGGCTCCGGGGAGATCTTCTTGCGGCCTTCCAGTCCCTAAAGTGTCCAGAGGAGAGCTGGGGAGGGACTTTTTCCTGGGGCATGGAGTGATAGGACGAGGGGGAATGGCTTCAAACTGGAAGAGGGCAGGTTTAGATTGACCATGAGGAAGAAGTTTTTCACTGTGAGGGTGGTGAGGCACTGTCCCAGGTTGCCCCGAGAGGTTGTTGAGGCCCCATCCCTGGAGGTGTTCAAGGCCAGGCTGGAGGTGGCCTTGGGCAGCCTGGTGTGGTGGGAGGTGTCCCTGCCTATGGCAGGGGGGTTGGAACTCGATGGTCTTCAAGGTCCTTTCCAACCTAAACCATTCTATGATTCTATGATTCTATATCTGCCAAAGCCAAGTCGTGGTCCAAGCTCAGCAGCCGGGCAGGGGGCAGTGCCGGTGGTTTGCGGAGCGCCAGACAGGGCAACCTGCACGGGGTGAAAGAGGAAAATCCGAAAATCCAGCAAGAAAACGGAGGGAGCTGGCTGGTACCTGCAAGCAAGGGCAGACAACGGGCTGGAGGCACAGCCTGGGAGGGGAAACCCACATCTGTCATCTGCTGCAGCAGCCCGTGGGCAAGGGGAGGGCTGCCCAGAGGAGCGAGGATGGTGAGAGGGACCGCTGTCCTTCTGCAATGTCCTGCATGGAAAGGCACAAGGTGAGGCTGGGATTGAGCGTGGAGATGTGGAGAAGTCTGGGCACCCAGGGGAAAGGCTGCAGGCAGTCTGCAAAGCCGACGAAGAGAGATGGAGAAGGACCCACATGGAAGTAGAGACCAGGGCTTGAGTGCCCGGGCAGGACAGAGGTGTTGCTTACAGCAGCTGAGAGAGGAGTCTGCAGCAATGTCATGGGAGGGATGTAGCCCTGGTGCAACAAATGATGTTATTATTGACTTTCCAGGGGAGGAGTCTGGGGGAAACAAAGCAGTAAAGAGGACTGAACCAGCACTGCAAAGTGCTCATCTCTGCTCTGGCGCATCTTCATGGAGGAGAAAAGAAATGACATCTTCACACCAAGACACCAGACTGTTCGTTTTCATTGCCCTGAGAAACATAATTCTGCATTACCTTTGAATTGTTTGTGAAAAAGGGGCCCCTAATGCAGGCAGGGTGCCAGCTTGGAGCAAGCATGTCCCCAGGGAACAGCAGCCATGCCCTGGCTTTCCTGCTGATGGGCGTTCTCAGGATGGCTCGTTTCCTCCTCTAGGTTTTCATCCCTTGCTGTCTGATGTATCTCATCATAGTGCTGGGAAACGGCACCATCCTGCTCATCGTGAGAGCGAATCGAAGGCTCCACCAGGCCATGTACTACTTCCTTTCCATGATGGCTACCACGGACCTGGGCCTGACTCTGTCCACCCTGCCCATGGCCTTGCGCGTCTTTTGGTTCGGCACCGGAGAGATCACCTTCCAGGTCTGCCTCACCCAGATGTTCTTCATCCATGCCTTCTCCTTCATGGAGTCCTTGGTGCTTCTGGTCATGGCCTTTGATAGCTACATGGCCATCTGCTACCCACTGAGGTACTCCTCCATCCTCACCAGTGCCAGGATTGCAAAGATTGGGCTGGGGATCTCTGCCACTCTCTGATGCTGCTCCCACTCATCTGCCTGCTCATGTGACTGCCATTCTGCAAGTCCCACGTGCTGTCCCACCCCTATTGCCTGCACCAGAACATGATATGGCTGGCATGCACAGACTCCACCCTGAACAGCCTGTACAGCCTAACCCTGGTGCAGTTTATGATCCTAGACTCAGTGCTCATCACCTTGTCCTACACCATGATCATGAAGGCCGTGGTGGGCATCACCTCCAGAGAGGAGCAGACCAAAGCCCTGAACACTTGTGTCTCTCGCTTCTGCACTGTCCTCATCTTCTATGTCCCCATGGTTGGCCTATCCATTATACACTGGTACAGGAAGAATGCTGCTCCCTTCAGCAACGTTCTCATGGCCAACATCTTCCTTTTTGTCTTGCCTGTGTTGAACCCCATCATCTACAGCATGAAAAACAAGCTCGTTCGCAAAGGGCTCCTCAGGCTCCTGTGTCAAAGAGTGGCCTGGCCTGGACATGGTCAGCAGCCCAGGAGTCATTGAGAAGTGGGAAGCTTGCCCTCATGAAATGCCCACAAAAAGTTGGTTGAACATAAGCAGGAGTTTCAGAGCTAAAAAATCGCTCTAACTGACAGGCAAATGCTCTTTAAATGCATCAAAAGCAGGAAACAGGCAGGTCATTTGGTGACCAAGGGTGAGAGGCGTCCTCATGGGTGATGGGGCCACAGCAGAACTCCACCTGCAAAAGGGATTCCATGGGGTTCCTGAGACCTACCGACCAGTGGGCTTGATTTCCATCCCTGGTGGGATGGTCAAGGCGATGATAAAGAATACGGTCCGTAAGCATATGGGCTTCTTCAGAAGTATCAGCAAGGGGAGCAAGAGGCTAATGCTCCTCACCATGAGCCTCAGCCCATTGACACGTACTCTGGGGTTGGTCAGGACAGATGCGTACTGCAAGGGGTTGTAGATGTCCACAAAGCAGTCGAAGGCCATGGCCCACAGCACCCCAGAGTCCAGGATGGAGACGCAGTGAATGAAGAACATCTGGGCGAGGCAGGCATCAAACCTGACCTCACGTGAATCAAAGAGCAGCACGCTCAGCACTGTGAGGAGCATAGACAGAGGCACACCAAGCTCTGCGATAGCCAGCATGCACGGGCAGAGGCACGTGGGCTCATGGGCTCCACTCTGCCTTGATGACAAAGAGGACCGCACTGTTTCCCAGGATGAAAAAAACATACGTGCAGCAGAAAGGGACGGCAAGCCATGTGTTCCCACTTTCCATTCCTGGGATTCCTGTTAGAAGGAAGGCAGAGCGTCCAAGGAAGCTGCTGTTGGTCATTGTCCTATTGCAACATCTTCATCCTGTCAACGATCAAGCATCAGACCCCACTCATGCTACAAAAGAATTCACAGAAATCATACAAGAGGAATCATGCCATAAGGCAAAGTTTTCTTCATGTCTCTCTCACTGCAGTGATGGGGATCCAGAATTCTGAGTTTGCTCAGACAGCAAGAGGACAATTTACCTTTGTGATCAGCTCTTGGCATGGAGAACCACAGCTCCCAGAAGTCAGAAAGCTTATGGGGATGGAGGAACACAGTACCTAGTTGATGGTTGAATTATGGGCTTCTATATGCCAGGAGACAGAGAGCTGTTTACTCGATTGACAGATGTGGTGCTGTATTGACTGTGTTGCACCAGAGCGCAAAAAGGCTTGAGGGGTGGCATCCTGGATGAAGGGTGAACGCAGGCTTGTATCTCACGCAGAAAGCCTACCATGGGACTTGGGAGTCATGGAGGGAGTTCACCGGTCCTTGCTCTGGCTTTTCCTTGTCCTTCTGCAGAAAAGCAAGAGGAGCGACCTGCAGATATCTAGACGTGCTCTGACATTGCCAGGTGAGTCACCCACCCTACGAAGGGGTCATAACGGCGGTGGACAAAGGAAGATTGACTGATGTCATCTACTTGGACTTGTGCAAGGCATTTGACACTGTCCCACACGATATCCTGGTCTCTAAATTGGAGA
>VUYV01000450.1:198722-217118 GCA_008711295.1 Anarhynchus alexandrinus
GAGGATGATGCGAGGGCTGGAGCACCTCTCCTATGAGGAGAGGCTGAAGGAGTTGGGGCTGTTCAGCCTGGAGAAGAGAAGGCTCCGGCGAGATCTTATTGCGGCCTTCCAGTCCGTAAAGGGGGCCTACAGGAGAGCTGGGGAAGGACTTTTTACTGGGGCATGGAGTGACAGGACAAGGGGGAATGGCTTCAAACTAGAAGAGGGCAGGTTTAGATTGAACATTAGGAAGAAGTTTTTCCCTGTGAGGGTGGTGAGGCACTGGCCCAGGTTGCCCAGAGAGGTTGTTGAGGCCCCATCCCTGGAGGTGTTCAAGGCCAGGCTGGAGGTGGCCTTGGGCAGCCTGGTGTGGTGGGAGGTGTCCCTGCCTATGGCAGGGGGGTTGGAACTCGATGATCTTCAAGGTCCTTTCCAACCTAAACCATTCTATGATTCTATGATTCTATATCTGAGTGCGGTTTCTAGTGCTTTATGAACGAGATTCCCACATCCCGGTGGTGCGGATGTCACAGAGTACCTCTTCTCTGCTGGCTGGCAGCTTCATCCTCATTTTAGATATTTTATATTTTTTTTTCCAATTCTTTGCATCTCCATTTTCTTTCTTTCTGTGACTGAATATCAGACTCAGTGATCTTTCTCTTCCCTAAAAATAACCCTGGCAGCAAAGACCCGGTATAAGTGCCTTTGCACTGAGTGGTTTCTGCGTCTCCGAGAGCTGTGCACAGCTGAGGACCTGGAGAGTGCAGCAACATCTTGCAGGATCCAGCCAACAAGCGTTCACGGCCGTGCTGCCAAAAAGCAGCATTGTGAACATCTGCTAACCCAAGAGCGAAAGATTTTGGACTTGGATATTCTCGTATGTGCAAGTGCAAGTGCTGTTTTCCAGTATAAATGAAGCAAACAATAACCAAATCGCCCTCTTGCAGGGAGGAGAGCTCTGGCAACTCGCTGTGGTTTGCAGGAACCACTTCTGTGTGCTGAGGAGAGATTTCGGTCCTATTTACCCACCTTGCTGAGCAGTAACGCAGGCAAGGATTGTCATTCCTTGCAGGTGACTGTCCCCTCACCTGGGTGCTGTGTAGGTATCAGCATCTCAGCTGGATGTGTGGACCCCACCAGTCACTCTGGGGAGCAGGCACTGCCAGAAGGCGGGTTGTCTCATTTCGATGTCTGCTCCAGTGAGATAAAGGGTGCGTACAGCCCTCATTGACAAGAACAGGGTCTGAGCGTAATGAGCTCTTCATTACATGTGCCTCCTCCCTTTAAAACTAATAATCGCTTTAACGCTACTGCTACAGTACTACTGACAAAGTTATGGGAAATTATCGAACAGCTGACACGTGGAAAGCAGCCCAGAAAAAAACAAAGCAGATCACTTTGCCTTAAATATGGAGCAATACTCAACTATGAGCTGCCTGAGCATCTTGCCTCCAGGCTCCAGTGAACACATCTTTGTATCGCCGCTCCACAGAATCCCCCAGGGTGCCCAGACTCACTGGGGACTTCTCCTTCTTTTTATTTTTTTTTTTGTTGTTGTTGATCCACTGTCTCAAAGGAAAGGATGTACACGCACTGCTAACAGCGAATCCCAGCATCAAGTGGGGGTCTACTGTGGAACTCCCTTTGGTCAGCACCAGGAGCTACGTAGGACTAGAAACTAAGTGTGAAGTCAAAGCAGGACTTGAATGTGGTGTTGGCTTCTGGCTTCAATGAGGAGACATCAGACAGGAGGAAACTTTCCCTCTGCAGGGGTGAGGAGAGATGTGAACCTAACAAGAGGAGAGAGCGAAGGTGGCAAGATCTCCCTTTCCCGGCAGCTGTGGCCTCAGGCACCACCATCAGGAGATGACACCCCTGAAATCACTGGGCCACCCATCAAAATGTTCAGGTTTGGCCTTTTTCAGCAGTGGGACCATTTTTTGCCTTTGGATTTCAAAGCACCACCCCGAAGTTGTACACCCACCCCGTGAAAGTGTGCTCGTGTCTCTGGTTTGGGCACAGACCTCCTCGGCTCTCCCACCACTTTCTGCAGGCAGCTCACATGCAGCGTTAGCATTGACTGGAGGGCACTGCTGACCCCCTCCCACCCCAGCAACCCCCCCTCCATAGTGTGCAGTGATCCAGACATCACAGAGAACGGAAGGTGTTCAAGGCCAGGCTGGACATGGCCTTGGGCAACCTGGGCCCACAGGGAGGTGTCCCTGCCTATGGCAGGGGGGTCGGAACTCGATGATCTTCAAGGTCCTTTCCAACCTAAACCATTCTATGATTCTATGATTCTATGAATCCTAGAGGAGGATCATAAGCTGTTGGTGCTGAGTATCTGATCTTATGTGGTGGTGACGGCTCGTGTGCACACATCTCACAGGTCCCAAGGAGCTGTATGAGTCAGACAGTCACCTTTGCACGTATCTGACCAGCAACAATCCCCTGCTGTCATTTCTTACTCAATAAAGACATCTCTCAGAAGACCTCTCTCATTGCCACTGCAGGAGGCAACGTGGTGGAATGGATGGACATTGGTCATGAGAGCAGCTCCCACCTTCTTAACGAAAATGAAAACAACAACATTTTTTTGTGGACCCTGCAGAAAAATGGGGGTTCTACCTCACCAGAGTGGTGGCGGGGGAGCATCAGTCCACAAGATACGGTGCAGCCCTGCTTTATGAAGTGGGTGCTCTGAGACCGGCTCTTAGATGAACCGCAATCGTATCTCTCCTCCTTTGGCTTCCCCCACCTCTCACGTGGGGTCTGTGAAACGCTACTTCTGTTTTATCCGAAGAAAAAGGATGAACTGACTTTAAATTTAAATAGTCTACTGAAATGGTGCCAAAAATATTCATTTTCCATTTTGTCTGCAGCCTAACATCTGCCTCGCTTCAGCAGAAGTGCGTGTTCTTCTTCCTGGCCCCCCCTCCTGCTTCCCCACTGGTATCCAGCTCACGGAGAGACAGCAGAGCCCGGAGCCTCCTCGTGGGCGGCTGCGATAGTCAGGGCTGCTCAGGAAGATAGAGAGCTCCACGAAATGCCAGGCCAGGTTAGAGATCTCCCCTCCATCCATTAGTGCTCTTCAGCTTGCGCTAAAAATAGAGCAAACGTCCGTAACGTTTTTGAGTTTTGTAACTTGAATTTGGGTTGTCTGACCTTCACCTCATTCTTCTTCCTGCCTTTTTCAGATATAGAGCAGTGATTTTGTAAAACATGTTTGCCCGTTTATTGGGATAGTTGACTTATATTAGTATAGTGCAATCCTGTTAGCAACGATCTCCCTGATAGGTCACTCCAAATAATTGCACCAGTGAGGATTTCTGATATTTTTGAAAGTGTTTATGTTTACATAGGACTTTTGGAATCGCTAGCACAGGATTATTGTAGGTTTTGCTTTCTTTACAAAAAAAAAAAAAAAGGATAATGCTTAAAATGGAATTCTACCTACTTTCTTCTACAAGGACAGTCACCATTCCCATCCAAGCACCTTCCCGTCACACAGTCCAGGGACCACTCTTCATATAGTGAAAGCTGCTGCAGGAAGGTCTTTTGGAGATACTCAGCCTTGCAGTGTAAATATTTTAATCATTAGAGGATATTTTTTTTAATAGTGAAAGGATTTTAACAGTGAGGAATCTCACCTCTCCATCTCCCCCTGGTGTAGAAGCCAGACCGAATGTCTTTATGCCAAGTTTCACCGCGCAATGGATGAAACCTCCTGGACAGTGATAACAGAAGAGACGCTCTAGTGATTTCTGCAAGAATGCGTTGCTTAAACTCCAGGCATGGAGGAAGGGTTCCTGCCTGAACAAACTATCACAGCATTAACTCCTTTTAAATTTATCAGCATTACCAGGGGGGTCCACAGGAGAGCTGGGGAGGGACTCTGGATCAGGGAGGGGAGCCATGGGATGAGGGGAACGGTTTTACACTGAAAGAGGGGAGATTGAGATGAGATCTGAGGAAGAAATTCTCGGCTGTGAGGGTGGTGAGGCACTGGCGCAGGTTGCCCCGAGAAGCTGGAGGTGTTCAAGGTGTTCAAGGCCAGGTTGGACGGGGCTTGGAGCAACCTGGTCTGGTGGGAGGTGTCCCTGCCCATGGCAGGGGGGTTGGAATGAGATGATCTTCAAGGTCCCTTCCAACTCTGACCGTTCTATGATTCTATCAGTTAATTATGAGCACAGTTTGAGGCCCATACATATGGGTCAGTTTCCCTTCTGCTGGAAGAGGAGGACCACCCTGTCACAGAGCTTCTTGGTTCTCACCCCATAAAAAATGGGGTTTAACATGGGGGACACCAGCAGGTAGAGATTGGCCACCATTATATGGACATGGTGAGGGATGTTCTGCCCAAACCAGTGGGTGAGGGACATGAAGAGGGCAGGGACATACAAGGCAAGGATAACACAGACATGGGATGCACAAGTGCTGAAGGCCTTGAGTTGTGCTTCTGTGGATGACAGCCTCGTCACCACCCACAGGATCATAGTGTAGGACACAGAGATCAGGATCATGTCACACCCTGTCACTATGAAAGCTACAAAAAGGCCATAAATGACATTGACTCTGGTGTCCCCACATAGAATCATAGAATTGCTGAGGTTGGAAGGGACCTTTAAGATCATCAAGTCCAACCATTAACCTACCCTGACAAAACCACTTCTAAACCATGTCCCCAAGTACCACATCTACCCTTCTTTTAAACACCTCCAAGGATGGCGAATGCACCACCTCCCTGGGCAGCCTCTTCCATTGTTTAATAACCCTTTCAGTGAAAAAATGTTTCCTAACATCCAATCTGAACCTCCCATGGCATAACTTGAACCAGTTTCTTCTCGTCCTATCACTTGTCACCAGGGAGAAGAGGTCAGCCCCCACCTCTCTACAACCTCCTTCCAGGTAGTTGTAGAGGGTGATAAGGTCTCCCCTCAGCCTCCTCTTCTCCAGGCTAAACACCGCCAGTTCCCTTAGTCATTCCTCATAAGACTTGTCCTCCAGACCCCTCACCAGCTTTGTAGCCCTTCTCTGGCTATGCTCCACCACCTCAATGTCCTTCTTGTAGTGAGGGGCCCAAAACTGAATGCAGTACTCGAGGTGGGGTCACACCAGTGCCAAGTACAGGGGGACAATCACTTCNTGCTCACCACACTCTTCCTGATACAGGCCAGGATGCTGTTGGCCTCCTTGGCCACCTGGGCACACTGCTGGCTCATATTCAGCTGGACGTTCACCAACACCCCCAGGTCCTTCTCCACTGGCCAGCTTTCCAGCCACTCTGCCCCAATCCTGTAGTGCTGCGTGGGGTTGTTGTGACCCAAGTGCAGGACCTGGCACTTGGCCTTGTTGAACCTCACACCATTGGCCTCAGAAAGTCCTTGAAAAACCCTGCAGCACAGATTAGACCAACGTTCCTGACCTGAGAAAACCCTTCAGAGACCTTCCTGAGTCTGACTGCACTTGTGCTGGAGACCTGCGGGGAGCAGAGGGACGGAGAAGACAAGAGCAGCTTCCCAGAGGGAGCTGTGCTTTTCCTCCCCGAGGGTGCAGTGCCAGCCGAGCTGAGCTGTCTCCAGCAGTGGGCTCTGCTCCAGCTGCATCCGCAGCCAGATTTCTCACCCCGAGCACCGCATCCCAGTCCAGCATGGCCACCAGTCACCAGCTGGAGCTGGACTGTCGGGGCTGTGCTTGAAACCTTACAAACATGTATGGCTCGGGGTCACCTGCACTCTGGGAGAGCTTTCCTGGTTTGTTTTTTTTTCCTTTCCATGTGGCAGTAAACATCCTAGAAATGCACCTCTCCTATGAGGAGAGGCTGGAGGAGTTGGGGCTGTTCAGCCTGGAGAAGAGAAGGCTCCGGGGAGATCTTATTGCGGCCTTCCAGTCCCTAAAGGGGCTCCAGGAGAGCTGGGGAGGGACTTTTTCCTGGGGCATGGAGTGATAGGACGAGGGGGAATGGCTTCAAACTGGAAGAGGGCAGGTTTAGATTGAACATGAGGAAGAAGTTTTTCCCTGTGAGGGTGGTGAGGCACTGGCACAGGTTGCCCAGAGAGGTTGTTGAGGCCCCATCCCTGGAGGTGTTCAAGGCCAGGCTGGACGTGGCCTTGGGCAGCCTGGTGTGGTGGGAGGTGTCCCTGCCTATGGCAGGGGGGTTGGAACTCGATGACCTTCAAGGTCCTTTCCAACCTAAACCATTCTATGGTTCTATGATTCTATGAATGGAAATTCCTGATAGTTTCCTTTCTTCATGCCACCTCCTTCCTCCCAGCTGCCTCCGTTGGTGCTGCTTTGCCTAAAACTTCATTCTTCCATGGAGAACACTGGGAAAGGGAATGCAATTCCCAGACCAAAGTAGTGGGAGACACAGGAGCGTGCCTGCAAGCTCCACTAACTGGGGCTGTTCAACACTTGCTGCTGCTGCCCAGGAGGAGCGATGACATAAAAGGCTTTGTTGTAGACCAAGAAATTGCTGCCCAAACCCTAAATACTCACCTGCCTCCTGCAGGTTTCCAGGCAGGGACTCTGCACTGCAGAGACCAGGAGATATTTACCTGTCTGACAGATAAATCCCAGCAGGGAGCTCTGCATTTCCCCCGCTACTTCACATGTAATTAGAGAGAGAAATAGACAGTTTTTAACCCCCTCAATGCTGACGATCTCATAGACACAGCTGCATTTTGCCCAGTTTTGTATCTGTTCTCTTGCAATGTGTTTATTTGGAGGAGACTTAAGAGCAATGAGGTAGTTCAACATTAAATCGCAGAACTGATTTCAGACTGGATTTAAGGAAGAAATGTTTTACGCTGAGGGTGGTGAGCCCCTGGCCCAGGTTGACCAGAGAGGTGGTGGATGCCCCATCCCTGGAAACATTCCAGGCCAGGTTGGACATGGCTCTGAGCAACCTGATCTACTAGAAGATGTCCTTGCCCATGGCAGGGGGTTGGACCAAGTGGCTTTTAAAGGTTTCTTCCCACCCAAACCATTCTGTGATTCTATGATTTTATGATTCTATGACTGGGTTTGTAACTAAAACCCCAGCAACATAAATTATGAAGTACTTTCCAAACAACAGCAATCTATCCTTTCTCTGCTACATTTCATCCATAGCTCTAATACAGACTTACAGAAGGAAGTCAGTAACATCATCCCCGTGACACAGATGGAGAATGGTGAAATAACAAGAGGCAGATTTGAGGGAGATCTCCATGTTTCTCAAGTAACTCTCAGTGCTGTGTGGCACACTGCACCTCCCTGTGCTGTTTCTGTGGAGTTCACGCAATACTGCATCTGTGTGCCAAATGTTTGGCAATGTCAATTTCAATTAAAAAACAAACCGTGCAAATAAAACCCCCTTCCATTACTGGGGAACTGTACCAAACCCCGAGGCAGCCTAACGAAAGAGTACTGGATTTATTTCTTATGAGGCACAGGAAAGAGCAGTGTGAGACATATCAGAAGCATCTTGGAGAGGAGAGGAGAGGAGAGGAGAGGAGAGGAGAACACTTGAAGATCCTCCAGGAGATCTCCGACAACTGCTCCAGCCCAGTGTGACTCCTCATTGCCTCCATTGCCACCTCCAAGCTCGTGTGACTCCCTGTCCTCCCCCCACCACTATGCAAACCACACTTCCATCCTGTCCTCCCCTCCCTCCCTCTCCTTGTCTCACCCCTTCCCTTTTTTGAACCCGGCTCTTTCCTCACCTTGCCAGAGCCAGTTGTCCCCAGATAAGCCGGTCTATCCCCACCTCTGGCTCTTGGCCCTATTCATGGATGAGACGTGGATTCAGATGCCCCATCCTCTGGTTGGGGTTTTCCTTCTGCTGCAGGGCAGAGGTGACCTGGGACCTCAGCAATGGACGTTTCAGATGCAAAGATGTTGTCATAGTCATCAGCACGGACACGCACTGAGGAAGAAGGCATGTTCCCTCTCTTCCCCAGCAAAGCAACACTCTCTAACTAAAGTTTGGAAAACAAGATGGAAAGCGAGAATCCCACGCAGTTTTCATTTGTACCCAGGAGAAATTCATCATGCTTCCCTGCTCTGAGGCTCTATTAACTGCCTTTCTGATAAATAGATGGCTAAGAAATATAATACAGCATTTTCAGGATGATTCATTCATTTTTCTTTATTAATTTTTGTCTCAGCACAAAAGGAGAAAAAATAAGGAACATATGGAGAATGAGCAGGAGCCGTTTCTCAATGCCATCTGAAAAGGGTTTAGATCCATAGCACACCTCTGAAAAATTCATTCACACTTCCCAAATCACATTAGGCAGGTACAGATTGTTTTCATTTTTATGAAAATTTTTACCCTTCTAAACTCTAATAAAACAGAATATGACGAAAATGACGGGGGGCAAAATTGCCTTTAAGTCCCAGATGGCGACTATTTGTAACTCACTTAAATGAAAGTATTTATTTTGAAATAAAATGTGCTTCAGTTTAGCAGAAAAGGTTATAACGAGATGTGTTTTGTGGAGACTGAAGCTGTACAAGCACAGACTACAAAAAGGACACCCATTTTACTCTTAATGTTAACTGGCAATTGGAAGAAACCGCACCAAACGTTGCTGTCATTTGAAGGCCCTGGTGCAACTCCATAAGATACCTCTTTTAGCACACCTAGATGTTACGGACAAGATGCAAGAGCCCCTGAATGCAGCTCTTTGACCTATCTTCTATCCTCTCCGGTGGAACTCATTGCTCATTGTCTGCTTTCCACATATTTCCCTGTTTTTCTCAAATAACTTATTTCTTTCTCACAGCTAAACTTGCTTATATTACCCCAGTGTGTACGGGGCCAACAGGAGCACCGGCCAAGCAGAGGAAGGTTGCCCACAGGGGTTGTGCTGCCTCCATCCTTGAAGGTTTTTAGGACCCAACTGGATAAAACCCTGAGCAAACTGGCCTAACACTAAATGAATCTTCTCCCTGCAAACCTTAGACCATCAACCATGCTTCCTCTTGCATGGTACGAATCAGTGCAGATTCGCACGCTCTATAATTTTTGGTTGTCTCTTTCCTCCTTCTCTAGCAGTTCCTCCTGATATTTGTTGGTTTGGGCTATGGGCTGACCTTTCCAGAAAGTGATCTGCCGTGCCCCCAGAGGATTATCCCCCAGTCTGATCAACACTTGCTAAACCACATCTAGACCCTGTGTCTGGTTTTGGGCCCCAGTGCAAAAAAGGCATCAACAAAGTGGAGTGAGTTCAGCCGATGGCTCCCAGAGTGGCTGGGGTTGGAGCAATGCTCCATGAGGAGAGGCTTAGGAAAATGGGCTTATTCAGCCTGGAAAAGAGAAGATTTCGGGAACACCCAACAGCAGAAGAGCAGCCTTCCTCTACCCTTATCCAGAAGATGGAGCCAAGCTCCTCACAACATGGCATGCAGGAGGACGAGAGAAAACAAGCGTAGGTTGAAACAAGAGAGGTTGAAACTGGATATAAAAAGAAGCTTTTTCACAGTAAGGACAATCAAGCACTGTAACAGAGACCCAGAGAGGTTGTGCAACATCCATCCTTGGAAGCTTTCAACATCCGACTGAATAAAACCCTGAGCAACCTTGTCTGCCCCTGGAGCTGCCCCTGCTTTGAGCAGGAGGTTGGATTGGAGATGTCCTGAGGTCACTTCCAACCTGAACTACCCTGTGATTCTGTGATAATAATCTACTGATGGAGACATCGGTGTTCAAGAGCACCTGGGCCTCCTGATGGAGTGTAGATCAAATTTCTTAATAGTACTTGGTGCTGCTCTAGTCATCTGTGAAGGCTCCTGACATGCAAGGTTTTGAGCACTAGTAATTTACCTTCTGATACTCCCTTGTGTAGTGAAAGGCAGCGTGTTCAAATCAGAGATCTCATACCCCTGGCACCTCTCACTGCAGGAATTCCAGGGACTGTTGCAGTGGGAACACCAATGCAGCCACCTCAAGGATGAAGACCACAATTCATGATAACCAACAACAAGGTAAGAGTTTAAACTGAGAGGAAAAAGAAGAGATTGATTGTTTCTTACTATTTTTAAAGAAACAGATTTGTTTTTTTAAAAGACAAAAAACATTAGGAAAAAACCCTAGAAGTGGACACCCTTCAAATCTGTATGTTTCTTTGTAAAATCCTACCATACAACATCCTTTCCCGGGATCTTTAACCTTTTTCCAAAATATGAAGTGGTGTCTCCATCCTTAGAGATATTCAAAAGCTGTTTAGCCACAGTCCTGGGCAGCTGGCTCTAGGTGGCCCTGATGGAGCTGGAGGGTCGGACAAGATGACCTTCAGAGGTACCTCCAAACTCAACTATTCTGTGATTCTGTGATGCTGTGAAAACAAAGGCACTTTGCTTTCAGAACTTCTTCATTGGCCCTAAGGTTTGTCGTCTTCCAACATACTGAAAGAGTTTTGAGCAGTGTCCCACTGGTAGAATAGTAACGAGAATAAAGAGAGGAAAGGCTGTCAGGTACTCTGTTTCATGGGGAATACCTAGGAATTATAAAAAAAAGCTTGAAAGCTGAAGATGTTGAACTTTTAATTCATAACTTCTCAGGAATTCCAAGCATGTTTGAAGTCAAAGGTATGAAACATGTTTGATATAGATACACCACTTCTTTCACCTTGGAAGTATCACTTACATTTATAACTTGCTTAATTTTTCTCTTGAGAGGTTGTAATATTATTGAGTATAATCATTAATTGAAATTATTGTTACAATTGCTACCACTAACTCTGGGTCTGAACTTTTTCCAGAGCATACGCCACGAGGAGGCTGAGCTGTCTTGACTGAAGACCCAATAGGTCAGAACAAGGCCACAGAGGTGGAGGACATCTTCTGAAGTGCATTTCTGCACCTATAATGTCACTTGCTGTAATTATTTTACTTACAGAATGTTGCTACAGCCAAGGTTTCTGACAAAACTTTTGCTAAAATGTTTTTGGAAAGTAAATGTGCCACAAGCAGAAACCATGAATTAACTAAATCATTCAAAAAACCACCGTAGCATTCACTCAGCTCTGCCATTGTCACGGGGGAGATGGGAACATAGCGCAATGTCAAGGTATTTCTATTTGTTTGCTGAGCCACTTTTCCTTTCCACTGTGCTACCTGCTGTGTCAGGGTTGGATTTGGATCATTGTAGCAGATTCACTCAAAGTTTGGTGAGGATAAACACTCTTGGAAGAAGTTAATAGTTGCTATTTACTTTTTGCCTTGTGGTAGCACCTCAGAGTCTCCTACCATGTGCTAGGTGCCACACAGACGACAGTCGTACAGCAAAGTGTTAAACAAGATGAGCTGGTGTGAGGATACTGGAGACAACAGCCAAGCTCAGGTCACCGGACAGTTCTGTTGTTGTTTATGTGAATTAAATTCAGGATCCTCCTTTGTATCTGTTTGGTCCTCACCCCATAAATGATGGGGTTGAGCACAGAAGGCACCAGGATGTAGATGTTCCCCATGATGATATGGACCAGTGGAGCCAGGCCCTTCCCAAACCTGTGCACCACGGACAGCCCAATCAGGGGCACGTAGAAGGCCAGGACCACGCAGATATGGGCAATGCAGGTGCTGAACACCTTAAGCCTCTCCTTCCATGACGCCAGCCGCAAGACAGCCTTGAGGATGAGGATGTAGGAGAGGCAGATGAGGATGGCGTCCAGCCCCATGACCAGCAGGATGGCGGTGAGGCCGTACACCACGCTGGGGGTGGCGTTGTCGCAGGCCAGGTTCATCACGTCCTGGTGCAGGCAGAAGGCGTGTGACAGCAGCCGGGAGTTGCAGAAGGGAAGGGGCAGGAGGAGCAAAGGCAAAGGCAGGAAGAAGAGGACTCCCCTGGCCATGGCTACCAGCCCTATTTTCACCGTTGCAGCATTGGTGAGGATGGCAGCATGTCTCAGTGGGTGGCAGATGGCTACATACCGGTCCACAGCCATGGCCAGGAGGACAGTGGACTCAATGGCGGAGAGAGTGTGGATGAGGAACATCTGGACAAGGCAGGCACCGAAGCTGATCTCCCTGGTGTCGAACCAGTAGAAGGAGAGGACGCGTGGCACCGTGGATGTGGACAAGGCCAGGTCGATGGCAGCCAGCATGCAGAGGAAAAAGTACATGGGAGCGTGGAGGCTGGGCTCCGTCTTCACGATGAACAGCACCGCACAGTTGCCGGTGACTGCCACAATGTACATGGAGCAGAGCAGGATGGCCATCCAGAAATGGGCAGCCTCCAGCCCCGGGATGCTGGCCAAGATGAAGGAGGATGGGCTGAGGTCAGAGCTGTTGGGGGAGGGCATGGCACGTGGGGCAAAGAGCAGTCATGCTATGCCATGGCACATCCCCTGCTGCAAGGGAAAGAGAAACGGGAGCTTTATAAATCCTTTCCCATGGCTGCGAATCCCATGGGGCTGTGCCTGTGAAATGCAAGGGAATCTTACAGTCGCCATACCGATACAGAGGGCTCCTCTCCTGTTTCTTTAGCCCCTCATGGATACACACAACGACATATACAGCCACAAAATGGCAGCATTTGAATTTGAACAGGAATTGCCTGAATCCTTTCAAATGCAGACCACTGTAAAATCAACATTTTAAATTATAAACCCAACAGCTGAACTTGGTTTTTTTTTTTTTGAAAGGCAAAATTAAGACAAAACCAAACAGATTTTTTAGTGCTTCCTGTTAAACTTCAGTTCTGCTTGAGTTTTTCCATATGTGCTGTGCTGCTTTGTCAGAAGCGCACTCTGCGAAACTGGCTGCGCTGCCTCCCACGGTCCGCCACTCCCACGTGAGACAGTGAGACACGCATATTTATTTGTTTGCACACACAAATTGGATTTTCATCCTTTCTGCCTGAAAAGGCTTGTGGAAATACCAGAATATCTGTAGAGAAAAAAAACTCTGATGGTTGTTCGCCTCATTCTGTGTCTGTATCTGACCCCCTGGGGATATGGGACTTCATCCGTCCTCCCCGACGGACCAGGCAGCAGGTCAGTGGCCGGCTGTGCTGGCGCTGGACCAAACCCGCTGTCTCCCCTGCACTGTGGGGACAGCACGAGGTCAAGCACATAACTGCTATCCACAACATTGCCAAGATTTCTGATTATGGTTTATTTCTTTCCTGCCCTATCCATGTCAAACAAGGATGCAAAATGTTTTTATGGCAAGCTGTGCAGGCTATTAATGCAACTGTTTTAAAAGTAACATTTGGTTGTGAAAATGTGAGGGTGTTAATGCACATCTGTGGTGAAGCCGTCATCCTAAAATAGCAATCATGATTTATTTCCCTGATGTGGGGGTTTTCCATCTCGAATCTATAACAAATAAGACTCATATTCTAGTTTTTTATACACAATTTACAAACAGCGTAGGTGGACTATTACTGTCAAGTTGCCTAAAAGCTATTCTAGTGATGGAATTTTCAGCAAACCACTCACGTTAAGATGCAAGCTGAATGAACAAAGCGCTTCGGTAATTGCCAACAAGCGTCTGAGCCAACTTACCTGCCAGCCACTGAAGTGTAATTACAGTGTGAGCCTCACTGCAAAATATCTGCCATCCTGTCCATTTCTTTTGAGAGAATGTGACTGTGAGAGACAAACACAGAAAGTAAATAATCCCTGGATGTTTCAGTTCATCTTGAGTTCTTTGGCATGGATGAATGCACCAACGTTTTCAGAAGTGACTAACGATTTTGGATAGCTAGTGGGATGAAGACCAGGTACTGTAAGGAGCTTACTTTCTGCAGAGATGAAAACTGGATCCGTGTCTTTAAAAACATCAATAAATGCAGATTTATTTTCTTAGGGTGGTCCTCCCACCAGCAATCCCCAGTAACTGCATTTAACAAGAGGTAAGCACACTCAGACAGGAAAACCTTCCAAGCCAGAGGACCACTAGCAGCAGCCGATCTCAGTAAATGCTCGTTAACATTGACCAGACTCGTCCCGTGGAGCCAAAATTGGTCTGAGACCAACTGCCCAGGATGGATGAGGCACTGGGACAGTCTTCGCCGTCTGAACGCCTCTCTCCGCTGCTCCCTCCTGTGATGTGGCAGTGAGAGGGGAATATATATACACACCCTAAAAGCCCTCTGAGCCATTTTGAATATGTAGCCATTTTCCATACCATCTCACCAGAAAGAAAAGTCTACATCGAGCCAAAATATTGTTTCAGAGGGAAAAGAGAAAAGTTAAAAACATAAGGCATCACTCAAATTCAAAGCGTCTTATAACCAAAATTAAAATTCATCTTAATTGATGGTTTGGTCAAATGTGGTTTGGGGTTTTTTTTCCCCCCTACCTGTTTGTCATCAGTTGTAAACAGAAAAGCTGTACCTGCTTGTCGCTCTGCTGCTGTTTTATAAATACGCCCAGGTCCTGGCTAAGTCGGTCGCTCTGGGCAGGCCCTGGCTGTATTTGGAGTCATGCAAGCTATGCCGGTACTAAAGTGAGCAGGACATGGCTGGAGCCTCATCCCACCATCACCCACTCCGTTAACCCATTCCTCGCCTCCCGGGACATCCCCGGCTGCTGCCAGCTACTCCCGCCCCAGGCAGCACCCGGGCAGGAGCGAGGGGGTAGGACCAGCCGGGGAATAATGTCCACTGGGCTGTGGAGTAAAGCCAGCCCCGTTAGGGAAGGAGGAAAGGAGAGAAGGGGATGTGGCCAAGAAGCACCAGGTGTCTCCAGGACAGAGAACTGTCCTTATACCTCTTTTAATTATAGTGTGGACAAAGCCACAGAGCGCAGCAGGGACCGCAGCCTGGCTCCGCATGAGTGAGGTAACGGGAGACATTCCTACGGCAGGGGAGATACACAGCCCAGGGCTCAGGGAGGGCTCGGGATGGGAGGAGCTNGCTCCTACTCCTTTCTCATTCTCCTTCTCCTGCTCCTTCTCCCACTCCTTCTCCTTCTCCTGTTCCTTGTCCCCCCTTTCCCTTTCCCTTTCCCTTTCCCTTTCCNCTCCTCTCCTCTCCTCTCCTCTCCTCTCCTCTCCTCTCCAAGAAATGCCTCTTGTATGTCTCGCACTGCTCTTCCTGCGCCTCGTAAGAAATAAATCCATTGGCAAGTACTGTAAGTGATCTCATGGTGCAAAGTGGAGAGCTCAGGGCATTACAGAACAGGAATTAACAGCTTTAAGTGGTTCATCTATCTCTTTTTTCTCACACGCAGATGTTAAACCACAATTAAGTTTCCCATTCCCAGAGGCAGCCACAAAGGTTTTTGAACATATGTTCCTAAAAGACAGTACCTTATATAGATTCTCAAATCTTGAGCGTCTGCTTGTTACCCTCCAGCTACACAGGTTGGGAAGCAAACGGGGTGGCAGACGAAGCTCTGCTGAACTGGGTGATGGAGATGCACTGAACGCACTGCAAGCCTCACCCCACCGTGGTCTCCAGCTGCGCTAATGTCTCCCCCACACATTTCCTCCCTGGCTGTCCTCCCCAAACTGTTTGCTTGCTGTGGCAGAGGCTCCTCAGGCTTTTGCCGTTTCGCAGAATGGCTGTAGCCTGGAAGCGCGGACGTCCAGGGAGAAACTCTGGAACTGTTCAGAATGGGAGCAGTGCAGTGCGAGGATCCCGCAAGCTCAGCATCTCTCCAGCAAAGCCCTTTTCTAGGCTTTTCTGCTGGAAGTTGTGTTTGTTCCCTTATGTTAACCTTTCCTCTGATAATAGCTGGCTACAAGCAACAGGTCTTAGATGTTTTGAGCGAAGAGTGCTCCCATTGGGTGCTATATCAATGCAAACGGGACCTCCAACCCAAGAGCCGTTGTGCCTTTGCTCAGGCAGAGGTTCTCGGGGCGCTCTGCGGAGTGGTATTTCACCCTGTGCCCACCGGGATCCTCAGCAGAGTAACTAGCACAACACAAAAGAAAGAGTGGCATGGGAATCCTCCCCTTGGGAACCTTCCCTTCTACCTTTCCATTTTTTTTTATGGAGATGTCCCCTCATTATTCTTTTCTCTCTATTCCGGGTACTGTTATGTGTAGAAAAAGACACTAATCCTGGATTAGTCTGAAGGGTGAAGCGGCAGCAGCCAAAAACTGGCCAGTTCTGGTGTGTAATGCTGTCCTGCTACCTCCTGCTGCTTCACCCTTCCAAGGTCAACACTGACCATTTCTTCGTATTCTCCACCATGGTCCAAACTGACCAAAATATGGCTTAAGACCAATGAAAACACAGCTCCACAATTTGGAGGACAATTTGAAAGATTTTGGGTCATTTTATTTTGTCCGTGGGAGGAAGCAAGCCAGGAGGATCATGAAACCTCTCTGCGTGCCTGGCTGAGACCCATCCTACAGCAGAGCAGTAAGATGCTGGGAGACACTGTCATCCCCCATCTGTGAACTGCCCCAGGAGATATCCTCCTCCCATCCCTCTGAGCGGTGCTATCAGTACTGGGCAGACCTCAGCTGGAAGATTGCGGTATGTGGTCCATCGTGTCAGAAAGTTTAGCCATTCCTATTATATTTTTGAATGCCCTTTTTTTCAGCAAGCGAGCTAGCTGCACCAGAACCCCAAGCACCATCCTGATGCACACCTACGTCACACAATCGTATGCTCATCTACAGCACATTCTGAAGATTTTTAGCAACACCAACCTAATATCTCTGCATCATATAAACAGAAAAAAAAATGGCTTCATCAAGTCTTTTGACCTTTTACAACAAATAGATGTCTTTTATTGAAGATATTGCACACGTGCATTACATTCAGTGCAAAACATTAGACTTGGCAAGATGGTAAGTCTTGATGACAGCAAAAAGAGATGCAAAAGCAGCACTGTTTCCATCACTGTAGATGTGTATGGCACTTTAGAAACAGATGAAGGCTGAACCATTTTTTTAGGACTGAGAGTGCTGCGGGCCCACTTAACGGGACCTAATCTTCAGAAAATGCTCTGTGCTCAGCCTCTGGAGCTGAGCTCCATCTTGTGGGGTGTTTCCAGCTGAACAACTAATGACTGAGATATTCAGAGTCACTCCAAACTCTTGGTCCAAGCCCTGTCCTGTCGAGCTTGCTGCCGGGGTTAGCTGTGCTGTAACAGGCAGTGAGGGAGCGGTGACCCCATGCAAAGGAGTCTGAGTGAAGCTTACACACTGTTATCTGGCTGTTAGAGTTCGCACAACATGCGTTGCAGAGGTTCCTTGATCCACCCCAATGCGTGACTTAGAGAAAATCACGCAACCCATTTTTCTGTAATTGTCTCCCTCTAATTGGGGCTTCCATCTGTATATATCACTGGCACTACAGCTTGGGGTGTGCGCAGGCAGCTGGCAGGGACGAAAGCATCATGTTAGGACAAAACTTGGAAGATCACAGCTCTTGGTTGAGGGACAGTGTCTGAGCGGACCTGCAGTTCTTTCATCTGGCAGTGACCCGCATGGATGGAGTATCAAGAAACCGGTCCGCTAGCTCTGACCAAGAAACCAGTCCACTAGCGCTGTCTGGCAGAACTGCTGGAGGAAGCTACCAGTCAGACTCACTCTTTCTCCGCAGGGCCCTGAGCAAAGCCTCACGGATGTGGCTGGACTTTATGCTGTAGATAATGGGGTTGAGAGCAGGGGGAATTATAAGGTAGGTGTAGGCCACCAAAGTGTTAACCAGAGGTGGAACGTTCTTTCCAAAGCGATGGATCATGGATAGTCCGATCATTGGGATGAAGAACACTAGAACAGCACAGATGTGGGAGACACATGTATTCAAAGCCTTGAGACACTCCTCCTTGGTTGCAAGGCCGATGACAGTTTTAATGATCAGGATGTAGGACAGCACAATGAAGATGAAGTCCATCCCCACCGTTGATAAAAGAATAATCATACCGTAGAAGACATTGACTTTTATATCTGCACATGCTAGGTTCATGATATCAGGATGGAAGCAAAAAGAATGAGAAAGCTCAGTCTTCCTGCAATAGCTTAGTCTCTTGAGCAAGAAGGGTATGGGAAGGAGGGAGACCATACCTCTTAATATAATTACCAGACCTATTTTCATGACAGTCGTCTTGGTCAGTATGGATGAGTGTCTCAATGGATGGGAGATGGCAATGAAGCGGTCAAATGCCATTGCCAGGAGCACAGAGGATTCGATGAAGGACAGTATGTGGATGAAGTACATCTGAGTAAGGCAAGCATCAAACCCAATCCTTCGCATATTAAACCAAAAAATGCCCAGAGTAGTAGGCAGTGTACATAGAACCAAGCCCAGGTCAGTGAATGCCAGCATGGAGAGGAAGTAGTACATTGGTTCGTGAAGACTTTGGGTCTTCTTTATGATGAATAAGATCATAGAATCATAGAATCATAGAATGGTTTAGGTTGGAAAGGACCTTGAAGATCATCGAGTTCCAACCCCCCTGCCATAGGCAGGGACACCTCCCACTAGACCAGGTTGCCCAAGGCCACGTCCAGCCTGGCCTTGAA